>JAVJIX010000192.1:0-410000 GCA_036785185.1 Paratrypauchen microcephalus
TGTACTTATAACAATTTTATAGACAAATGATACGTATTTATAGTCGCGTGGGGGGGGCGCGAGATGTTTTCTCTCTTCCTAGGGGGGCATGACAGAAAATAATTGAGAAGCACTGGCCTAAGATCACGCTCAAACCGCATCACTAGAGGAGCCTCAAGAGGGAGACAGAAAGATCAGCCTGTCTCTCGTTGGAGCTTCTAAAGGGTGGAGCAGCATCCCTACAGTGATCAGGGAGAGCTCCACATACAAGCTCCTTCAGGTCTCACTTAAACACGTGTCAACACCAAGCTCACGTCGCGTACGCGTTTACGTCACATAGATGCGGCGATACAAGAGCTCATTTCAACAATTGTATAAATGGCACCCACACACGTCTACGGCGTACAAGTCTTTTCTCACACTCTCACAGCCACAGACGCCAAGACAAGCGACTTCCGCATGAGGCACTTCAAATGTAATGTAATGTGTTGTGGATGTGTTTTTGTTTGTTTTTTTTCAGTCCAGCGCCTCCCTTCGCTGGCTTTTTGCGTCCACTTTTGCGTCTTCGTATAAACGCGGATAAAAAATTGAAGACGAGACGCCACTTTTTGCGTCTTCTGCTTTTGATCGTCGCCGTATAAACGTAGCCTAAGACGTAATGCTTTTCTTTCTTTTTAACCAGGCCTGCAAATGTTTTTACAGGATGCCCTCTGTTCACCATGGCAACGGACAACAGATGAAAACTAGCCTTCTTGGCTAATTCTGGCATGTTAAACAGTTACTGTTGGTCAACTTGCACTGTCCGCTATAAATACCCTGTCCCCCTACCCCATCCCGTACTCCATCCCTCTCGTACCCTCGGTCCCCTACTCCGTCCCTCTCGTACCCCGTCCCCTACTCCGTCCCTCTCTCGTACCCCCGTCCCTCTCGCACCTCGGCTCCCTCTCGTACTCCGTCCCTCTCGTAGCCCGTCCCTCTCGTACCCCGTCCCTCTCGTTCGCTCGTCCCTCTCGTACCCCCGTCCCTCTCGTAGCCCGTCCCTCTCGTTCTCGTCCCTCTCGCACCCCGTCCTCTCTCGCAGCCCGCTCCCTCTCGTAGCCCGTCCCTCTCGTAGCCCGTCCCTCTCGCAGCCCGTCCCTCTCGCAGCCCGTCCCTCTCTCGTAGCCCGTCCCCTACTCCGTCCCTCTCTCGTACCCCCGTCCCCTACTCCGTCCCTCTCTCTCGTAGCCCGTCCCTCTCGTAGCCCGTCCCTCTCGTAGCCCGTCCCTCTCGTAGTCCGGTCCCTCTCGTAGCCTCGTCCCCTCGCTCCGTCCCTCTCGTACCCTCGTCCCTCTCGTACCCCGTCCCCTGCCCGTCCCTCTTGTACCCCGTCCCCTGCTCCGCCCTCTCGTACCCCCCGGCTCCCTCTCGTACCCCGCCCTCTTGTACCCCCGTCCCCTACCCATCCCTCTCGCACCCCGTCCCTCTCGTACCCCCGCCCCTCTCGCACCCCCGCCCTCTCGTACCCCGCCCTTCTTGTACCCCCGTCCCTACTCCATCCCTCTCGTACCCCGTCCCTCTCGTACCCCGCCCTCTCTCGTACCCCCCGCCCTCTCGTACCCCCCGCCCCTTCTTGTACCCCCGGTCCCCTACTCCATCCCTCTCGTTCCTCGGGGTCCCTCTCGTACCCCCGTCCCTCTCGTAGCCCGTCCCTCTCGTACCCCGCCCTCTCGTACCCCCGCCCCTCTTGTACCCTGTCCCCTACTCCATCCCTCTCGTACCCCCCGTCCCTCTCGTACCCCGCCCCTCTTGTACTCCCGTCCCCTACCTCCATCCCTCTCGTACCCCGTCCCTCTCGTACCCCGCCCCTCTCCCGCTCCGGGGGAGAAGCGGTGTGTTCTGGATGGTACTTTTGCTGCTGGATATGCGAGGGACTCGTATCGTGCGTGGCAAGTCGTATGTTTGGCACCAATGTACCTGGAGGATGTGGAGGATATTTACGTATTCGGATTTCTGATAGCTGGACATCTGTTGGCCTGGGATTGTCCATGATCTATCGCAAAATTTGTAAGCTGGCAGCAAGTAAAGAGTCCCCCAAGCTAATAAATAATAAATAAAAAATAAAATAAATAAATAAATCGCAACATCGCAAATTCCTGGGGGTCTGCTCAAGTGTTCAGTAATGTTGGAGCGCGGCGTTCCTGGAGTCAGTTTTGTTCGCGGTTTGTGGTTTGTCATTGATTTTATATCGGTTATTAAAACAAGGCTTGTGTGTGGGTGTAGTTCCTCTTCCTGCCACCTGGAGCAGTGCAGATACAGATCATCATCCAGCAGGCTCAGCACATTTGTCGACAGGAAGTGCTTTACCGCAGAACACAAATGTTGCGACTTCTTCACCGCGGCGGTTTGTGGCAGACGTGATGAAGTGACTGAATGTTGAACGTTTATTTTCCGCGTCAAAAGGACTCTGTGGTTGCCATGGTTGCAGGTGGAACACTGAGCACTTTATTTATATTTATTTATTTCACTTTCACAAACCAACGAGCTCTCCCTGGTCACATGGTCAAAATACAAAACAAACAAAAGAAACAAATCATAAAAACATAAAAACACAACAACAGGCTCCACACCACACACTGGAGAAGATTTAGTCCTGGTTTAGTCCTGGTTTAGTCCTGGTTTAGTCCTGGTTTAGTCCTGGTTTAGTCCTGGTTTAGACCTGGTTTAGTCCTGGTTCAGTCCTGGTTCAGTCCTGGTTCAGTCCTGGTTTAGTCCTGGTTTAGTCCTGGTTTAGACCTGGTTTAGTCCTGGTTCAGTCCTGGTTCAGTCCTGGTTTAGTCCTGGTTTAGACCTGGTTTAGTCCTGGTTCAGTCCTGGTTCAGTTCTGGTTTAGTCCTGGTTCAGTCCTGGTTCAGTCCTGGCTTTAGTCCTGGTTTAGTCCTGGTTTAGTCCTGGTTTAGTCCTGGTTCAGTCCTGGTTCAGTCCTGGTTCAGTCCTGGCTTTAGTCCTGGTTTAGTCCTGGTTTAGTCCTGGTTTAGTCCTGGTTCAGTCCTGGCTTTAGTCCTGGTTCAGTCCTGGCTTTAGTCCTGGTTTAGTCCTGGTTTAGTCCTGGTTCAGTCCTGGTTTAGTCCTGGTTCAGTCCTGGATTAGTCCTGGTTTAGTCCTGGTTCAGTCCTGGTTCAGTCCTGGCTTTAGTCCTGGTTTAGTCCTGGTTTAGTCCTGGTTCAGTCCTGGTTCAGTCCTGGTTCAGTCATGGCTTTAGTCCTGGTTTAGTCCTGGTTTAGTCCTGGTTTAGTCCTGGTGTAGTCCTGGTTCAGTCCTGGTTTAGTCCTGGTGTAGTCCTGGTTTAGTCCTGGTTCAGTCCTGGTTTAGTCCTGGTTCAGTCCTGGTGTAGTCCTGGTTCAGTCCTGGTTTAGTCCTGGTGTAGTCCTGGTTTAGTCCTGGTTCAGTCCTGGTTTAGTCCTGGTTTAGTCCTGGTTCAGTCCTGGTTTAGTCCTGGTTCAGTCCTGGTTTAGTCCTGGTGTAGTCCTGGTTTAGTCCTGGTTCAGTCCTGGTTCAGTCCTGGTTTAGTCCTGGTGTAGTCCTGGTTTAGTGCTGGTGTAGTCCTGGTTTAGACCTGGTTTAGTCCTGGTTCAGTCCTGGTTCAGTCCTGGTTTAGTCCTGGTTCAGTCCTGGTGTAGTCCTGGTTCAGTCCTGGTTTAGTCCTGGTGTAGTCCTGGTTCAGTCCTGGTTCAGTCCTGGTTTAGTCCTGGTTCAGTCCTGGTGTAGTCCTGGTTCAGTCCTGGTGTAGTCCTGGTTCAGTCCTGGTTTAGTCCTGGTTTAGACCTGGTTTAGTCCTGGTTCAGTCCTGGTTTAGTCCTGGTGTAGTCCTGGTTTAGTCCTGGTGTAGTCCTCGTTCAGTCCTGGTTCAGTCCTGGTGTAGTCCTGGTTCAGTCCTGGTTCAGTCCTGGTTCAGTCCTGGTTTAGTCCTGGTGTAGTCCTGGTTCAGTCCTGGTTTAGTCCTGGTGTAGTTCTGGTTCAGTCCTGGTTCAGTCCTGGTTCAGTCCTGGTTTAGTCCTGGTTCAGTCCTGGTTTAGTCCTGGTGTAGTCCTGGTTCAGTCCTGGTTTAGTCCTGGTTTAGTCCTGGTTCAGTCCTGGTTTAGTCCTGGTTCAGTCCTGGTTTAGTCCTGGTGTAGTCCTGGTTCAGTCCTGGTTCAGTCCTGGTTTAGTCCTGGTTCAGTCCTGGTTTAGTCCTGGTGTAGTCCTGGTTTAGTCCTGGTGTAGTTCTGGTTCAGTCCTGGTTTAGTCCTGGTTTAGTCCTGGTTCAGTCCTGGTTTAGTCCTGGTGTAGTCCTGGTTTAGTCCTGGTGTAGTCCTGGTTCAGTCCTGGTTCAGTCCTGGTTCAGTCCTGGTTTAGTCCTGGTTCAGTTCTGGTTTAGTCCTGGTTTAGTCCTGGTTCAGTCCTGGTGTAGTCCTGGTTCAGTCCTGGTTTAGTCCTGGTTCAGTCCTGGTTCAGTCCTGGTTTAGTCCTGGTTCAGTCCTGGTGTAGTCCTGGTTCAGTCCTGGTTCAGTCCTGGTTCAGTCCTGGTTTAGTCCTGGTTCAGTCCTGGTTTAGTCCTGGTTTAGTCCTGGTTCAGTCCTGGTGTAGTCCTGGTTTAGTCCTGGTGTAGTCCTGGCTTAGTTTTGGTTTAGTCCTGGTTCAGTCCTGGTTTAGTCCTGGTTCAGTCCTGGTTTAGACCTGGTTTAGTCCTGGTTCAGTCCTGGTTTAGTCCTGGTTTAGTCCTGGTTCAGTCCTGGTGTAGTCCTGGTTCAGTCCTGGCTTTAGTCCTGGTTCAGTCCTGGTTCAGTCCTGGTTCAGTCCTGGTTCAGTCCTGGTTTAGTCCTGGTTTAGTCCTGGTTCAGTCCTGGTTCAGTCCTGGTTTAGTCCTGGCTCAGTCCTGGTTCAGTCCTGGCTCAGTCCTGGCTCAGTCCTGGTTCAGTCCTGGTTTAGTCCTGGTTTAGTCCTGGTTTAGTCCTGGTTCAGTCCTGGTTCAGTCCTGGTGTAGTCCTGGTTCAGTCCTGGTTTAGTCCTGGTTCAGTCCTGGTTCAGTCCTGGTTTAGTCCTGGTTCAGTCCTGGTGTAGTCCTGGTTCAGTCCTGGTTCAGTCCTGGTTCAGTCCTGGTTTAGTCCTGGTTCAGTCCTGGTTTAGTCCTGGTTTAGTCCTGGTTCAGTCCTGGTGTAGTCCTGGTTCAGTCCTGGTTCAGTCTTGGTTTAGTCCTGGTTTAGTCCTGGTTCAGTCCTGGTTTAGTCCTGGTTCAGTCCTGGTTCAGTCCTGGTTTAGTCCTGGTTCAGTCCTGGTGTAGTCCTGGTTTAGTCCTGGTGTAGTCCTGGCTTTAGTCCTGGTTCAGTCCTGGCTTTAGTCCTGGTTTAGTCCTGGTTTAGTCCTGGTTCAGTCCTGGTTTAGTCCTGGTTCAGTCCTGGATTAGTCCTGGTTTAGTCCTGGTTCAGTCCTGGTTCAGTCCTGGCTTTAGTCCTGGTTTAGTCCTGGTTTAGTCCTGGTTCAGTCCTGGTTCAGTCCTGGTTCAGTCATGGCTTTAGTCCTGGTTTAGTCCTGGTTTAGTCCTGGTTTAGTCCTGGTGTAGTCCTGGTTCAGTCCTGGTTTAGTCCTGGTGTAGTCCTGGTTTAGTCCTGGTTCAGTCCTGGTTTAGTCCTGGTTCGGTCCTGGTTGGGTCCTGGTTTAGTCCTGGTTTAGTCCTGGTTCAGTCCTGGTTTAGTCCTGGTTCAGTCCTGGTGTAGTCCTGGTTCAGTCCTGGTTTAGTCCTGGTTCAGTCCTGGTTTAGTCCTGGTGTAGTCCTGGTTTAGTCCTGGTTCAGTCCTGGTTTAGTCCTGGTTTAGTCCTGGTTCAGTCCTGGTTTAGTCCTGGTTCAGTCCTGGTTTAGTCCTGGTGTAGTCCTGGTTTAGTCCTGGTTCAGTCCTGGTTCAGTCCTGGTTTAGTCCTGGTGTAGTCCTGGTTTAGTCCTGGTGTAGTCCTGGTTTAGACCTGGTTTAGTCCTGGTTCAGTCCTGGTTCAGTCCTGGTTTAGTCCTGGTTCAGTCCTGGTGTAGTCTTGGTTCAGTCCTGGTTTAGTCCTGGTGTAGTCCTGGTTCAGTCCTGGTTCAGTCCTGGTTTAGTCCTGGTTCAGTCCTGGTGTAGTCCTGGTTCAGTCCTGGTGTAGTCCTGGTTCAGTCCTGGTTTAGTCCTGGTTTAGACCTGGTTTAGTCCTGGTTCAGTCCTGGTTTAGTCCTGGTGTAGTCCTGGTTTAGTCCTGGTGTAGTCCTCGTTCAGTCCTGGTTCAGTCCTGGTGTAGTCCTGGTTCAGTCCTGGTTCAGTCCTGGTTCAGTCCTGGTTTAGTCCTGGTGTAGTCCTGGTTCAGTCCTGGTTTAGTCCTGGTTTAGTCCTGGTTCAGTCCTGGTTTAGTCCTGGTTCAGTCCTGGTTTAGTCCTGGTTTAGTCCTGGTTCAGTCCTGGTTCAGTCCTGGTTTAGTCCTGGTTTAGTCCTGATTTAGTCCTGGTTTAGTCCTGGTTTAGTCCTGGTGTAGTTCTGGTTCAGTCCTGGTTCAGTCCTGGTTCAGTCCTGGTTTAGTCCTGGTTCAGTCCTGGTTTAGTCCTGGTGTAGTCCTGGTTCAGTCCTGGTTTAGTCCTGGTTTAGTCCTGGTTCAGTCCTGGTTTAGTCCTGGTTCAGTCCTGGTTTAGTCCTGGTTCAGTCCTGGTTTAGTCCTGGTTTAGTCCTGGTTCAGTCCTGGTTTAGTCCTGGTTCAGTCCTGGTTTAGTCCTGGTGTAGTCCTGGTTCAGTCCTGGTTTAGTCCTGGTTTAGTCCTGGTTCAGTCCTGGTTTAGTCCTGGTTCAGTCCTGGTTTAGTCCTGGTTTAGTTCTGGTTTAGTCCTGGTTCAGTCCTGGTTTAGTCCTGGTGTAGTCCTGGTTTAGTCCTGGTGTAGTCCTGGTTCAGTCCTGGTTCAGTCCTGGTTCAGTCCTGGTTTAGTCCTGGTTCAGTTCTGGTTTAGTCCTGGTTTAGTCCTGGTTCAGTCCTGGTGTAGTCCTGGTTCAGTCCTGGTTTAGTCCTGGTTCAGTCCTGGTTCAGTCCTGGTTTAATCCTGGTTCAGTCCTGGTGTAGTCCTGGTTCAGTCCTGGTTCAGTCCTGGTTCAGTCCTGGTTTAGTCCTGGTTCAGTCCTGGTTTAGTCCTGGTTTAGTCCTGGTTCAGTCCTGGTGTAGTCCTGCTTTAGTCCTGGTGTAGTCCTGGCTTAGTCCTGGTTCAGTCCTGGTTTAGTCCTGGTTCAGTCCTGGTTTAGACCTGGTTTAGTCCTGGTTCAGTCCTGGTTTAGTCCTGGTTTAGTCCTGGTTCAGTCCTGGTGTAGTCCTGGTTCAGTCCTGGCTTTAGTCCTGGTTCAGTCCTGGTTCAGTCCTGGTTCAGTCCTGGTTCAGTCCTGGTTTAGTCCTGGTTTAGTCCTGGTTCAGTCCTGGTTCAGTCCTGGTTTAGTCCTGGCTCAGTCCTGGTTCAGTCCTGGCTCAGTCCTGGCTCAGTCCTGGTTCAGTCCTGGTTTAGTCCTGGTTTAGTCCTGGTTTAGTCCTGGTTCAGTCCTGGTTCAGTCCTGGTGTAGTCCTGGTTCAGTCCTGGTTTAGTCCTGGTTCAGTCCTGGTTCAGTCCTGGTTTAGTCCTGGTTCAGTCCTGGTGTAGTCCTGGTTCAGTCCTGGTTCAGTCCTGGTTCAGTCCTGGTTTAGTCCTGGTTCAGTCCTGGTTTAGTCCTGGTTTAGTCCTGGTTCAGTCCTGGTGTAGTCCTGGTTCAGTCCTGGTTCAGTCTTGGTTTAGTCCTGGTTTAGTCCTGGTTCAGTCCTGGTTTAGTCCTGGTTCAGTCCTGGTTCAGTCCTGGTTTAGTCCTGGTTCAGTCCTGGTGTAGTCCTGGTTTAGTCCTGGTGTAGTCCTGGCTTAGTTTTGGTTTAGTCCTGGTTTAGTCCTGGTTCAGTCCTGGTTTAGACCTGGTTTAGTCCTGGTTGAGTCCTGGTTTAGTCCTGGTTTAGTCCTGGTTCAGTCCTGGTGTAGTCCTGGTTCAGTCCTGGTTTAGACCTGGTTTAGTCCTGGTTCAGTCCTGGTTTAGTCCTGGTTTAGTCCTGGTTCAGTCCTGGTGTAGTCCTGGTTCAGTCCTGGCTTTAGTCCTGGTTTAGTCCTGGTTCAGTCCTGGTTCAGTCCTGGTTCAGTCCTGGTTCAGTCCTGGCTCAGTCCTGGCTCAGTCCTGGTTCAGTCCTGGTTCAGTCCTGGTTTAGTCCTGGTTCAGTCCTGGCTCAGTCCTGGTTCAGTCCTGGTTTAGTCCTGGTTTAGTCCTGGTTCAGTCCTGGTTCAGTCCTGGTTCAGTCCTGGTTTAGTCCTGGTTCAGTCCTGGTTCAGTCCTGGTTTAGTCCTGGTTTAGTCCTGGTTTAGTCCTGGTTCAGTCCTGGTGTAGTCCTGGTTTAGACCTGGTTTAGTCCTGGTTCAGTCCTGGTTTAGTCCTGGTTTAGTCCTGGTTCAGTCCTGGTGTAGTCCTGGTTCAGTCCTGGCTTTAGTCCTGGTTTAGTCCTGGTTCAGTCCTGGTTCAGTCCTGGTTCAGTCCTGGTTCAGTCCTGGCTCAGTCCTGGCTCAGTCCTGGTTCAGTCCTGGTTCAGTCCTGGTTTAGTCCTGGTTCAGTCCTGGCTCAGTCCTGGTTCAGTCCTGGTTTAGTCCTGGTTTAGTCCTGGCTCAGTCCTGGTTCAGTCCTGGTTCAGTCCTGGTTTAGTCCTGGTTTAGTCCTGGTTCAGTCCTGGTTCAGTCCTGGTTCAGTCCTGGTTTAGTCCTGGTTTAGTCCTGGCTCAGTCCTGGTTCAGTCCTGGTTTAGTCCTGGTTTAGTCCTGGTTCAGTCCTGGTTCAGTCCTGGTTCAGTCCTGGTTTAGTCCTGGTTTAGTCCTGGTTCAGTCCTGGTTCAGTCCTGGTTCAGTCCTGGTTTAGTCCTGGTTTAGTCCTGGTTCAGTCCTGGTTTAGTCCTGGTTTAGTCCTGGTTCAGTCCTGGTTCAGTCCTGGTTCAGTCCTGGTTCAGTCCTGGTTTAGTCCTGGTTTAGTCCTGGCTCAGTCCTGGTTCAGTCCTGGTTCAGTCCTGGTTTAGTCCTGGTTTAGTCCTGGTTTAGTCCTGGTTCAGTCCTGGTTTAGTCCTGGTTTAGTCCTGGTTCAGTCCTGGTTCAGTCCTGGTTTAGTCCTGGTTTAGTCCTGGTTTAGTCCTGGTTCAGTCCTGGTGTAGTCCTGGTTCAGTCCTGGTTCAGTCTTGGTTTAGTCCTGGTTTAGTCCTGGTTCAGTCCTGGTTTAGTCCTGGTTCAATCCTGGTTCAGTCCTGGTTTAGTCCTGGTTCAGTCCTGGTGTAGTCCTGGTTTAGTCCTGGTGTAGTCCTGGCTTAGTTTTGGTTTAGTCCTGGTTCAGTCCTGGTTTAGTCCTGGTTCAGTCCTGGTTTAGACCTGGTTTAGTCCTGGTTCAGTCCTGGTTTAGTCCTGGTTTAGTCCTGGTTCAGTCCTGGTGTAGTCCTGGTTCAGTCCTGGTTTAGACCTGGTTTAGTCCTGGTTCAGTCCTGGTTTAGTCCTGGTTTAGTCCTGGTTCAGTCCTGGTGTAGTCCTGGTTCAGTCCTGGCTTTAGTCCTGGTTTAGTCCTGGTTCAGTCCTGGTTCAGTCCTGGTTCAGTCCTGGTTCAGTCCTGGCTCAGTCCTGGCTCAGTCCTGGTTCAGTCCTGGTTCAGTCCTGGTTTAGTCCTGGTTTAGTCCTGGTTCAGTCCTGGCTCAGTCCTGGTTCAGTCCTGGTTTAGTCCTGGTTTAGTCCTGGCTCAGTCCTGGTTCAGTCCTGGTTTAGTCCTGGTTTAGTCCTGGTTCAGTCCTGGTTCAGTCCTGGTTCAGTCCTGGTTTAGTCCTGGTTTAGTCCTGGTTCAGTCCTGGTTCAGTCCTGGTTTAGTCCTGGTTTAGTCCTGGTTCAGTCCTGGTTCAGTCCTGGTTCAGTCCTGGTTCAGTCCTGGTTCACTCGGTGCGCTCCTGGATCCACTTGCAGAATCGTGTGGAGTATTTCCGGGGGCTGACGGTGGAGACGGCTCTTCCGGTGAATCGAACCCTCTTCCACAGACTCTCCAGGCGTTTTTTAAACCCGTAAACCGTGAACACGTCGATGATCCCCACGAAGTACCTCCTGTCCGGCCCGTCCACCACGTGCACCGCGTTCTCACACGCCGGCAGCAGGCGGCGATGGTGAGCACCAAACTCCTGCAGCGGGAGGGCATCCGGCTCACAGCTGGCCCCGCCCGAGCTAGGACCAGGACCAGGACCAGGACCAGGAGCGGTTCTGTTCTGAGAGAGGAGCGGATCTGTGGGTTCATCTGGTTCAGAAGGACTGTCCAAGTCCAAAGACCTGAGAGAGAACAAAGAAATCCTGGTTTAGACCTGGTTTAGACCTGGTCTAGTCCTGGTTTAGTCCTGGTTTAGTCCTGGTTCAGTCCTGGTTCAGTCCTGGTTTAGTCCTGGTTCAGTCCTGGTGTAGTCCTGGTTTAGTCCTGGTTTAGTCCTGGTTCAGTCCTGGTTTAGTCCTGGTTCAGTCCTGGTGTAGTCCTGGTTCAGTCCTGGTTCAGTCCTGGTTTAGTCCTGGTTCAGTCCTGGTGTAGTCCTGGTTCAGTCCTGGTTCAGTCCTGGTTTAGTCCTGCTTTAGTCCTGGTTCAGTCCTGGTTTAGTCCTGGTTCAGTCCTGGTTCAGTCCTGGTTTAGTCCTGGTTTAGTCCTGGTTCAGTCCTTGTTTAGTCCTGGTTCAGTCCTGGTTCAGTCCTGGCTTTAGTCCTGGTTTAGTCCTGGTTTAGTCCTGGTTTAGTCCTGGTTCAGTCCTGGCTTTAGTCCTGGTTCAGTCCTGGCTTTAGTCCTGGTTTAGTCCTGGTTTAGTCCTGGTTCAGTCCTGGTTTAGTCCTGGTTTAGTCCTGGTTCAGTCCTGGTTCAGTCCTGGTTCAGTCCTGGTTTAGTCCTGGTTGAGTCCTGGTTCAGTCCTGGTTGAGTCCTGGTTCAGTCCTGGTTCAGTCCTGGTTCAGTCATGGCTTTAGTCCTGGTTTAGTCCTGGTTTAGTCCTGGTTTAGTCCTGGTTTAGTCCTGGTTCAGTCCTGGTTCAGTCCTGGTTTAGTCCTGGTTCAGTCCTGGTTCAGTCCTGGTTTAGTCCTGGTTTAGTCCTGGTTCAGTCCTGGTTCAGTCCTGGTTTAGTCCTGGTTGAGTCCTGGTTCAGTCCTGGTTCAGTCCTGGTTTAGTCCTGGTTCAGTCATGGCTTTAGTCCTGGTTTAGTCCTGGTTTAGTCCTGGTTCAGTCCTGGTTTAGTCCTGGTTTAGTCCTGGTTTAGTCCTGGTTTAGTCCTGGTTCAGTCGTGGCTTTAGTCCCGGTTTAGTCCCGGTTTAATCGTGGTTCAGTCCTGGCTTTAGTTCTGGTTCAGTCCTGGTTCAGTCCTGGTTTAGTCCTGGTTTAGTCCTGGTTCAGTCCTGGTTCAGTCCTGGTTCAGTCCTGGCTTTAGTCCTGGTTTAGTCCTGGTTTAGTCCTGGTTTAGTCCTGGTTCAGTCCTGGTTCAGTCCTGGCTTTAGTCCTGGTTTAGTCCCGGTTTAGTCCCGGTTCAGTCCTGGTTCAGTCCTGGTTTAGTCCTGGTTCAGTCCTGGTTTAGTCCTGGTTTAGTCCTGGTTCAGTCCTGGTTCAGTCCTGGTTTAGTCCTGGTTTAGTCCTGGTTTAGTCCTGGTTTAGTCCTGGTTTAATCCTGGTTCAGTCCTGGTTTAGTCCTGGTTCAGTCCTGGTTCAGTCCTGGTGTAGTCCTGGTTTAGTCCTGGTTCAGTCCTGGTTCAGTCCTGGCTTTAGTCCTGGTTTAGTCCTGGTTTAGTCCTGGTTCAGTCCTGGTTCAGTCCTGGTTTAGTCCTGGTTTAGTCCTGGTTCAGTCCTGGCTTTAGTCCTGGTTTAGTCCTGGTTTAGTCCTGGTTCAGTCCTGGTTTAGTCCTGGTTCAGTCCTGGTTCAGTCCTGGTTCAGTCCTGGCTTTAGTCCTGGTTTAGTCCTGGTTTAGTCCTGGTTTAGTCCTGGTTCAGTCCTGGTTTAGTCCTGGCTTTAGTCCTGGTTTAGTCCTGGTTTAGTCCTGGTTTAGTCCTGGTTCAGTCCTGGTTTAGTCCTGGTTTAGTCCTGGCTTTAGTCCTGGTTTAGTCCTGGTTTAGTCCTGGTTTAGTCCTGGTTCAGTCCTGGTTCAGTCCTGGCTTTAGTCCTGGTTTAGTCCCGGTTTAGTCCCGGTTTAGTCCCGGTTCAGTCCCGGTTCAGTCCCGGTTCAGTCCCGGTTCAGTCCCGGTGTAGTCCTGGTTCAGTCCTGGTTCAGTCCTGGTTCAGTCCTGGTTTAGTCCTGGTTTAGTCCTGGTTCAGTCCTGGCTTTAGTCCTGGTTTAGTCCTGGTTTAGTCCTGGTTCAGTCCTGGTTCAGTCCTGGTTTAGTCCTGGTTTAGTCCTGGTTCAGTCCTGGTGTAGTCCTGGTTCAGTCCTGGTTTAGTCCTGGTTTAGTCCTGGTTCAGTCCTGGTTTAGTCCTGGTTTAGTCCTGGTTTAGTCCTGGTTCAGTCCTGGTTCAGTCCTGGTGTAGTCCTGGTTCAGTCCTGGTTTAGTCCTGGTGTAGTCCTGGTTCAGTCCTGGTTTAGTCCTGGTTCAGTCCTGGTTCAGTCCTGGTTTAGTCCTGGTTCAGTCCTGGTTCAGTCCTGGTTCAGTCCTGGTGTAGTCCTGGTTCAGTCCTGGTTTAGTCCTGGTTTAGTCCTGGTTTAGTCCTGGTTTAGTCCTGGTTCAGTCCTGGCTTTAGTCCTGGTTTAGTCCTGGTTTAGTCCTGGTTCAGTCCTGGCTTTAGTCCTGGTTTAGTCCTGGTTCAGTCCTGGTTTAGTCCTGGTTCAGTCCTGGTTCAGTCCTGGTTCAGTCCTGGTTCAGTCCTGGCTTTAGTCCTGGTTTAGTCCTGGTTTAGTCCTGGTTTAGTCCCGGTTTAGTCCTGGTTTAGTCCTGGTTTAGTCCTGGTTTAGTCCTGGTTCAGTCCTGGCTTTAGTCCTGGTTTAGTCCTGGTTCAGTCCTGGTTCAGTCCTGGCTTTAGTCCTGGTTTAGTCCCGGTTTAGTCCCGGTTTAGTCCCGGTTTAGTCCCGGTTTAGTCCTGGTTTAGTCCTGGTTTAGTCCTGGTTTAGTCCTGGTTCAGTCCTGGTTCAGTCCTGGCTTTAGTCCTGGTTTAGTCCTGGTTTAGTCCTGGTTCAGTCCTGGTTTAGTCCTGGTTTAGTCCTGGTTTAGTCCTGGTTTAGTCCTGGTTCAGTCCTGGTTCAGTCCTGGTTCAGTCCTGGCTTTAGTCCTGGTTTAGTCCTGGTTTAGTCCTGGTTCAGTCCTGGTTTAGTCCTGGTTTAGTCCTGGTTTAGTCCTGGTTTAGTCCTGGTTCAGTCCTGGTTCAGTCCTGGCTTTAGTCCTGGTTTAGTCCTGGTTTAGTCCTGGTTCAGTCCTGGTTTAGTCCTGGTTTTGTCCTGGTTTAGTCCTGGTTTAGTCCTGGTTTAGTCCTGGTTCAGTCCTGGTTCAGTCCTGGCTTTAGTCCTGGTTTAGTCCTGGTTTAGTCCTGGTTCAGTCCTGGTTCAGTCCTGGTGTAGTCCTGGTTCAGTCCTGGTTCAGTCCTGGTGTAGTCCTGGTTCAGTCCTGGTTTAGTCCTGGTGTAGTCCTGGTTCAGTCCTGGTTTAGTCCTGGTTCAGTCCTGGTTCAGTCCTGGTTTAGTCCTGGTTCAGTCCTGGTTCAGTCCTGGTTCAGTCCTGGTGTAGTCCTGGTTCAGTCCTGGTTTAGTCCTGGTTTAGTCCTGGTTTAGTCCTGGTTTAGTCCTGGTTCAGTCCTGGCTTTAGTCCTGGTTTAGTCCTGGTTTAGTCCTGGTTCAGTCCTGGCTTTAGTCCTGGTTTAGTCCTGGTTCAGTCCTGGTTTAGTCCTGGTTCAGTCCTGGTTCAGTCCTGGTTCAGTCCTGGTTCAGTCCTGGCTTTAGTCCTGGTTTAGTCCTGGTTTAGTCCCGGTTTAGTCCCGGTTTAGTCCTGGTTTAGTCCTGGTTTAGTCCTGGTTTAGTCCTGGTTCAGTCCTGGCTTTAGTCCTGGTTTAGTCCTGGTTCAGTCCTGGTTCAGTCCTGGCTTTAGTCCTGGTTTAGTCCCGGTTTAGTCCCGGTTTAGTCCCGGTTTAGTCCTGGTTTAGTCCTGGTTTAGTCCTGGTTTAGTCCTGGTTTAGTCCTGGTTCAGTCCTGGTTCAGTCCTGGCTTTAGTCCTGGTTTAGTCCTGGTTTAGTCCTGGTTCAGTCCTGGTTTAGTCCTGGTTTAGTCCTGGTTTAGTCCTGGTTTAGTCCTGGTTCAGTCCTGGTTCAGTCCTGGTTCAGTCCTGGCTTTAGTCCTGGTTTAGTCCTGGTTTAGTCCTGGTTCAGTCCTGGTTTAGTCCTGGTTCAGTCCTGGTTCAGTCCTGGTTCAGTCCTGGTCCTGGTTCAGTCCTGGTTCAGTCCTCTTTTAGTCCTGGTTTAGTCCTGGTTTAGTCCTGGTTCAGTCCTGGTTCAGTCCTGGTTCAGTCCTGGCTTTAGTCCTGGTTTAGTCCCGGTTTAGTCCCGGTTTAGTCCCGGTTCAGTCCCGGTTCAGTCCCGGTTCAGTCCCGATTTAGTCCCGGTTTAGTCCCGGTTCAGTCCCGGTTCAGTCCCGGTTCAGTCCTGGTGTAGTCCTGGTTCAGTCCTGGTTCAGTCCTGGTTCAGTCCTGGCTTTAGTCCTGGTTTAGTCCCGGTTTAGTCCCGGTTTAGTCCCGGTTCAGTCCCGGTTCAGTCCTGGTTCAGTCCTGGTTTAGTCCTGGTTTAGTCCTGGTTCAGTCCTGGCTTTAGTCCTGGTTTAGTCCTGGTTTAGTCCTGGTTCAGTCCTGGCTTTAGTCCTGGTTTAGTCCTGGTTTAGTCCTGGTTCAGTCCTGGTTCAGTCCTGGTTTAGTCCTGGTTTAGTCCTGGTTTAGTCCTGGTTCAGTCCTGGCTTTAGTCCTGGTTTAGTCCTGGTTTAGTCCTGGTTCAGTCCTGGTTTAGTCCTGGTTCAGTCCTGGTTCAGTCCTGGTGTAGTCCTGGTTCAGTCCTGGTTTAGTCCTGGTTTAGTCCTGGTTCAGTCCTGGTTCAGTCCTGGTTCAGTCCTGGCTTTAGTCCTGGTTTAGTCCTGGTTTAGTCCTGGTTTAGTCCTGGTTCAGTCCTGGTTTAGTCCTGGTTTAGTCCTGGCTTTAGTCCTGGTTTGGTCCTGGTTTAGTCCTGGTTTAGTCCTGGTTTAGTCCTGGTTCAGTCCTGGTTCAGTCCTGGCTTTAGTCCTGGTTTAGTCCCGGTTTAGTCCCGGATTAGTCCCGGTTCAGTCCTGGTTTAGTCCTGATTTAGTCCTGGTTCAGTCCTGGTTTAGTCCTGGTTCAGTCCTGGTTCAGTCCTGGTGTAGTCCTGGTTCAGTCCTGGCTTTAGTCCTGGTTTAGTCCTGGTTTAGTCCTGGTTCAGTCCTGGTTTAGTCCTGGTTTAGTCCTGGCTTTAGTCCTGGTTTAGTCCTGGTTTAGTCCTGGTTTAGTCCTGGTTCAGTCCTGGTTCAGTCCTGGCTTTAGTCCTGGTTTAGTCCCGGTTTAGTCCCGGTTTAGTCCCGGTTTAGTCCCGGTTCAGTCCCGGTTCAGTCCCGGTTTAGTCCCGGTTTAGTCCCGGTTCAGTCCCGGTTCAGTCCTGGTTCAGTCCTGGTTCAGTCCTGGTGTAGTCCTGGTTCAGTCCTGGTTCAGTCCTGGCTTTAGTCCTGGTTTAGTCCCGGTTTAGTCCCGGTTTAGTCCCGGTTCAGTCCCGGTTCAGTCCTGGTTCAGTCCTGGTTTAGTCCTGGTTTAGTCCTGGTTCAGTCCTGGTTCAGTCCTGGTGTAGTCCTGGTTCAGTCCTGGTTTAGTCCTGGTTTAGTCCTGGTTTAGTCCTGGTTCAGTCCTGGTTTAGTCCTGGTTTAGTCCTGGCTTTAGTCCTGGTTTGGTCCTGGTTTAGTCCTGGTTTAGTCCTGGTTTAGTCCTGGTTCAGTCCTGGTTCAGTCCTGGTGTAGTCCTGGTTCAGTCCTGGCTTTAGTCCTGGTTTAGTCCTGGTTTAGTCCTGGTTCAGTCCTGGTGTAGTCCTGGTTCAGTCCTGGCTTTAGTCCTGGTTTAGTCCTGGTTTAGTCCTGGTGTAGTCCTGGTTCAGTCCTGGCTTTAGTCCTGGTTTAGTCCTGGTGTAGTCCTGGTTCAGTCCTGGCTTTAGTCCTGCTTTAGTCCTGGTTTAGTCCTGGTTTAGTCCTGGTTTAGTCCTGGTTCAGTCTCACTTGGTGGTGCGTAGTACGAGGTTGGCGAGGGAGTGTCTTGCTCGGAGCTCGTCCTGGTGCAGGGGCTGGTGGGCGATCAGGAGGCTGTAGTCCAGAACGTTCAGACCCCGAAGGAACTCGGCATCTGCTCGGACCTGCTCCACAAACCAGGACCGCTCTGGACCTGAGGAGCACAAACCAGGACTAAAGCAGGACTAAAGCAGGACTAAAGGAGGACTAAAGCAGGACTAAAGCAGGACTAAACCAGGACTAAACCAGGACTAAAGCAGGACTCGACCAGGACTAAAGCAGGACTAAAGGAGGACTAAAGCAGGACTAAAGCAGGACTAAACCAGGACTAAACCAGGACTAAAGCAGGACTCGACCAGGACTAAAGCAGGACTAAAGGAGGACTAAAGCAGGACTAAAGCAGGACTAAACCAGGACTAAACCAGGACTAAAGCAGGACTCGACGAGGACTAAAGCAGGACTAAAGGAGGACTAAAGCAGGACTAAAGCAGGACTAAACCAGGACTAAACCAGGACTAAAGCAGGACTCGACCAGGACTAAAGCAGGACTAAAGCAGGACTAAAGCAGGACTAAAGCAGGACTAAAGCAGGACTAAACCAGGACTAAAGCAGGACTCGACCAGGACTAAAGCAGGACTAAACCAGGACTAAAGCAGGACTCGACCAGGACTAAAGCAGGACTAAAGCAGGACTAAAGCAGGACTAAAGCAGGACTCGACCAGGACTAAAGCAGGACTAAAGCAGGACTAAAGCAGGACTAAAGCAGGACTAAAGCAGGACTAAAGCAGGACTAAAGCAGGACTAAACCAGGACTAAACCAGGACTAAAGCAGGACTCCGACCAGGACTAAAGCAGGACTAAAGCAGGACTAAAGCAGGACTAAACCAGGACTGAACCAAGACTCGACCAGGACTAAACCAGGACTAAAGAAGGACTAAACCAGCACCCCGCCCCTGACCCACCCTGCCCCCTCTCGTACCCCGTCCCCTACTCCATCCCTCTCGTACCCCGCCCCTCTCGTACCCCGCCCCTCTCGTACCCCGCCCCTCTTGTACCCCGTCCCCTACTCCATCCCTCTCGTACCCCGTCCCTCTCGTACCCCGCCCCTCTCGTACCCCGCCCCTCTCGTACCCCGCCCCTCTTGTACCCCGTCCCCTACTCCATCCCTCTCGTACCCCGTCCCTCTCGTACCCCGCCCCTCCCGCTCCGGGAGAAGCGGTGTGTCCAGATGGTTCTTTTGCTGCTGGATATGCGAGGGACTCGTATCGTGTGTGGCAAGTCGTATGTTTGGCACCAATGTACCTGGAGGATGTGGAGGATATTTACGTATTTGGATTTCTGATAGCTGGACATCTGTTGATTGGCCTGGGATTGTCCATGATCTATCGCAAAATTTGTAAGCTGGCAGCAAGTAAAGAGTCCCCTAAGCGTCTGCAGCAATTTCGAGCCACTGTGAAGCCGTGGGAGATCTCGTGAAAGGATTACATCAGAAAGTGGGACAGGTTGAGGACCTTTTGGAAGGATTTCAACCGAAGGAAACATCTCGACGTTTGGATATCATCACGGGCATGGTTACAGAACTGTGAAAAGCCAACGCAGCGCAGTCTGTGCGCCAAGAGGAACTAATGAGATCTCTCATGAATCTTCATGGCGATATGAAGATGGGGGTCTGGCAAAACCAGGGCTCAAGCTAAAATTGCTCGCTCACCTGGGTCTCTGAAAATGTATTTCATCAGGCTAAATTAATCCCTTTAGATAATTATTTCAGAGTGAAAATCTATGTGTCTCCAACGGCTTATCTTTGTTTTGACTTCGTCTCCCTGCAGGAACACTCCAAGGCCACAGATGTGGTTTGTTATCATGGACTCTACAGAAACATGGCACACACTATAAGGGACTATTCACACTGACATGATTGAGAAAAATGTTCCCTGTCTTTTTAGAAAGGTCTGATCTCTGCTCTCGGTTTCAATCAATTTCATTGATTTCCAATCTGATCCCCCCCTTCCTTATGTCGCCAAAGAAAAAGATCACCTTATGTTATATCTCCAATTGTTTTTCTGTCATTACATGTTGTACAATTGTCACTGATTGTACTGCATCTTTTCTGCTCTGCATCTCCCAGTCGGCGGCGCGCGCATGTACGTGGCCCCTCCCCTACCCACTCTATCACTGTCCGGCCTGGTTAGTGGGGAAACCAAATTTCAAGTTCACTCTGTGTACAGGGCTCTCAAGTGTCACGCATTGAGAGTGTGACACACGCTCACACGCTGCACATGGCATTTCTCACGCTGATTTCTTTTTTTTTTTTTTTTTTGTGCCCAGAAAATCGGTCTGTGTGGCTTAGTTTATGCAGGCTCCGCGCTTTTTCAGCGAAAAAAACTCCTCCTGCTCCGGGCGCACGGTCCGAGTGAGGCCGGAGCAGACGCGCCGTCCCCCGGGCAAGTCCTGAGCCTCAGTCCTGGTGTCTCCGTCTGTGCGTAACGTGTCCCCCCCGACGGCTTACGCGCGGAATACGCGCGGCCCAGAGCCGAACTGCCCACGGTGAGCCACGGTGAGCCGCGGTGAGACGCGGTGAGACGCGGTGAGACGCGGTGAGACGCGGTAAGACGCGGTGAGACGCGGGCCCGGTGCATTAACCAGACTCTTACATGAATCCGTTAAAAATGTCCTGCTCCCCCCCGCCCCGGTCCCTCCTCCCCGCCCCTCTCAGCGCACTGACAAAGTGCAGTGAACTAAACCAGGACTAAACCAGGACTAAACCAGAACTAAACCAGGACTAAACCAGGACTAAACCAGAACTAAACCAGAACTAAACCAGGACTAAACCAGGACTAAACCAGAACTAAACCAGAACTAAACCAGGACTAAACCAGGACTAAACCAGGACTAAACCAGGACTAGACCAGGACTAGACCAGGACTAAACCAGAACTAAACCAGGACTAAACCAGGACTAAACCAGAACTAAACCAGGACTAAACCAGAACTAAACCAGGACTAGACCAGGACCGGACCAGGACTAAACCAGGTTTAAACCAGGACTAAACCAGGACTAAACCAGAACTAAATCAGGACTAAACCAGAACTAAACCAGGACTAAACCAGAACTAAACCAGGACTGAACCAGGACTAAACCAGGACTGAACCAGGACTAAACCAGGACTAAACCTGGACTAAACCAGGACTGAACCAGGACTAAACCAGAACTAAACCAGGACTAAACCAGGACTAAACCAGGACTAAACCAGGACTAAAATCAGGACTAAAATCAGGACTAAACCAGGACTAAACCAGGACTAAAACCAGGACTAAACCAGGACTAAACCAGGACTAAACCAGGACTAAACCAGAACTAAACCAGGACTAAACCAGGACTAAACCAGAACTAAACCAGGACTAAACCAGGACTAAACCAGAACTAAACCAGGACTAAACCAGAACTAAACCAGGACTAAACCAGGACTAAACCAGAACTAAACCAGGACTAAACCAGAACTAAACCAGGACTAAACCAGGACTAAACCAGAACTAAACCAGAACTAAACCAGGACTAAACCAGGACTAAACCAGGACTAAACCAGGACTAAACCAGGACTAAAGCAGGACTCGACCAGGACTAAAGCAGGACTAAAGCAGGACTAAAGCAGGACTAAAGCAGGACTCGACCAGGACTAAAGCAGGACTAAAGCAGGACTAAAGCAGGACTAAACCAGGACTGAACCAAGACTCGACCAGGACTAAACCAGGACTAAAGAAGGACTAAACCAGCACCCCGCCCCTGACCCACCCTGCCCCCTCTCGTACCCCGTCCCCTACTCCATCCCTCTCGTACCCCGCCCCTCTCGTACCCCCCGCCCCTCTCGTACCCCGCCCCTCTTGTACCCCGTCCCCTACTCCATCCCTCTCGTACCCCGTCCCTCTCGTACCCCGCCCTCCCGCTCCGGGGAGAAGCGGTGTGTCCAGATGGTTCTTTTGCTGCTGGATATGCGAGGGACTCGTATCGTGCGTGGCAAGTCGTATGTTTGGCACCAATGTACCTGGAGGATGTGGAGGATATTTACGTATTCAGATTTCTGATAGCTGGACATCTGTTGATTGGCCTGGGATTGTCCATGATCTATCGCAAAATTTGTAAGCTGGCAGCAAGTAAAGAGTCCCCTAAGCGTCTGCAGCAATTTCGAGCCACTGTGAAGCCGTGGGAGATCTCGTGAAAGGATTACATCAGAAAGTGGGACAGGTTGAGGACCTTTTGGAAGGATTTCAACCGAAGGAAACATCTCGACGTTTGGATATCATCACGGGCATGGTTACAGAACTGTGAAAAGCCAACGCAGCGCAGTCTGTGCGCCAAGAGGAACTAATGAGATCTCTCATGAATCTTCATGGCGATATGAAGATGGGGGTCTGGCAAAACCAGGGCTCAAGCTAAAATTGCTCGCTCACCTGGGTCTCTGAAAATGTATTTCATCAGGCTAAATTAATCCCTTTAGATAATTATTTCAGAGTGAAAATCTATGTGTCTCCAACGGCTTATCTTTGTTTTGACTTCGTCTCCCTGCAGGAACACTCCAAGGCCACAGATGTGGTTTGTTATCATGGACTCTACAGAAACATGGCACACACTATAAGGGACTATTCACACTGACATGAGTAAAAATGTTCCCTGTCTTTTTAGAAAGGTCTGATCTCTGCTCTCGGTTTCAATCAATTTCATTGATTTCCAATCTGATCCCCCCCTTCCTTATGTCGCCAAAGAAAAAGATCACCTTATGTTATATCTCCAATTGTTTTTCTGTCATTACATGTTGTACAATTGTCACTGATTGTACTGCATCTTTTCTGCTCTGCATCTCCCAGTCGGCGGCGCGCGCATGTACGTGGCCCCTCCCCTACCCACTCTATCACTGTCCGGCCTGGTTAGTGGGGAAACCAAATTTCAAGTTCACTCTGTGTACAGGGCTCTCAAGTGTCACGCATTGAGAGTGTGACACACGCTCACACGCTGCACATGGCATTTCTCACGCTGATTTCTTTTTTTTTTTTTTTTTGTGCCCAGAAAATCGGTCTGTGTGGCTTAGTTTATGCAGGCTCCGCGCTTTTTCAGCGAAAAAAACTCCTCCTGCTCCGGGCGCACGGTCCGAGTGAGGCCGGAGCAGACGCGCCGTCCCCCGGGCAAGTCCTGAGCCTCAGTCCTGGTGTCTCCGTCTGTGCGTAACGTGTCCCCCCCGACGGCTTACGCGCGGAATACGCGCGGCCCAGAGCCGAACTGCCCACGGTGAGCCACGGTGAGCCGCGGTGAGACGCGGTGAGACGCGGTGAGACGCGGTGAGACGCGGTAAGACGCGGGCCCGGTGCATTAACCAGACTCTTACATGAATCCGTTAAAAATGTCCTGCTCCCCCCCGCCCTGGTCCCTCCTCCCCGCCGCCCTCTCAGCGCACTCCTGACAAAGTGCAGTGAACTAAACAAGGACTAAAACAGGACTAAACCAGAACTAAACAAGGACTAAAACAGGACTAAACCAGGACTAAACCAGGACTAAAACAGGACTAAAACCTGAACTAAACCAGGCCTAAAACCAGGACTAAACCAGAACTAAAACCAGGACTAAACCAGGACTAAACAAGGACTAAACCAGGACTAAAACCAGGACAAAACCAGAACTAAACAAGGACTAAAACAGGACTAAACCAGGACTAAAACAGGACTAAAACCAGAACTAAACCAGAACTAAACCAGGACTAGACCAGGACCGGGACCAGGACTAAACCAGGTTTAAAACCAGGACTAAACCAGGACTAAACCAGAACTAAATCAGGACTAAAACCAGAACTAAAACCAGGACTAAACCAGAACTAAAACCAGGACTAAACCAGGACTAAACCAGAACTAAACCAGGACTAAACCAGAACTAAACCAGGACTAAAACCAGGACTAAAACCAGAACTAAACCAGAACTAAACCAGGACTAAACCAGGACTAAACCAGGACTAAACCAGGACTAGACCAGGACTAAACCAGGACTAGACCAGGACTAAACCAGGACTAAAACCAGAACTAAACCAGAACTAAACCAGGACTAAACCAGGACTAAACCAGAACTAAAACCACAGGACTAAACCAGGACTAAACCAGAACTAAACCAGGACTAAACCAGGACTAAACCAGAACTAAACCAGGACTAAACCAGAACTAAACCAGGACTAAACCAGGACTAAACCAGAACTAAACCAGGACTAAAACTCAGAACTGAACGAGGACTAAACCAGAACTAACCCAGAACTAAAACCAGAACTAAACCAGGACTAGACCAGGCCTAGACCAGGACTAGAG
Organism: Paratrypauchen microcephalus; assembly: GCA_036785185.1. NCBI lineage: Eukaryota > Metazoa > Chordata > Actinopteri > Gobiiformes > Gobiidae > Paratrypauchen > Paratrypauchen microcephalus. The sequence goes on from JAVJIX010000192.1 coordinate 22,597, forward strand.
CAGGACTACACCAGGACTAAAGGAGGACTAAACCAGGAGAAAACCAGGACTAGACCAGAACTAAACCAGAACTAAAACCAGGACTAAACCAGAACTAAACCAGGACTAGACCAGGACCGGACCAGGACTAAACCAGGTTTAAACCAGGACTAAACCAGGACTAAAACCAGAACTAAATCAGGACTAACCCAGAACTAAACCAGGACTAACCCAGAACTAAACCAGGACTAAACCAGGACTAAACCAGAACTAAACCAGGACTAAACCAGGACTAAACCAGAACTAAACCAGGACTAAACCAGGACTAAACCAGAACTAAACCAGAACTAAACCAGGACTAAACCAGGACTAAACCAGGACTAAACCAGGACTAGACCAGGACTAAACCAGGACTAGACCAGGACTAAACCAGGACTAAACCAGAACTAAAACCAGAACTAAACCAGGACTAAACCAGGACTAAACCAGAACTAAAACCAGGACTAAACCAGAACTAAACCAGGACTAGACCAGGACCGGGACCAGGACTAAAACCAGGTTTAAACCAGGACTAAAACCAGGACTAAACCAGAACTAAATCAGGACTAAACCAGAACTAAACCAGGACTAGACCAGGACTACACCAGAACTAAAACCAGGACTAGACCAGGACTAAACCAGGACTAAACCAGAACTAAACTCAGGACTAAACCAGGACTAAAACCAAGACTAAACCAAGACTAAAAAAGGTCTAAACCAGGACTAAAGGCCTGCCACAGGAACTAGAACCACTGAGCTACATACGTAACTGAACGAAGTGTTTTGTTTCAAATAAAAGTTCATCCATCTCATCAAATTGGTGTTTTCCGATTTCATATGGAACCCTTCCCCTTCCTCCCAAGTTGACTGAGTTTGAAGTCCCGTCATGGAGGCTATATGCAAACTTGCAAGCTCATGGATGAGACTGCCTGGCTTCGATATCCTAGATAAAAACAAACCCCGGCATTGCAACCGGCAATTACCGCTAGGGCAATAGGCATTTAAAACTTAAAAAGACAGAAAGAGTGATTTGTCGTGAAGTGATAAACAAAGCGACTAAAAGCCTTGTTGGAATCCTTTGTCAATTAATTATAGACCTGCGCAAGACAAGCAGGCACGTTATGGGGCTGTGCAGCGCAGAGAATTTTGGAAGTATCATAAGTTGGCGGATGACGGAAGGGCGCGGTTTTGAAAATTCCTGAAAAAACGTGCGTGCAAATGGATAGCGGACGGATGACGTTTTTTTCATGCGGTTGCAGATGGAAAAAAAAGCCCATCCGCGCATCTCTAATGAGGAGTATTAGAAAGAAGGAAGCAGAGACAGTTTGAGGAGCAGCGCACCAGAGAACAGCAAGCGACCGCACTTCTACGAAAAGACAGTACCTGGTGGTGTTTATGTGGACATTGTATGTCGATGGCAACAGAGTGGGATTTGCGGCCAGGAGATGAACGTCTGGGTGATGATAACAGAAACCTGTGTCTGTCAACTCTGGAGGATATTTGTGCCATGATGAACCGTGGTGTAATAGAAACATTTTTTCGTGTTCCAAAGTTCAGTTGGAGGAGTCAGCCATAGCCCATTAGTATTGCAGTACTTCTCAGAACCGTGCGCTGAAACCGCTGCCCTTCTTTCTTTTCCTTTTCTGGTAAAAAAATCGTCCGGACTGAAGTGGGTACTGCAAACACGATGGTCTTACAGCTTTCCCTTTCATGTTTGGGTCCATTCTCAAAGCAACTAGCCACAGCTTCAATAACTCCAGATTGTAATGAGGAAGCCTGTGAAAACTCAACTTCGTCCAAGCTGTCATTTTGTTTTCATAACCGGGATAACTGCATGCAAATCAGCTGTGAATGTGTGCGTGCGCGTTGTCCACGGTGACGTCATCTAATCGAAACCATGGATGTATCGGATTACAGGCCATTTTTGACACATTGACCTTCTGTAATTTGAAAAGAGCTAAAGTTTTTGTTATTTGGTGACCGCAACATCGTGCCCCGACCACTCATGTTACGGATATCGCTCAACTAAAATATCTCCGGACATGCTCCAAATGACACCAAAGTGCTATGGGTGAGTTACATTGTTTTATTACCGAAATAAGGTTCAGATTGTAAAAAACTTTACTATTCCTTTAAAGGGACAGTGTGTAAGATTTTTACCCGTTAATTACTGAAATTGAAGATACCCATTCAAAAATACATTGTTTTCCAAGCCTTTTCACTTCCATCATGAAATCAAAGTATTCTTTTGGACTTAGATATAGTCACATAAAAGGGGGATCTTCCCCATATAGAGGCAGCCATTTTGAATACGAGAGCCGCAGAAGGACATTTGGGCTCATCCTTCGCCGAGGCTCCTGCTAACAGCTGCTCAGCCGCGCTGCATATGGCTCCCCCCTTCCCCCCTCCCCTTCCCCTTCTCTCCTTCGCTCCTCTGCTCCCATATGCAGCCAGGAGCGAAGGAGAGAAGGGAAGAGAGAGAGAGGGAGCCTCGTGTAAAGAAGCATGCTGCTGGATCACACATCGTAATGGATATAACACGTATTTTGGACTAAATTGTTTTATTGGATTTTATTCGCTGGATCCTTATGGACAGATTGAGACCAAGTTTATGGTGAAATACAGAGTTTGACCTGTGCAGAGCCTTCAAAGGTAAGCTAAGTAAGCTAAGTTTTGTGCTTTTCTGTATAAAAGCCCCATGTGCTCGGGGAGTGATTGTTTTGCAGGGAAATGAATTGCATAGTCAAAAAGAGGAGACTGTAAGGTTTCATTTGATGTGTAGATTGTCATGAATCATGATCGGGATTGTGTGTTTTCATGCGAAAAGAAAAAAAAAAAAGTGTTTTATGTATACAGCGGTTCGTGCACGCGAGCTGGCGGCGCTACGGCGCGCCCGGGTGACCCTCGTGGTCTGCCATAGCCAAAAGAGGAAGTGGAATAGCTACTAACCACCTATGCGCCACGAATCCTACACACTGTCCCTTTAAGCAATGTTATAAAGCATTTACCTCCTCAAAAACATACCCCAACTCGTTTTATTCATTCACAAACATTTGGACAAATCCTGCATTATTTGTCTGTGTACATCTCCAAAGTTCAAAATATTCTGCGCCACCTTGTGATGTCATGAAACTTAGACAAACTTATCATAATATAATATACTATATCATAATATAATATAATATAATATACTATAACAGAGGGTAATAAAAAACAGATGGAATAGCAACCAAAGAGCAATAGACTAATGTCAGACATAGTTATAATATAATATAATATAATATAATATAATATAATATAATATAATATAATATAATATAATATAATATAATGTAATATAATATAATATAATGTAATATAATATAATATAATATAGTTATAATAAGAATTATAAAAATAAAAAAGATAAATAGAAAGATAGAAAAATAAATGAATATGTACATGTATATGTACATTAATAAATGTATATGTACAAGACAGAATAAAGTAGAAAAATAATAAAATATAAAATACAATATCAAATAAGATGTCCAATCACAGCTATACCCAGTTGTAGGAAGTATTATCTATTACATAAGGGTGAGTTGTTGTACGGTAGTTTTCAAGTTAACAGCTACATTTTTTTCCCTTTTGTTTAGTAGAGTTTGGCAATTCCACAGCTGACATTATCCAAATGTTTCTAGCAGTGGGGGATCGTGCATTTCACACCTAGGCCTTCAGTAGTGCTCCGTCTGAATCACTCAACCCCTAATTAACCATTTTGTTATAAAAAAAAAAAAAAAAACGAGTGCTGTCAGGCGATTAAAAAAATTAATCGAATTAATTACAGGATTTGTAATGAATGAATCTAATTAATCGCATTTTAATACACTTTTTAGCTGATTTATTGTGCTCTCCCACAGTGCAAAAAAGGTGTCAAATGTGCAATTTATAGTGGTACAGTGAAAAGACTGCAGACTTCCCCTTTAAGTCTTTAGGTTTTTCAGTCTTTGGCTCGCTCTCTTTCTCTCCGTGCACACAAGACAAGACTGCTGGCAGACCTGCAGAGTGCACCTATATACCCCCATTCCCCCTCTGACATTACATAACATTTATTCGAAAGCTCATTTACACCATTCCACTATTAAATGGCGAATAGGCTATTTCTGGTGAGCACATACAGTAGCTTTCATGCAACGTCAATACATAATATAGCTTCAAACATAGCCTACAGAGAATACAAATAATTGCCCGTGCAAATTGCTCATGGCTCACATGACCCCCGGAACCCGTGGGTTTGCCAGATCGCACCGCGGGAGGAGGGAGAAGGCAGCCGCGCCGGTGAGTGAACGATCATGTTTTGAACTGAAAAGGGTTCGGTGCGTGGAGCGCAGCAGATAAGGAAACGGGCGCACGCGTCTTCACATGCTCTCCCCGGGGAGAACGGGCTTAGGAACGGACCTGCTCCGTCACATTTTTATAAATAAACTTGCTGTTCAAAGGCCCCGCACGCCAAATTTAATATGCGCGCACACTGAATTGCCGCTCATAATTAATTGCGTTAATTTTTATAACGCATTAATATGCAGTGTAATTAATTAATCAAATTAACACATTAAACTGACAGCCCTAAAAAAAAACATTTTATTATGCAGAAATATGCTTTGCGTTGCATATAGAAAATTCCTGTAGCCACAATAAATGCCTCAACTGAATAATCAAACCAAGAGTGAACAAGTCTCGTTCTGCAACTACAGCCAGCAAAAAACATTAATAATAATCTCATAAACTTGGAATGATGGCAACATTTCACTCACCAAAAAATCGGATTATTTGAAGACAAAATCCATCCTCCTCTCTTTCCTCAAAAACAGTTCAATCACCCTGTCATGTAGATTATCACGCTTCAGTTCCGTCAAGAAGTCCTTTTCTGTTGCCATCAAGGCCAGTGCTGAGAGCCGAGCCTGTCCTGTTGTGTTTCTTGTGTAGGTTTTAATTCGCTTTAGAGCCAAAAATGTCTGCTTTTCTTGAAAAGTCTGTCTTGAAAATGGCCTGGACAGTAAATCTGCCACCAAATCTATTTCTTCTCCTCCTTCAGCCATTGTGGGCTGACTAAATTTTTTTTTTAGCGTACTATCAGTCATCAACAAAGCGCGGCTAATGCAGTTTGCTAGCTTGCATAGCTACACTCTCCGATTATCCAATCAGCGGGTCTGAATACAGTGACATTGCCTACGCCCGCTAGAGGGCCCTGGTGACACCAACTCAAAATCTGATTGGTTGAAGTATCGACATTGATTTGGCGTTAGAGGGCCTGCAGAACGGATAGTGAAGGCCTCTTTGACTTTGACCCTGCCTGGCAACAAAGATAGCTGAAATGTGATTGGTTAAATGCTCCAATATGAAAATACATGACTGGAAGCAGCATAACCATCGGAAACACAATAAAAGGAAATGGACAGACCATTTGGAATTATTTAAGATTAAGATTAAAGGTCCCATGGCATGAAATTTCCACTTTGAGGTTTTTGAACGTTAATGTGAGCTCCCCTACCCCCCATGGTTAAAAGTTGCGAAATGTCTAAACTGAGCATTTGCAACCCTTTTTTTGCATTAGAAAAAATCAGAGATCAAACGGGCGATTTTGAACAAGGAAACTTATTGACGTCAGCTCGAAAAAAGAAATGCAAATGCAGTTCCACCCCCGTCTGTCTGTACTCAGCGTCTCCGTAAATCATGCCCAGAGAGTTTGGACTGCGGAGGAGCTACGCAATGCGAAATGCGTTTTTTTATTTGCCTGGAGGAACTTGCGAGTGTTTCTAGGCTCGGAAGTCCTTTATCTGAGCCTGTGGATATCTGAAACAGCAGTGGTATAATTTTATTTTCTGTGGAAATGTGTTTATTTTTCAATGGAACGCTTCTCATCTGTCCCAGGGCACAGCTGAAAAGGAAAGAGTGGAGAGTTTGGCCACGCCCCCACCCGCTACTATAGGCCATCTCTGTCCTCCTCATTTGCATTCAAGCAACAACGCCCATAATGGAGTGTTCCAGAGTGACTTTTATGACTCTTTCTCATCTTATCTCTGTTTCTCATGCACTGAGTGTTGATTTTGAAGAAGGATTCATTTACAGTATTAGGGAACCATTAAGGAGCCATATAAAAGCATCAAGAAGTACCATGTCATGGGACCTTTAAGCCTTTATTTGGTCTCACACACAATGACACAGTGACACACGAGAGAAATTTGACTTTGACCCATCCTTTTCAGGAGCAGTGAGCAGCCATCTTTTTCGGACAAAATATACATGGACAAAATATACATGGACAAAATATAATTAACATATGATTCAGATATTTTTTAGGCCAGCAGAGAAGGCCTTGAAGGCCCTGATGGCCCACCACTGGATTCTAGTGAAGGTGAATGGAGTTTAAAAGCACAGTGGAGCACTTCCTGTATTATCACATAACATCACAGTGTGTTTTCTGTTTGAGAGAAGAACTCCTAAACATGCAGGGTTTGTGTGTTAAACATGCGTGAATGAAACAAAACACAACTCCAGGTGTGTTTGTGTTGAGGAAACATTAAAACAGAGATCAGAAAATAACGTAATATGGCTATACGCTAACGTGCTAATACCACTAATACCATCACATACAATAAGTCTGATTACTCAAGAGGAGCTACAGCAGCTTTGTGCATTATAATTTCCCCCCAGTGTAATCTAATGTGTTTTTAGACCGGCCCCATGCTCGCCGCGGAGCCAGAGGACCCCCCAGATCCACACGCTGCACATTTTGGCACGATTAAATAGAGTCTCTTGAATTCACAGAGGTAATTATAAGAGCGATATTGTTCAAATTTGTCAGAGATTCAATTATGAAGCTGCAGTCCTCAGGTGTGTGCTTTGTACTTTATTTAATCACTGGATTTAATAGAAAAGGTAAAAAGGGTGGTATAGTTTTTCCAATTTTTTTTTTCAATACTCTCCCGGTCACTGTTTTTTATTATTATCACTACTATTATTATTATTCGATTTATTACTTATTTTTTTAAATTATTATTATCACCCATCTTTATGCCTTTTTTTGCCTGCATGCACTTGTCTTCTTGTTCAAACTGTCCCTACCTGGAGCTACTGTGACAAGTAAATTTCTCCTGTGTGAGATCAATAAAGTCTTATCTTATCTTATCTTATCTTATGCAGCAGGTTTCGTTACAATACATTTCCCAAATGAAAATTGGATTGAATTTATCAAAAAAAAAAAAAAAAAAAAAGAACAAACAAAAAACTTAATATTAAACTGCAATTTGGCACTATGTATTTTCTGATGAGGGGTCTCAGAGAAGTACAAATGTATTAAAAAGTGTCTTAAAGGTACAGTGTATGTAACTTTCTGGGCATCTGGAACATCAAATGTTTGCACGGAAATAGAAACTGAAAACCGTAATTTGAAATATTCTTCATGGTGATAGGTGATAGATTTATGGAATACTGTAGAATATTATAGCTAATGGAACACATCTACTGCTACTCTGTCTTTTTTGTGTGTCATTTTTAAAAAATATAGTTCTTTTAATAGTTACTCAATTTGAACTTTTCTGTAATTGCGTGGTAGAGCTACTGCACTAGGGTGACCACCGGCATGAAACAGGAAAGGAGGACACTTGTGTCCAAAAAGGAGGACAAAGGCCCTAAAGTGAGGACACCTTGTTTTTTTTTTGTTTTCTGAGGGATGGGGGGGCATGAAGCCATGTCCAACGTTTACTCTAAGCTGCGCGCCTGCACAATTGTGCACTGCTCGCACATTCTCAGTGCACAAGAAAACCTATGCAGCGCACTGTAAATCAGGGATGAAAGAGCTTTTAGTGGATCTCCGCTTTTTATTCAGCCGCGGGGTCATTTTTTAAATATCTGCAAAGTGCGAGCCGCGTGGGGGGGGGGGGGGGGGGGGGGGGGGGGGTGTCGTGCACAGAGATCCAAGGAACACTCAGGGAGTTAGTGTGTTTGCTCAGACACATTAAAAATTTGGGGGAGCATTGGCCATGTCCCAATTCTAAGTACAGTGGTACCTCACCTTACGAAATTAATTCGTTCCAGAAGTGGTTTCGTAACGTGAAAAATTCCAGGACCGGAGCAGGAATAAATCACCCCGTGCTCGGCCCGCGCATGCTCGGCCCCGAGGAGGAGGCACGGCTGCATCCCGCAGCCCCGGTGTAGCGCGGCCTTGCGCCGTGTCGACGTGATCCTTCGATGTCGGCTCTTCCTATCACTGTGAAGCAGAATTCACCAAGTGTAGTGTGGATTGTTCACTCACTAAGGGAACGTGAGCTGGGTTTAGACCGTCGTGAGACAGGTGAGTTTTACCATACTGATGATGTGTTGTTGTGTCTCCCCTCGTTTCGGGGCGTGCATCTAAGCGCGCATTAATTGAATTTTTGAGATTTGTTGTTTTTAAAGTGCTTTATAAATAAAGTTGGATTGGATTGGATTTCGTAACTTGAGACCAAAATTTGACGTGAAGGCGTTTCGTAACTTGAAATTTTCGTTTGTTGGGTCATTCATAAGGTGAGGTACCACTGTATTACTAGTCGCAATAGAATAATATTTTTGTCTGTAGGGAACAAGGAGCAGACCACCCAGCTCATTGAGCTGAGGCGGGATCTGTTCCATTTCGCAGACGCCCATGTGATCCCCGGACTGCACTCAGGGCTCAGCGAGTATGCACTGCCTCGACTGCAGATTTAGACCACACATCGCAGAGTAGCAAGTGTAAATAATGGGTGGGGATTTATGACGATTTATGCAACGGTGGCCGACGAGGGTCCGAAAGGAGGACAAAATGTAAAAAAGGAGGACACGTGACAGACGGCCGGACAGACAGCTCTAAAACCGGACTGTCCAGACGAAATCCAGACGAATGGTCACCCTATACTGCACACTGTTATGTAACTATAGGCTTTAATGTACTGTGCTGTTCTCATGGTGCGTTTATGTTGTCTAGCGTAGTGTTTTTAAGTAGACCATTTTAACAATTGTCCAGGGATAATGGATGAAAAATAGCCAAGAGTTGATCTCCACAGGTCCTGGGGGATTGGTCAGACTAAGAGCGGTTCAGAAGCCCCTATGATGAGAAACACAGCAAGGCCAATTACGTCACCCGGATTGGCGTTACCGGCGCCCCACCCTGGAGCCAGGCCTGGGGTGGGTGCTCGACAGTGAGCGCCTGGTGGCTGGTGCTTCCCCCACGGAGCCCAACCGGGCACAGCCCGAAGGAGCAACGTGGGGCTGTCCTCCCATGGACCCACCACCTGCAGGGGCCACAGGGGTCTGGTGCAGGGAGATTTGGGTGGCAGTTGAAGGCAGGGGCCTCGGTGACCAGATCTCCGGACATGGAGACTAGCTCTGGGGACATGGAATGTCTCCTCGCTGGGGGAGAAGGAGCCTGAGCTTGTGCAGGAGGTTGAGCGTTACTGACTAGATCTAGTCGGCCTCACCTTCACGTACAGCTTGAGCTCTGGAACTCACCTCCTTGAGGGGAACTGGACTCTCCCAGAGACTCCAAGAAGGCCGGGTACTCTGCACTGCTGTTCGGCCCGTAGGCTGACACAGGGACACGACCCTCTCGTTCACCGGGGTGAACTCCAACACACGGTGGGCTAGTGTGGGCCTACTCATTGCCCCTCAGCTCAGCACAGCACAGCACAGCTCCTCTGCCACATTACCTCACTCTGGTCCTACAGAAGTGAATAGTGGTGGATGTATCTCACAGGGGACACTGCAACGAGGGGAGAATGCTCTTTTTTCCCCACAGTCTCTGAGGAGTTGAATGTGTCCCGCTCTGACCCTGCCTTTGCTGCATACACTGTAAAAAAAGTCCACCCACACTCTGTATATAGGCTTCATATTGACTAATCACAATTTTCAACAAATAAATATGTCTTTCAACATACAATACAGACTTTTATAGTCACATTTCTCCACTCCAAAGTCCCAGCTGATTTCCAGGTTGTTTTTTGACACTTTGCCACAGTGCTGTTTACATGTTCATCAAACATGAGACAGTTACCCTTCAAAACCATTAATGATGTGATTTACCCAGAAGTGGACTAAGGGAGTGTGACGTCACCCAGCACTCACCTAACATTAAATATTTGGAGCCAAGTTCCAAAGTAGGAATATGAATTTATTTACAGACAAAGTAGCAAAATAAAAACACCTGGATCATGTAGAGTGGGTTAATACAAACATTTTAAGACCAAAATGAGGAGTCTGGCAGCAGCAGTTACAGAAAGAGGGGCAATGATTTTTCAATGCCAGGTTTGGGTGACCAGATTTTCAAAATCTTGTTGCTCAATGAAATTGTGAAACAAGAGCATAATTAAGGAAAATTGTTACGCACTTGTCCCTTTCATGATTAACATGTATGTCAGTATAGTCTTTGTGTTTTGGTCACTTTTAAGCAGCTTTTCTTTACCTCCAAAAATGACAATTTTTGCCTTTCTTTCCTGTTGGCATGTGTCAAATTCGTCCAAAATAGTGACACCAGGAACATTTCTTGTATAAAACTGGGACAAATCAATGATTTTGTATAAATCTGCTGGGACAGGGGACTGTCCTGTTAAACAGGGACATCTGGTCATACAGTCTATGGTTTTAACACAGTGTATTAGATATATAAATAATCTAGTTGCCAGTGTGTATATCTCACTAACTGCCTGTCACCACTAATGCTAATCTAGCCTAGCCTAGCTTCTCCCTTTCTCTCTTCCTTCCTCAACCCTCCCTTTCTTTCCCTCTCTCTCTCTTTTTTCCTTCCCCCCTTTCTCTCCATAACCCCTCCCCTTTTTCTCTACTTTCCCTCTCTTTCTTTCTTCTTTCTTTTCTCTCCTCTCTCCTCATCGCTCCCTCTCTCACCCCCCTCTTCCTCACTGCCTCCCTCTCCTCTCTCCCCCTCTCTCCCCCTGCATTTCTACCCCCTTTCTCTCCTCCTCATTTTTTCTCTCTCACCCCCTCTCTCTCTTCTCCTCTCTTTCTTCCTTCTCCCTTTTCTCTCATTCCCTCTATCCCTTTCTCTCTCCTATCTCGCTTTCCTTCAACATTGACCACTGTCTGTCACAGTTAGGTTTTAACCTAGTCACTTTTTAAAGTGAAAAACAGAAATTCTAAAAAGAAAAAGATGTAAAAAAAAAAAAAAAAAAAAAAAAAGTTAAATTCTTGGACCTGAATTTACAAAGTTTTAAAAGTTGTATCATTTCTTTTTACAGTGTTAAAGAGAATGCTATAAAAGCAAGCTTCTCTCCCACAGACTCTATGCTTTGTGCTGCATGGACCTTCCTGGGGCCGGTTTCCCTCCTCGTGGCCCAGCAGAGTGCAGTGTCAGCGGGTACAGCGCTCCGAGGCCCTCACACCTGGAGCTCGCACACTCTTATGTTTTTAAGGAACGGAACTTTGGATAATTCGGCTCAAAATGCAGCAGTGTGACGGATGGTGCTGCATTAGTCTAAGCAGGTGGGATGCTCTAAGTTTGAAAATGGGTTAATGATCTCTCTTTCTAGAATAGAGCTGCATTTTAGGTTTTAACGTCAATAAAAAGAAGAAGAAAAAACAGAAGCAACCTTAAAGGGCCCGTTGTACACCATTTTCTGTAAATGTAATTTCCTCATCATAAACAGACATGGAGTTGTGTTTTGTTTCATTCACACATTTAACACACAAACGTTCGTTCCACTTTGTGATATCATTGCTTTGCCTGAAAGTAGGGATGCAAATTATCGATTAATTCATTAATCTATAGTTGATTGACCTTATCGATCGACTTACGATTAACTGATAAGCGGCATTTTTCACCTGAATTTTAGTGTTTCAATAGGGTCTTTAAAGTGATATGCCACCCCCAGCGTTTTCTTGGTGACCCAGCCATTGTCCGAGTCTGTCAGCACTGACCGCCGCGGGCAGCTGCAGCTACTCCGCGTTAGACTGGAGTCTAACATCGCCAGAGAAAGATTTCGGACATAGCCGAAGCACACAGGGGAATCCCTGTTACGCACCACGTTGGGAGTTCCCCTGTTACGCAGCGTGGTGTGTGCTTCGGCTCTGTTTTTCCGCACTGAAAAATAGTTCCCACCCAAAATGACCGAGAGGCTTCGTCAGCTCTGGTTCCGTGTTGATTTGCACATTTATTTGCACTCGATATGAATGCGCACTACACAGAAAGTAATTGGGGAAAAGCATCAAGCAAATTAATTCCTTTTGGCCGAAATCTTTCTCTGGCGACGTTAGACTCCAGTCTAACGCGGAGTAGCTGCAGCTGCGCGCGGCGGTCAGTGCTGAAAGACTCGGACAATGGCTGGGTGACCAGGAAAATGCTTTCCATCACTTATTTTAGTCTCTGGACTGTGGGGAGATGCCCAAGTTTGACCTGGGGGTGGCATATCCCTTTAAGAATATAAGCTATAGTATACATAACACTGAGTCAAAAATATATCATAGTATTATTATATTGTATATTCCTCAATTAATTATTCCTTAGGAAAAAGCAGACAAATGCATTGATGCTGAATAACAAAATACCGTACATTCTTTATTGAAAATAAATTGAGGACTGGCTCAGTTGTTGCACTTGCAGCATGGAAATCTTGAAATTAAAAGGAACAGAAGAAATTAAATAACAGAATGTTATTTAGTCTACATATTATGATGAAACCAGTGAATCCAGGCTATTTTTAGGACATTCTCAACATTTATTCTGAACTAAGGCATCAACAATATTTCTCTCCCTTAATCTGTGAAGGGTTACAGTACAAAATATAAATTTCACAGGGCCCCTGGACACAGCATAAAACATTACAGGGCCTCAAACCAGAACAATCAAGAAATGATAAAAGCATGTAAGTTACATGCTTTTATAATTTAAAAAAATATATGGTTCTAGGTCCAGCTCTATTGTGAGTTGTACGGCAACATCCAGAGAGGAAAGGGTTACATGATGTAACACTATGGTCTTTCTCGCGAGTGGGTTCACATCTCGTGTTCACATTCCAGTGTAGCGCCCTCTAGCGATTAGTTACAATTAATGCATTTTGTTCGGCCCACGTCTTGATCGACAATTAATTGTAAGTCGATTAATTGTTGACATCCCTACCTGAAAGGTTCTGCAGTATTGCATTAAACTGATATGACTTGCATGTATTCAATTATAGTGGATTTTATTTAATCAGGGCCACTTATCCACGGATCTGACCTGTAACTTGGCCTGGTAGTGTCACCTGCTTGATTCCAAGGAGACAGATTTTAAATGCTTAATACTGTGGGACATGTCAGCAAATTGATTTTCATGGAGACAAGTGGACAACCTTACACCGGAAAAGTTACACCACGTTTCTTTTTGTGATAATAAATGCTCTTTACATCTTCTTGCACTACACGGTAAAAACTGCTAAATAAGAAATAAAATGACTTGTAGTAAGCATTTCTCTTTCCCTCTTTCATTTCCTCACCTTTCCTTCTCCCGCTCCCTCATCCCTTATTCTGTCCCTTTCTCGCTTCCTTATTTCTCCTTGCTCTCTCTTCCTCACCACTCCCTCTCGTCTTTTCTTCTCTCTATCCCTCCCTCCCTCTTTCCTCTTCCCCCCCACTGTCTCTCCTTCTACTCTCTCTACTCTACTCCCCTCGATTCATTTCTATCTTTTACTCTTCTCTTCTTCACCCCTCCCTTTCTTTCCCTCGCTCTCTTTCTTTCTTCCTTCTCCCCTTTCTCTCTTTACCCCCTCCCGCTTCTCTCCCTCCTCTCCTCTTTCTCACTCTACTTTCCCTCTTTCTTTCTTCCCTCTTCATTTTCTCTTTCCTTCCTCCCCTTCTCTCCCTCATTCGACTTTCTCCCTCCCTCTCCTCTCCTCTCCTCTCCTCCCCCCATTTTCTCTCCTTTTTTTCCCTTATTTATTTCTCACTCACTCCTCCCCTCTTTCTTCCTTCTCCCCTTTTTCTCTCTCACTCCCTCTCTCCCACTTTCCACCCCCTTCTCCCATTCTACTCTCTCCTCTTTGTATCTTTCTCTCTCTCTTCCTGACCACTCCCTTTCTTTCCCTCGCTCTCTTTCTTTCTTTCTTTCTTTCTTCCTTCTCCCCTTTCTCTCTTTACCCCCTCCCACTTCTCTCCCTCCTCTCCTCTTTTTCACTCTACTTTCCCTCTTTCTTTCTTCCCTCTTCATTTTCTCTTTCCTTCCTCCCCTTCTCTCCCTCATTCGACTTTCTCCCTCCCTCCCTCTCCTCTCCTTCCCCCATTTTCTCTCCCTTTTTTCCCTTATTTATTTCTCACTCACTCCTCCCCTCTTTCTTCCTTCTCCCCTTTTTCTCTCTCACTCCCTCTCTCCCACTTTCCACCCCCTTCTCCCATTCTACTCTCTCCTCTTTGTATTTTTCTCTCTCTCTTCCTGACCACTCCCTCTCTTTCTCTCTCTCTCCTCCTGCTACTTTCCCTCTCTTTTTTCTTCTAACCTTTCTCTCTCTCCACCCTCCCCTTCTCTCACTCCCTACCTTCTTCTCCTCTCTCTCTCTCCTTCCATTTAACTCCTTTTCTCTCCTCCTCCTTATTTATTTCTCTCTCACTCCTCCTTCCCTTTCATTTTGTCTCACTCACTCTCTCTCTCTTCTCACTTTCTCCTTCTCTCCTATCTCTTCATCCCTCTCGCTCCCTCCTGTCCTCTCTCCCTCTTCCCCCTCCCTCTCTCCAGGCCTGTCAGTGTTAGTGATGGATGGCCTGAGAGGTGCAGACAGGAGGAGATGAAGCAGATCCTCCTCTTTTCTGTCTCACTGCTCCAGGTTCAGACTCAAACACTTATGACTCCATCCAGGTGTCATCAAGTGTGACCAGAGTTAAAGGGCCCAAATCAAACTATTTTATGGTCTATGTTCAAACATGGTATGTCTGTGAATGTGTGTGTGAGAGAGAGAGTGAGAGAGAGAGAGAGTGAGTAAGAGAGAGTGACAGAGCGAGAGTGAATGAGTAAGTAAGAGAGTGAGCGAGTGTACTTACAGTAAGTATACATTTTAGGTATCTGTACCTTACCCAAGTACACTACTTTACTTGTTTAAAGGAGAATTAACGGTTTTTACAATGTGAGCCTTATTTCAGTAATAAAACAAGTTGTTTTACTCACCCATAGCACTTTGGTGTCATATGGAGCACTTCCAGAGATGTTTTAGATTAGCGATATCCGTAATGTGAGTTCTCGGGGCACATGTTTGCGGTTTCCAAATAACACAAACTTTAGCACTTTTCAAATCATAGAAGCTCAATGTCTTAGTCTACGCTTTCGTTTGAGTCAAAAGTGGCCTGTAATCCGAGATTTATCCATAGTTTCGAGTAGATGAGGAGGACAGTGCGCATGTGCGGAGTCACAGTTTATTTCACTCTCAGCTCCCGGGACCCAAACATGAAACGCAAAGCTGTAAATTATGGATAAATCTCAGATTACAGGCCACTTTTGACTCAAACGAAAGTGTAGACTAAGACATCGAGCTTCTATGATTTGAAAAGTGCTAAAGTTTGTGTTATTTGGAGACCGCTCGGGGCATATATTATATGCAGTGGTGAAAGTAGTTTTCATTTCTTACAGGTGCTATAATGTCCAGTGCATCACATTACCGTTTTTTTTATTTTTTATTTTTTAAACACTCGTTTTACCCGTTTTTTATTTTATTTTATTTTTTTTAACGTTTTACACCTTTAAAATATAACTATAGTGCTGACTCAGCATAAACCCTCTCTTGCCGGGGGGGATTCGAACTCACAACCTCCGGGGGGAAAAATCAGTGTGTGTTTTCTACTTAAATAGCGCGCCTTACTTTTTTTTCAAATATGGGTTTTGGCCACCATTAACCATATTCTCTTAGCGGTGCTGCGTACCGGCTGTGAATTTTATACCGGTGCTGCGTTCCGGTGCGCACCGCTTTACTTTCACCACTGATTATATGCCCCGAGAACTTGCGTTACGGATATCGCTAATCTAAAACATCTCTGGAAGTGCTCCATATGACACCAAAGTGCTATGGGTGAGTAAAACAACTTGTTTTATTACTGAAATAAGGCTCAGATTGTAAAAAAAAAAAAACGTTAATTCTCCTTTAACTTTGTTACGTTCAAACCACTGCTCTGTACTTGCTTCAGCACAGCTGAAAGACGCCCCACACTCAGAAGAACTGCAGTTTCCTGATTCAGGATACGACATACAAATGTAAACTTTGCTTATGCTGTTGGCTGCTTAATGTTCTCAAAGTCTTCACTAACAAGGACCACGTCATAACAACGGAATACAATTAAGATGTTTATTCACAATGGATAGATGTGATGGCTGGAGGGGGAATCAGGAGCCCCCCCCCCCCCCTTGTAGATGATGAAGTCTTCAGGCTGAAGGACGAACAAGAGACACGAGGTGAGAGGGAGGGGGTTGAGAGAGCGGAGACAGACGGTGTTGTCGGCACAGGCCTGGATAAATAGGGCCTAACTGACGGTCTGGTTGAGCTGAGCTGTGGTTGCCTGGACAGGAGCAGGGGGAGGTTGAGTAGTCCTGCTCCTGAATCTTAGAAGACAACAGAACAGAAGACAATTAAATATAATACTTTTTGTTGTCCACCATGAATACCCTTAAAATGAGTTGTGTATAGAACAGTGCATTACTTACGTTTTGGTGTTTAAGGAAAATGTTCAGGTTTCCCAGGGCCTCGTGTTCACTGTGTGAACGCTGCTGCTCAGCAGAAGTGTGGGAAGGAGGCTGAAAAGTGTCCACATCCACTTTGGTACAGGCATCAACCAGTTTTGGAATAAAGGCTGAATTGTGGTGCAGGGTCACTCTGAGATTATCCGTGTTGAATCGCCTACAAGACGGATGCACCGATAAAGCCGGAATATCACAGACACGTTTGGCAGTGGCTAAGGCCACCGGCTTTCCATTTCTATCCCTGGATATCAGATACATGGATATAAGCCTCCTCCTCCACTTCTTCTCTCCACACTTTTGTCTCACTGGAAGAAAAACACACAAATAAATGTATTATACTTCAATACTTTATGCTATAAATATTTAAAAAAAAACTTACCTTTTGTGAGATAGTCACATGGCAGTCCCACCTCAGGACCTCAGCCTCCCACCTGACCCAGCCTGGACCTTGTGCAAAAAACACAAATAGTCAATATACTTGGAGGAGGGACAAATACAAATGTCAAGTGTACCTGTATTTTGTATGAAAACATGGATATAAGCCTCCTCCTCCACTCCTCCTCTCCACAGCCCCCACTGTAAACTTCCATCTCACTGTGAGAAAAAAAGACAAGTAAATGTACTGTAAACTGAAAAATGTACCTGTACTGTAGAAGCTTGGAGCACACAGGCCATGGTGCTTTGTCTCTTGACCTGAACACATGACAGTCCCATCTCAGGACCTCCACAGCACTCCTGACCCAGCATGGACCTCAGGCGGACTCTGGGATCACGGAAAAAAACAAACACAAATATTAAACATATTTAGAGAGACAAATGCAATTCATATTTGTCTCCATTGTACCTGTATTATGTATAGCACGGATATAAGCGTCCTCCTCCTCCACTCCTCCTCTCCACAGCCCCCAGTTTAAAGTTCCACTCACTGTAAGAAAAACAAACAAATAAATGTTCTGTACTTCAACAATTAAAGACTATAAATTTATATAAAAACTTACCTGTACTACATGTTTTTGTCACTTTTCCATCCCCCTCTCTTTCTGCAGAATCATATCAGGATCGTCACCCTTAACAGCAAGACTTCACCTCCTCTTCTGTTCCTGAATCACAAAGAGAAAAGGATCAGTTCTTAAAAATAAGAGTACTTATGTCTTGGGGGGAGTAACTGGCCTCTGTGGCTCACTTGCCCTTTTCCACCAAGGGGGGACGGGGGGTCCAGGGATCAGCTCGAGCCCTGGGAGGGTCTCGAGTCCTGGGATGGTCTCCATGCCTGGGATCTCCTTGAGTCCTGGGATATTCTCGAGTTCAGGGGTCTCCTGAAGAGCAGGGGGCTTGGCAGGAGCAGAATGAGTAAGCTCCACAGGTTGCAGCCTGTGGAGCTTAGTCATTCTTACTCACTCACTCATTCTTACTCACACAGTCCTTCAGAGGACAGTCTACAGTCTCCATGACCAGATCTGATGTCACATTGAAGGTGGACACGTCTGCGCTGGGTTCCCCTGTTGGTTCCTCCGAGGCTTCTTGGCTGTCTTTGAAGAGCAGAGGCAGCAGACTCCAGGTCTGCACCGGGATCTTCAGGCTCCTCGGGTTCAGGATTGAAGAGAGTGCAGATCTCATCTACAATGATGTCAGTAATGGCCTCCAACAGGATGAGAGAGAAGGAGCCCAGCTCATCCTGGGGAAACATTTCATGTATACTCTTCATAATCTTCAGAACCATTTGGTCCCGAAGACTGTCCGAAAACTCCACTCTCTGGAGCATGTTTCCCAGATCTTCAGAGACTCTATCCAGGACATGATGAGTCATTCCAATGGCTGGGATGCTGAGCTCAGATGATGGCATACTGAACAAATCAGCATCGACTGGAGGCTGCCACAGGCTATGGAACACCTTTGGGACAACAGCCAGTACCTCCTGCTGCTTCCTCAACAGGTGCAGGACCATAGCAATCTGAGGGACAAACACACTTGAGTGTTCACTGGTCCACTTTTTTCTGTTAAATATGCCCAGGGCTGTTGTTAGTAATCTGGCTGCCCTAAGCATAAATGCTTTCTGCTTTTTTGTGCTCAACTCACAAATGATTCTTCTGTGTGTTTTGTATATGACATGGTTACTGTTGCTATGCAAGAACTATCCATACCCACACTGGACAGTAGACAGTTAAACATTTTTCATTTTAAAACTTAACTTTAAAACTGTTCATTGTTCAGGTGAATTGAAGCGCATTTTTACAGGGCATTTTTAAGTACAGATGTGTGCACAAACGCTTTGTGCTTTTGCGAGGCTTTACAAGCCTGATCTTTTTGGTGGTGCCCCCGCAAGCACTTGGTGCCCTACGCGTTGTGCGTAATTTGAGTGTGCAGAGCGATGGCACTGAATATGCAAAAAGAAATTCATGCTTACAGTGACTTTATATGAGGGCAGGTGCCAGCAGAACTGAAGAGCTTTCCTCCATATCGGGGTGATGAAGAGCACCTGTTGAAAACACAAATTTAGCCTTACTTTCCTCTTTGCCAGTTTAGCTTATTTTGGTTTGAAATATGTCCTATAAAAAGCTTATGCTGATTGGTCGATAGAGGCCCTTTATTTGGGAAAGAGACTCCAGACCCTTTATTGGGGCAAAAGAGTCCATCCCAAAAGCACTGAAAAAGCAATGAAAATTGTGTCTAACCAATACCAAGTCGTCACGGAGGCGTTTTGAGTTATTCACAGATTCTGAAAGTACAGGTTCTAAGCTTTCCAATGATGTCTTACATGTGAAATTCGGACCATATTTAAAAACGTTGTCTCTATTTGAATGCAGCCATACCACATTTTCTAGGTTCCAGATAATCCCTCTTGAAGTTTTCGTCTCTTCAGCCCTCCTTGCCTCATTTGCATGACATTAAGCTAAGCCCTCCCCCATCATGACTATCACTGTGGTCTGTCCAGGTCAGAATCCTTCAATAATTTAATAATACACAGGATAATATGTAGTACTAATGAAGTACTAATAGCATAGCAAAGTAACCAATATAATTTTAAAAAAAGTTATAAAATATGTAATGAAATACCAAGGTACAGGTATTTAAGGAGTATTTCACAGGAGGCAATACTGCTCAAATGAATTTCGTATTGCACATAATATAGCATAGTATATACAGTATATATATATATAGAGAGAGAGCACGTTGATTTTGTACTGCACGTATTATACAATGTATTATACAATGTAGACATAATATAGAGAAACAGACGTGTCCCGAACCTGTCCCGAAGGTCTCCCGAACGTGTCACGTGTCCAAGTAGAAGTTAAAAGTCCATTTTCATGTCCATATTGTCTCAGTGCTGCTTACATATGCACGAGCTCCTCACAGCTGATCAGCCTAAGGGGAAAAACCCCCTTCTGCAATACACAACAGGATTGGCGGGCGCACGAGCTTGGCGAATTATGTTGATTTATACACGCCCCTGTGTCATTCGCCAAAATCTAGCATTTTTAAAATGAAAGATGTATGTTTTTAACGTCACTAATGCTGTTATCTGAAACATGGAGAGGCTTCTTCATGATCTCAACTAGCACATTATGCAAAAAACCGAAAATCACAAAATTTGAAAAAAAAAAACACAAAAACTGCATTTTCTGAGAATCTGTACCTGCGACATGAGCCCTCAGCTTCCGTGGTGCGTCACAATTGCTTTTATTGATATTATTGATATTATATCAATGGCGGCGCGTGCACACGCAGCGGCTCCTCTCTCCCCCAAACCACTGGCGTTTTTCTGTTTTTTGTGTTTTTCGTCTATGTGTATCTGTCCTTCTTTGTCGTGTCCATTGACCACAAGACGAACGTACCACCGCGAATTTCTGCTCTCCATCGGCAGTACTACTTTTGTGGATATTAGCCCAGTAGACACGGAGATATTACTCGACTGTGATCTACTCCGGAAGCCCGCTCAACCATCGATTCCCACTCCTGCAACCATCCCACGGTGGAGGCGCCACAAGCGGATTATGCGGAGGCAGAAGAGGGGGAAGCGCGGAGGTATACGGGCTAGGCTAGCTGCTAGCCCTCACCAGCCAGCCATTCCATCCATTATACTGGCCAGCGTTATCGCTGGCAGACAGCCCATCCTGATGCCTTCCTCATTCTGGCCGGGGACTTCAATCATGCAAACCCTAAAAGTGTTTTCCCACAACTCCACGGACACAACTCCACTCCACGGGGGGGGCCCTCCTCCTCCCCGCCCCGCTCTCCGGAAAAAAATCTCAGTTATCAGGCGCCGTGCCCTTTTCAGCCAATCAGAAAATAGATTGTTCTGTTGTTGGGCAGACTGTAGAGTGGGCAGGCCACTGCTAAGCGCGCACTGCACTGTCAGTGATAAGAACAGCGACTGAACACGAGGAACGACAAAACGGTGATGATAAAACAAACTGAGAACCATCAGGTAATAACTTCATTTATAT
This sequence comes from Paratrypauchen microcephalus, assembly GCA_036785185.1. Taxonomy (NCBI): domain Eukaryota; kingdom Metazoa; phylum Chordata; class Actinopteri; order Gobiiformes; family Gobiidae; genus Paratrypauchen; species Paratrypauchen microcephalus. Next base: position 43,759 of record JAVJIX010000192.1, read on the forward strand.
AACTCTCATTAGTTGCTTTGTAGTTTAAGTTTGCTCTTTAGACAAACATTTACACAGGGCTCTCAACACGCAATTCAACATGTTCACACGCTCACACGGCATTTCTCAAGCAATTCAAGCGCCCCCCCCTGTTCACTCGCACCCCCCCCCCCGCTCCTTGGAAATTCACAGTCTCACGCAGTCTCACGCACGACCCCGCTCAAAACTTGAGAGCCCTGATATAGACCACTGGTTAAGGTCACCAAACCAGTTCTTAAGCAGGTACGTGTGTGGCCGGAGGGATCCACAGAGGCACTTCAGGACTGTTTTTCCACCACTGACTGGAGTATGTGTCCAACCACGGCAAAACCAATACCAAGTCATCCCGGAGGCGTTTTGAGTTATTCACAGATTCTGAAAGTACAGGATCTAAGTTTTCCAATGATGTCTTACACGTGAAAATCTCACCATATTTAAAGAAGGTGTCACTATTTGAAGGCATTGCAGATTTTCAAAAGCCCTCAAAAAGCTCTCAAAGAAGAAGAAGAAGTGACTTTATTGATCTCACACAGGAGAAATTCTTCTCTGCATTTAACCCATCCTGTTATTAGGAGCAGTGGGCAACACATTTTTTTTTGTCTAGTCCAGTATGTCTTTGCATTTCATTTTTTTTACTTGAATGTTTTACTTGAATGAGGTGCGAGAGGACAGCAATTTCATCTGGGCTATATATTCTTGTATGTATATGCACATGTGACAATAAAGAGAAATTGAATTGAATTATTGATATTATGCAGAGACGGTCAGGTGTGTGCACACGACTGAGATCAACTCGCAAAAGACTGTTTCTTCTGCGTTTTTTGTTTATATATCACACAGCATGATTGCTGTTGCTACGCAAGAACAAGAGAGAGATGATTGGTGGATTTCAGATTCTACCGACCAATAGGGATGTACAATAGGTGCCTGTTTATAACTGTTTATTTTTAAAATAGGCTATTAGGCATATGGGACATTCATAATATCCGCACTGGACAGTAGACAGTTAAACACCATTTTAAAACTTAACTTTAAAACTGTTCATTGTTCAAGTGAATTGAAGCGCATTTTTACAGGCCTTTTTTAAAGCCCCAGTGTGTAGGATTCGTGGCGCATAGGTGGATGGTGCTATTGCACTTTCTGTTTTAGCTACGGCAGACCTCGAGGGTCACCCGGGCGCACGCACGAGCCGCGCGCCGCTACTGTATAAATAAAACGCGGTCCCGTTTTCTTTTTTTTCCTTTTCTCATGAAAACACACATTCCCGATCATGTACCATGACACTCTACACATCAAATGAAACCTTACAGTCTCCTCTTTTTGACTATGCAATTCATTTCCCTCAGGGCTCTCAAGTTTTGAGCGGGGTCGTGGGTGAGACTACGTAATTTCTGGTCAAACTCTGTATTTCACCATAAACTTGCTCTCAATTTGTCCGTAAGGATCCAGCGAATAAAATCCAGTAAAACAATTTAGTCCAAAACACGTGTTAGATCAATTACGACGTCTGATCCGGCAGCATGCTTGTGTTGTTTACCCAAAACCACGAGCCTTGCCGAAGGCGAAGGCGGAGCCCAAATGTCCTTCTGCGGCTCTCGTATTCAAAATGGCTGCCTCTGCATGGGGAAGATCCCCCTTTTATGTGACTATATCTAAGTCCAAAAGAATACTTTGATTTCATGATGGAAGTGAAAAGGCTTTGAAAACAATGTATTTTTGAATGGGTATCTTCAATTTCAGTAATTAACGGGTAAAAATCTTACACACTGTCCCTTTAAGTACAGATGTGAACACTGTGTGAACACACTGCACTTTGCATGAAGAGATCATTATAACATTTTATAACATGTATTATGTCCAGTTTCTCTACAGAGCTGTAGGTAGAGGTGGTAACATTTTAAAATAAGGTTCCCATAAAATTTTCTAAATTAAAAAATATATATATGTGGTGGTGCTACTGAGACATCTTTCCATATTTTTTCTTTCTGTCTTCACTCAAAATTAGAGCTCACCGAGTTTTAATTTTTTGATACCAGTCCTTGGCATTCTTGTTTACTTTACTTGCCTTTTATGATTTCCGATTCTCTGGATGTGGTTTTAATGTGTCTGCAGTCCATATATACTGTTACAAATGTACTCTGTGACTTATTAACAGGCTTGTTTGTTCAAAGTTCAAAGTGCACTTTATTGTCAATTCACTATGTAACAGACATTACACAGAGGACTGAAATTGTGTTTCACCAGACACAAATGTTTACCTGGCCAGCCAAATGATATCTCTCTGTATTTGCTATACAGCGAGATACCATTTGGACACCCTCGCTCCACCCTCGCTCCCCCGGTTAACAACGGACTCCGCAATTCTGATTCGTTCAAAGATGGTGATGTCAGTGCACCCGCCTTTGCCCGCAACGTCACTCTTAGGCAGCGGAAGTTCCTCCTCAGTTTTGAATCAAGATGGCGCATCGGAGAACTGAACGTCCCTTCCATTCAGCTGTAAAATTGGTCTTAAATGACCTAAAACACATCGATTCCTTAAAACCACAGCAGCTGACAGCTCTAGAGGCCTTTCTTTTCTTTCTTTTCTTTTGTTTGATTGGTTCACGTCGCTGTCCGTTAACTGTTCTCTGATTGGTTCACTTAGCTGTCTGTCTACGCGCAACGGCAGCGCATTCTGGACCAAGCATTACCAGACTCGCCGCTGGTACAGCGATGAGTCATGGATTCTTCCAGGCACATTTTTAGTTAAATGTGCAATTTAACTAAAAACTAAAATGTGCAATTTAACTAAAAAACACACACACACACACATACACTCACCTACACTCATAAAGTGTACACAGGCATCAACAATTAATTGACATAAAACATACAGGCAAATATATACTCTTCCAACAAGAAGGAATGTTGGGTGATTGCACAGTGATTGTACAGCTGCCCGACACCACACAACCAAACAACTCAAATAGTAATACACACACACACGCATGCACGCATGCACACACACACACACACACACGCACACAGACACATATGTGGCAGCTTAAGAACACATCAGCATTTTCAGCAAGTTGTGTTTATGGAATTTCAAACCAAAACCCTTCACACGGTTCCTGACCTTGAACATCTGACCTTCATCCTTGAAGCTAATCCGAGGCTCCTAACTACATCTCCTGTGTGCACATCCAGACCTGATGCTCATGTCTTATTCTTCTGCTGTCAGAGGTAAATGAAGCGCTGAATCCACCTGAACATGCTCCATCTATTTCCTGTCTGTCTGAGCCATCATGTGACCAGTCATGTGGCGCCTTCTTTCTCTCACCTCGTATCGTCCTTTAACCTGTCCCATAAGGAGATGAAGCATGAAGAGCTGTCTGAGGTTTGAGCAGCTCTGGAACTGACTGAAATATGGAGAAGGTAGAACAATGGATTTGACTTGGTTTCGTCTGTTATGTCAAGCTCTGTCCTGTGATCTGTTCATTTTATTACAGTGTTCCCTCGGCATTCAATTACTGCACTTAAATACTGCTAGTGCTCTGGAAATGTCTGCTTTTACCTACCCCTATCCCCGCCCACATCTCTGTACTTACTCAAAACAATTCAGAATCAGAGGTACTAGCACATTATGTGAGCTTTAAAGGGACAGTGTGTAAGATTTTTACCCGTTAATTACTGAAATTGAAGATACCCATTCAAAAATACATTGTTTTCCAAGCCTTTTCACTTCCATCATGAAATCAAAGTATTCTTTTGGACTTAGATATAGTCACATAAAAGGGGGATCTTCCTCATGCAGAGGCAGCCATTTTGAATACGAGAGCCGCAGAAGGACATTTGGGCTCCGCCTTCGGCAAGGCTCGTGGTTTTGGGTAAACAACACAAGCATGCTGCCGGATCAGACGTCGTAATGGATCTAACACGTGTTTTCAGGCTTGGGGAGTAACAGATTACATGGAACGGCGTTAAGTAAAAGTATACAAAAAAAAGGTAACTGTATTCCCCTACAGTTACAAAGAAAAAGACGTAATCAGATTACAGGTACATTTAGTGAAAATGGGGATTACTTAGCAGGATTACAATTTGAAAGCATTTTATGTTATTTCATTTTTTTCATTTAAAGCCGGAGGTCATATGTAGGGAAAACAGAACGTACAGACTCGCGCCGTGCGCGCTCTGTGAAACAAACTTGCAGCGGCGCGCGCTGTGGAATACACTTGCAGCGGCTCGCACTGAACTTCACCAGGTCGCGCACTACGGACTAAACTTGCAGCGGGCATGGTTTCAAAAAACGCATTTAGCGGGTGGAAATTTAGGGAGGATTTTATTTTTGAAGAAGACAAAGGGAACAAGATCACAGTGCAGTGCAAATTGTGCCTTCCAGCGGTTAAACACCTGTCAATGTCTAAGGATTCTACTTCCAATCTCAAGAAACATTTACAGGTAAGATCGCTAATATTAACACTTTGATACTGACAGGCCCTAAATGTCCTGCTTCAGTCATGTTATGTGTGAATATGAGTCATTTCTTTGTCTTGATTCATTGGTAGGAGCAGTACTCGAGTTGAGGGGGGATGGCATCCCCCCTGTGGGAAAAAATAGTCAAAATCATCCCTCTTCTAAAACGGGCATTCCTTTTTCCATTCCTTATGGCATTTTATCAATCAGGCATGAAAATCCCTAAACTTTTGGCGAATTTTGCCGTTTTTAAGTCAAAATGGCCAGTGCGCTCCAGCTTCCAATCATGTTGCAGCATAATTACGCACCGATACGCACTCCCGCCAATCATGACGATTACCGCTGTTGTGTTTGCGCCTGTTCGCCGATCAGCTGTGAGCCTGATATTTACGCGGCATTTCTAAGAGAAGAAGATTCCTTAACTTGCTACGTTAATGCTACGTAAGAAGGAACTCTCGCCTCGGGATACGTTCGGGATTATGTCCTTTTCTCCAGAGCTCCGGATTATTAGAGACAACACGGCAAACTGTTAGAATGGATCTGACCGCATTCTTATGGGTGAGTCATATTATCAAATTATTTCTGCATCTATTTCGGCACTAAACCAGGACTAAACCAAGACTAAACCAGGTCTAAACCAGGACTAAACCAAGACTAAACCAGGTCTAAACCAGGACTAAACCAAGACTAAACCAGGTTTAAACCAGGACTAAACCAAGACTAAACCAGGTCTAAACCAGGACTAAACCAGGTCCAAACCAGGACTAAGCCAAGACTAAACCAGATCTAAACTGGGTCTAAACCATGACTAAACCAGGACTAAACCGGGACTAAACCAAAACTAAACCAGGTCCAAACCAAGACTAAGCCAGGACTAAAACAGGTCTAAACCAGGTCTAAACCAGGTCTAAACCAGGTCTAAACCAGGACTAAACCAGGACTAAGCCAGGACTAAACCGGGACTAAACCAAGACTAAACCAGGACTAAACCAGGACTAAGGTGTGTGTGTGTGTGTGTGTATGTGTGATAACATATATCCTGTGTATTATTGAATTATTGAACGATTATATGGACTTTTTGTTATAAAAGCATTTCCATTTTAACAAAGTACCTTCTAATACTGCCCTGCCCTGAAACACCACAGTGATGTCAGTGATGGGGGAGGGCTTAGCTTAATGCCTCCCCCCCGTTGGTGAAAAATTTCACCATCCCCCCTGGTTTCATTTTACAACTCGACTACTGGGTAGGAGCCAGTTTCGAGTTAGCTATCGACTAGCAAACTATTAGCAAGCTAGCTAACGTTTGCGGTCACAAGTACACTTTGTGCATTTGTAGAACAATATTACAATATTTAAACATTATCTAGGGAACATAGTCATGTTAACTGATCCATGAAGACCCTTTAGACAATTCCGAGCAAAGCTGTCGTTAGATGTAGGCCAGCACGCAAGCTGGACGAACATCCTGTCCAGCTGCGGAGATCGGGCAAGATGACTGTCCCGGTAAAACTAAAACTTGACTGAAAATATAATTTTGTTGAAGTCATAGGTGTTTAGGTGTTTGGTTTAGTGAGTGACCTTGTTTACTAGTGACTTGGCTTATAGTGATAACAGTTGTTAAAACTACACATAGAACTGTACTTGTCCTCCTAAAAACTTTTAATTGTATTGTAATTTTCTTGTTTTCTTGTTGTTATAGGATATTTGGTGTTAAAGTAATCCAAAAGTAACTGAAAGTAATCAAGTTACATTACTTTAATATTATAGTACCGGGATTACGTTACTGAATACATATTTTAAGGAGTAACTAGTAACTGTACCGGCTTACATTTCTAAAGTAACCCTCCCAACCCTGCGTGTTTTGGACTAAATTGTTTTACTGGGTTTTATTTGCTGGATCCTTACGGACAAATTGAGAGCAAGCTTATGGTGAAATACAGAGTTTGACCTGTGCAAAGCATTCTAAGGTAAGCTAACCTCGTTTTGTGCTTTTCCGTATAAAAGCCCCATGTGCCCGGGGAGTGATTATTGTGCAGGGAAATGAATTGCATAGTCAAAAAGAGGAGACTGTAAGGTTTCATTTGATGTGTAGAGTGTCATGGTACATGATCAGGAATGTGTTTTCATGACAAAAAAAAACAAAAAACGGGACCACGTTTTATGTATACAGTAGCGGCGCGCGGCTCGTGTGCGTGCCCGGGTGACCCTCGAGGTCTGCTGTAGCTAAAACAGAAAGTGCAATAGCACCATCCACCTATGCGCCACGAATCCTACACACTGGGGCTTTAAGCCATGTTACAAGGTTGTTACCTCCTCAGTTGTGTTGTGTTTTGTTTGATTCGCACTTGCTTGAGTCGTCTGTCTACATCTCCAAAGTTCAAAATGCTCTTTAGCTCAGTAGAGTTTGGCAATTCCAGGGCTGAAATCATCCAAATGATTCTAGTGAAGGTGTATGGAGTTTGAACACCTCCTGTATTACCCCATGACCAGTGTTGGGGAGTAACGGATTACATGTACCGGCGTTACGTAATCAGAGTACAAAGAATGAGTAACTGTAATCCGTTACAGTTACTGTTTTAAGTAGTGGTAATCGGACTACAGTTACTTTGTTGAAATACATGGATTACACGGCGGTACTTCTAATGGAAAAAAACAAGCTATCATTGCCGCGGCCGCCGAAGACGCAAAAAGAATTAGAACGCAAGCAAGAGCGGTTATCTTTGCCAGCAATTGGTTGGCAGCGTCAGTCAGTCACAGATTGAAGAACTTCTAGCAGCTATGGTCACAATCACACAATGGAAGAGGACGAGCAGCCAAACCCAACCCACCATGACGAGCAAGAGCAGAGCCACCTCACGGGCAAGAACGCGTTTTTCTCCTGGAAATTAAGGCACCACTTTATATTTAAAGGGATATGCCACCCCCAGGTCAAACTTGGGCATCTCCCCACAGTCCAGAGACTAAAATAAGTGGTGAAAAGTGTTTTTCTGGTCACCCAGCCATTGTCCAGGTCTGTCAGCACTGACCGCAGCGGTATCTGCAGCTCCTCCGCCTTGGACTGGAGTCTAACGTCGCCAGAGAAAGATTTCGGCCAAAAGGAATTAATTTGCTCGATGCTTTTCCCAATTACTTTCTGTGTAGTGCACATTCATATCGAGTGCAAATAAATGTGCAAATCAACACGGAGAGTTTGCCTTGGTCATTTTGGGTGGGAACTATTTTTCAGTGCGGAAAAAGACAGACGAAGCACACACCACGCTGCGTAACAGGGGAACTCCCTTTCTGGTGCGTAACTGGGATTCCCCTGTCAGCGTGCTGTGTGCTTCGGCTGTCTTTTTCCGCACTGAAAAATAGTTCCCACCCAAAATGACCAAGTCAAGCTCTCCGTGTTGATTTGCACATTTATTTGCACTCGATATGAATGCGCACTACACAGAAAGTAATTGGGAAACGCATCGAGCAAATTAATTCCTTTTGGGCGAAATCTTTCTCTGGCGACGTTAGACTCCAGTTTAACGCGGAGTAGCTGCAGATACCGCGGCGGTCAGTGCTGACAGACCTGGACAATGGCTGCGCCACCAGAAAAACGCTTTCCACCACTTATTTTAGTCTCTGGACTGTGGGGAGATGCCCAAGTTTGACCTGGGGGTGGCATATTCCTTTAAAGGACACAAAGATGAATGGAATCTGGCCGTGCAGTGTAAACTCTGCTTGCCAGCAACCAAGCTGCTGTCCACATCCAGAGACTCTACATCAAACCTGAGCAAACATCTAACAGTAACCCATCAATCGTGACTTTAGTCCACAACCACAGCATGCCAGCACCAAAACTGTGGGCTACACGCATTAAACAACTGCATTAAAATCATGGAAATCAATGCTCAACCCAGCCATAATTTTAAAAAAGTGTCTTACCTTCATGCCGTTAATAAATGCTCTTCTCCGCAACCCGATCGCTCCCCCCATGTCCTCCTCGATTCATTTTACTAATGCTAAGTATCCGACCGACCGTCCGTCTGTCTCCTCTTCTACTTTGACTAACTTGACCACACTACCACAATCTTCACCGTTCTATTTCTCATGAAAGTGATTAAATGTTGTGTTGTACTAACTTCCTCGAAAAGGTTTACTATTGTCTTCTGTATGAAGTGTTTTTCACTTCATATGGGAGCGCTACCGATTCTTGGTAGCAACTCCTGCCGTGATTGGTCAATTCTCCGGCCGTGAGAATTTCCCATAAGGCAGTGCTTTACTTTAGTTGTCGCAAACAAATACAAAATACAGACAGTGTTGATTTAGATTCGATTAGATTAGATTAGATTAGATTAGATTAGATAGATTAGAGGAGTCTTTGAGAATGCTGCACACTCTGAGCAGGCATCTGTTCTTCGGCCTCCTCAATAGAAGTGGAGTGCCTCTGATGGGTTGGGCAGTTTTCAACACATTCATGTAGTTTGTAAAAAGATGGCAATGTCAAGTAATCCAAAGTCATCAGATTACGTTACTCACCTGAAGTAACCCAATAGATTATGGTACAAATTACATTTTGGCGCATGTCATTTGTAAGGGATTACATTCCAAAAGTAACCTTCCCAACACTGGACATGACATCACAAGGTGGAACAGATTTCAGAACAGTTTTCTGTTTGAGAGAAGAACTTTAAAGGTCCCATGGCATGAAATTTTCACTTTCTGAGGTTTTTGAACGTTAATGTGAGCTCCCCTACCCTGTTTAGCCCCCCCCATGGTTAAAAGTTGCGAAATGTCTAAACTGAGCATTTGCGGTCCTTTTCTGCGTTACAAAAAATCGGAGCTCAAACGGGCGATTTTGAACAAGGCACCTTATTGACGTCAGATCGAAAAAAGAAATGCAAATGCAGTTCCACCCCCGTTTGTCTGTACTCAGCGTCTCTGTAAATCACGCCCAGAGAGTTTGGACTGCGAATGCGCTAGGCAATGTGAAATGCGTTTTTTTATTTGCCTGGAGGCACATCCGAGTGTTTCTAGGCTCGGAAGTCCTTTACCTGAGCCTCTGGACCTTTGAACAGCAGTGGTTTAATTTTATTTTCTGTGGAAATGTGTTTATTTTTCAATGGAACGCTTCAAACCTCTCCCCCCGTGCAAAAACACGGAAATGGATCAGATGGGAGCTAGAGCGGAGAGCGGAGAGTTTGGCCACTTCCCCACCCTCTACTATTGGCCATCTCTTTTCTCCTCATTTGCATTCAAGCAACAACGCCCATTATGGCCTGTTCAGAGAGAAAAAAAAACAAACTCTTTCTCATCTTATCTCTGTTTCTCATGCATTGAGTCTTGATTTTGAAGAAGGATTCATTTACAGTATTAGGGAACCATTAAGGAGCCATATAAAAGCATCAAGAAGTACCATGTCATGGGATCTTTAAACTAAGAAATAAAATAGAAATAAAATCACATGTAGTAAGCATTTCTCTTTCACTCTCTCTCACTCTCTTCCTCACCCTTGCCTCTCTCCTCCCTTATTACCCAGTGCTTCCTCTCTCTGCCCCCTTCTCTCCTCCTTATTTCTTCCTGCTCTCTTTTCCTCACCACTCCCTCTCTCCTTTTTCTCTCTCCCTCATTCCCTCTGTCCTCCTTCTCCTCTATGCTTTCCCTCTCTCTTTCTTTCTCTCCCCTCTCACAATTCATCTCTTCCTTTCTCTCCTTCTTATATCTTTCTGTCTTCTTCTCCGTTCCTCACCCCTCCCTTTCTCCCCTCCTCACTTTCTCCCTTCTTCCCTTTCTCTTTTTCTCTGCCCCTCTTCCTCACCCCTCCCTCTTACCCAGCGCTTCATCTCTCTGTCCCTTTCTCTCCTCCTTATTTCTTCCCGTTCTCTCTTCTTCACCACTTCCTCTCTTCTTTCTCTCTCTCTCTCTCTCTCCCTCCTTCCCTGCCCCCTTCTCCTCTCTGCTGTAACTCTCTCTTCTTTTTCCCCCCTCTCCCCCTTGATTAATCTCTCCCCTCTCTTCCTCAATGCTCCCTTTTTCCCCTGTCTCTATTTCTTCCTTCTCCAGGTTTGTTTTTGAGGAGGGAACAGCATTAGACTATGACTTAAAGCTCTCAAGAGTCAATTTTGCGTAATATAGGACCTTTATACAATTATGTGATTTAGAAAGAAAGACTTGCAGATCTGTCCCTGTCAATCCGGATTAAAGCGGGATTATGATGAAAAAATGGAAGATCATCATCATCAGTTGTATGTGGAACAGGTGAAAGTGTTGTGCAATGTGCCCTATATACACTTATATCAAACTGTACAACACTTTCACCTGTCCCACATACAACTGATGATGATGATGATCTTCCATTTTTTCATCATAATCTCGTTTTAATTCGGATTTACAGGGACAGATCTGCTAAATATTGACTAAATATAGACAGTGTCCCCAGCGCAACCCAGCCACAAAAGGATTAGCACATGAGAAAAGCAGGTACACCAGAGAGAGTCCATCAGAATGAGAAATCTGAGCCACTACATAAGCTTAAAGGGACAGTGTGTAAGAGTTTTACCCGTTAATTACCGAAATTGAAGATACCCATTCAAAACTACAGTGCTTTCCAAGCCTTTTCACTTCCATCATGAAATCAAAGTATTCTGTTGGACTTAGATATACCTGCATAAAAGGGGGATCTTCCCCATGTGGAGGCAGCCATTTTGATTACGAGAGCCGCAGAAGGACATACTGTATTTTGGGCTCCGCCTTCGCCTTTTCTTTATACAGTAGTTTCGGCACTGGCTCGTGGATTTCACACAACGAGATAGTACGCGTTTGGATAAACAACGACAAGCATGTTGCCGGATCACGCTTACTGCGGACATACATCGCAGAAGCAAGCACCTTCATCTAAGAGGAAAAGAAGAAGGACATACTGTAGTACCTACCGCGGCTGGGGCTTTGTTGTAGCGCAGGCCCGCACCCCGGGTTCAGACCGCCCTCCGCCCTCCGCGGAGGTCCCTTTAAAGTTCGACTTCGTAACTTTTCTGTTTGTCTGTTATTGCGTAAAGGTCCTATTTGACGCAAACTTGACTCTTGTGAGCTTTAAGACATGTTATAATGTTGTTCTCTCCTGAAAAACATAGCTGGAGTGGTGTTCTGTTTCATTCACACATGCTTGAAGAACCCTTTGTTATTAGTCTGTACATCTCCAAAGCTCAAAATGCTCTGTTTCCACCCTACCCTTGTGATATCATGAAGCAGTTGTTTAAGTTAGCAGCTCCTTTTACCTTTAGTTCAGCAGAGATTGGCAATTCCAGGGTTGAAATCATCCAAATGATATTGAAAGTGTATGTAGTTTAAAAACACAGTGGAGCACTTCTTGTATTACCACATCACAAGGTGGAAAAGAATATTTTATGACAAGAACTCAGGGTTTGTGTGTTAAACGTGTGAATGAAACAAAACACAATGCCAGGTCTGTTTGTGATGAGGAAACTACAATATAACACTGGTCAGAAAATAACGTAATACGGGTCCTTTAAAGCTTTGTCTAGCCCTGGAGAGCCCAAGAACCATTTGTTTTTTTTGAAAAATGTGTCCCACCGCAGGAAAACCAAGTCGTCGCGGAGGCGTTTTGAGTTATTCACAGATTCTGAAAGTACGGGTTCTAAGCTTTCCAATGATGTCTTACATGTGAAAATCTGACAATATTTTAAAAAGTTATCTCTATTTGAAAGAAGCCATACCAGATCCCAGAAATTCCAGAAAACGCCTCTCAAAGTTTGGTCTCTTCAGCCCTCCTTGCCTAATTTGCATGACATTATGCTAAGCCCTCCCCCATCATGACTATCAATGTGGCACAACAACTACAAAATTTACTTATAGTCAGGAAGTACTAATAGCATAGCAAAGTAACCAATATAATAATTATTTTAAAAATGTAATAAAATATGTAATGAAATACCAAGGTACAGGTATTTAAGGAGTATTTCACAGGAGGTAATACTGCTCAAATGAATTTCGTATCGCACATAATATAGCATAGTATATATATATATATATATATATATATATATATATATATATATATATATATATATATATATATAGCATGTCGATTTTGTACTGCACATATTATACAATATATTATATAATGTAAAATAAAAAAGACAATAATGCAATGAAATACCGTTGACTCACCAAAATAGTCAGGAAGTACTAATAGCATAGCAAAGTAACCAATATAATTTTAATAATTGTATAAACAAAAATAGAGTGGAAATTAACCTAAAGAGACTATAGGGTATTTAAGGAGTAAGGAGTATTTCACAGGAGGTAATATTGCTCGAATGAATTTCGTATTGCACATAATATAGCACAGTATAATATACTCTGCTTTAAATAAATAAATAACAATAAATAAATACATGCCATATATCTTTGCTGTATACCTATGAATAAACTTTTGGTCACATCAAAATGGACTTTAATAACAATTCAATAATTTCAATAAACTAGCTTTAATTCCAAAAACAAAATAAAGTGCACTTTCAAAGTTCATTCATTCATTCATTCATTCATCTTCTTCCGCTTTTCCATTTTCTGGGTCACGGGGGCAGCAGTCCAAGCAGATCTGCTGCCCAGAACACAATGCACCAACCCCCATGAATCCTCCCGCGGGTGGTGGGTCCACAGGAGGACGGCTCACGTCACAACGAGCCTTGATGTATCTTCTGCCATGGGGGCTACCAGTGTCTGCAGACACTGGGGGCGAGGTGGGGTTAAGTGTCTTGCCCAAGGACACAACAGCAGCGCTGATCTGTGGGAGCTGGGATCACACGCGGTCAACCCGTCAAGAGCGGGTTTCAAAGTTCTATTAAATAAATCAATTAGTATTGGCATTGTAGCCTAATTCATTCAAAAAAAGTTACAAAAAGAAAACATTTAAGGTTCAAATGCTGCACGTCCCATAAGTACTTCCATTCAAAACCTCATGGCTATATCAGCAAAAAAGTCAAAAAAGTTACAAAAGTACCGAAACGGGTCAAATTTAATCAAAATAAAGTATTTCTCTACCGCTATAGACTATGGCAAAACGTTCGGCTTTTATTTTTATATAAACCAAATGTTATTTTTTATATAAACCAAAATAGAGTGGAAATTAACCTAAAGAGACTGTTCATAGTCACGTTGATCGCATTGTTTGACTGCTAGCGTTAGCATTAGCTTAGCCGCATTGTGAATGAGGATCCGTGGAGCCACAATATGCAGTGAGCAGCACGGTCCGCATAGACCACAGCGCAATGTGATCGCCACACGAAAGCTGAGTAGTATTTAAACATGTCCTAAAGTCTATAAAGTCCATTTGATGCAGAAATATGATCATAATTATGACTCACCCCATGTTGTAAACTAAAAATGTAAACGCGTATTGTGTGTTTCGGTGCCAAATCGCACTCTGTACACGAGCTCCGGAGAAACGGACGTGTCCCGAACCTGTCCCGAAGGTCTCCCGAACGTGTCATGTGTCCAAGTAGAAGTTAAAAGTCCATTTTCATGTCCATATTGTCTGGCAGTGCTGCTTACATATGCACGAGCTCCTCACAGCTGATCGGCGAACAGGGGAAGCCCCCTTCTGTGATGCGCAACGGGATTGGCGATCTTGATGAAATATGTTGAGTTATACACGCCCCATGTCATTCGCCACAAACAAGCATTTTTGAAATTAAAAATTTATGTTTTTAACATCACTAATCCTGTTATCTGTAACATGGAGAGGCTTCTTCATGAGCACATTCTGCAAAAAAACGAAAATCACAAATTTTGGAAAAAAAACCCCCCACAAAAAACGCATTTCCTGAGAATCTGTAATGCCGACATGCGTCCTCAGCTTCTGTGGTAGGACACAAATTATGAACTATGCATTAAATGACTGCTATAAATTCACTGAACACCAAAATATCCACTTTTTCAATTTCAATTTAATTTTCAATGTATTCCCTAATTTAGGATTAGGGCCAAATCTGACCTATTGGGCTATTGTCATATAATTTCAAAGAATCAAAATAAACACTGTCAATGCAAACAATTTTAAATTTTGGAAAATAATCAGTCAACCACAGCTACATGTTTTTGCTTTATTTGTTGCATGTTAGAACTGGATTTCTAATCTACAAACACAAGAACACAAGGCCAAAATCACGACTAATAAAAACTAACACCATGGGACTTTGCTTACCCAAAAATGTGTTCTGCTAGAGAGAGGAAATCACACTAGACATTGTGGTAGTCTTTGAAACAATTTCTTTTTTTGTTGAGGCAGAGAGGAACTGCACATTTTTCACAGTGCATTTCAGTTTTGAGGTCCTTGCACACAGCAAATTGACGTCTTGGTGGTGACGGGGAGGAGGGGCCAGAAGTCGGTGGTCTACCCTGCTGTCTTGCTGTTCCAACTTCAACCAAGCCTTGAGCAACCAAACCCTGAAACTTGCGAAGTTTGAGTACTTTCGGTCCAGTGATTCCCTGTGCCTCACAGTCACGCTGGTAAAGAAGCCATGCGTTGATCACCGCAACATGTCAGAAAAGTCATATACCAACGATGGACCCTGATGGTAAAATTACAGCGTGCAAGATGCTGACGTACTCCAGACATCTGAACTAATCTCATCCTGAGATACATTCCTAGATCTTGTTCTATTTCCTTTACTGAAGTGTCTACACATTTCCCATGCTTTTGAACACTGTGTCGATTGGTATGCTCAACAATATTTTCTAACATATCAAAGGAAACAAAGCGTCGGAAACCAGTGGGGTGTCTGTCGTGCCATCCTGGTGCGACTCAACCTGTTCACCTTGAAAGTTCACGTCAGGCCTGTCTTTCACAACCTGTATGGTGACATGATTTGGCTCTGTCTGTGGGCTAGCAGTCTCAGCAAACGGCACATCTTCATCACTGGACGAGTCTTTGTCTTGGGTAGAAAATTCACCATCATCACTTTCATGCGGTTGAAACAATTAATCAGAATCGCTATCACTGTCCACTTCAGGGCCAAAGTCACTATCATCAGCTTCAAGTTGCTCTAATACTTGTCTTACAGTGAACCTTCCCTGTTGCTTTCCCTGTGCTGAAAGGGGAGGGGCCATACTCCCTGAAAAGATAATAGATATTTACTTTATTAGTCTCTGGCCTTATACTACCTAGGTAACTTAGTAAAATATATCTATAGACACTTGGTATTGAATGAAATAAATCAATAGAATATAGACCCCTTTATATGGTATGTTATAACGTATTTACATGCATGGCTATAGGTCTCTATACAGTAGCCAATACACTATTTATACTATTTATATATACTATTATACTATTTATATGCTCATTCATTCATTCATGCATCTTCTTCTGGTTTTTCCATTTTCTGGGTCACGGGGGCACCAGTTCAAGCAGTGTTCTGCTGCCCAGAACACAATGCACCAGCCCCCATGAATCCTCCCGCGGGTGGTAGGTCCACAGGAGGACGGCTCACGTCACAACAGGCCTTGATTTATCTTCTGCCATGGGGGCTACCAGTGTCCACAGACACTGGTGGCAAGGTGGGGTTAAGTGTCTTGCCCAAGGACACAACAGCAGCACTCATCTGTGGAAGCTGGGATCACACGCGGTCAACCCGTCAAGAGCGGGATTCGAACCGCCAACCCCTGGATCACTAGACAAACTCTCTACCAACTGAATTTATATACTTGAGAGATTTCTATATACAGTGGTACCTCACCTTACAAAATTAATTCATACATACATACATTTTTAATTGATTAATCTACAAATGAATTTATTTCAAGGCTTTAGCCAAATACAGGACTGTCACCATTCTCCATCTACGAAGTCACTCAAAGAACCAAAGGGTCATTTTTTCACCCACACACCCAGAGGGTCATTTCTGGCCCATCGAGTTACTAATCAAAAAAGAATATAAGCAGTACTTCTAGGCATTCTGCAGGCTAAGCCTTCTGCAGTTGAGCTGGTTAGCTCAACTGGTAAGTCATGGACTTTCCCCCTGGAGGTTGTAGGTTCAAACCCCCCCTGGGCAATGAGCTAACCAGTGTGGGTCCTTGGGCAAGACCCTTCACGGTACTGCCCCCCGGGCGCCGAAAAAGATGGCTGCTCACTGCTCCTGAAAAAAGGATGGGTCAAATGCAGAAGTCAAATTTCTCCCGTGTGTCACTGTGTGTCATTGTGTGTGAGACCAATAAAGGCTAAAAAGCCCAAGCTTAAATAGATTAATAAAAAAATACATAATTTTACCTACCGCTGGTTTGCTGAGAAGACTATTTTGTTTGGGTAGGTATCCAGCGCAACAAAACAGCTTGCAGTAAGCCATCTTGTCACTACCACTCCAGCTCATGTCAGTTCAATATTCATCCACTAGGTGTCTTTATGCTGGGGCCAGAAGTGGCACTCTGGGCTTTTGAGGTTAAATTTGCCATTTTTTCTTTTTTTCTTTTTTTTTCAATGTTTGTTCATTTTGGGTGGCAGCAATTAACAGCGGCCAAATTTGACCCTGTGGGTTCTCCAGGATTAAAATATTTCACAGTGTAACATTAAATTAATCTTGCATTTATTTCATTATGAGTGTTTTTTATTGCTTAAAGAAACCCCTTTAGAAGCATGCATTCTTGCTGTGAGTGGATCGCATCTCCACAGATCTGATCTGTAAATCGAGTGATAGGTGCTGTGGTTAGAGTGTCAGAGGATCGATTCCCGCTTGGACCAAGATCTGTCGTTGTGTCCAGAGGCAAGACACTTCAGTCATCTGGAAAGTGATGTGTGCTTGAGATTTGGTGGCTAGCGCAGATTGGTAGCCTCTCTTCTCTCAGTCTGCCCCTGGGCAAATGTAACTACCACAGAGAAGTGAAGTGAATGATGTCTCCAGTGTATTACAAGTTATAAAGCTTTACTGTGATCATTCACTTGGCCTGGTGGTGTCATCTACTTGTGTTCATATGGATGAAGAAATAACATCTCCCTGGAGACAAGCAGGTGGCGCACACTCTTAGGCTGTGTCCAAATGTCCACACTATTATCCAGTTCACGCCTTTTTAGGGGTGTCTGAATGTCAAGTGAGTAAAAAAAAGTGGTGCACTCAAAATTTCCCACATCGCTGGTCAATAGATCGGACAATTTAGACCATAAGGCACTGCAAGAAGGAAAATAATGGCGTTCTGTGACAGGTGTTCAACTGGACACAACCCAGAAGATGCTATGTGTGACGCCACACTTTCTTAGTCCACTTCTTTATTATGGGTGGCACGGTTCACAAAATTCACGGTTCGGTTCGTATCACGGTTTAAGGGTCATGGTTTTCTGTTCTGTACGGTTCTTATTGGTTTCTTTCAAAATACACCTTATATCCATTTATCTTAATAATCCACAATAACAGGATATAACATTAAAAAGGTTATAAGATTATATAATAATCTAATGCGTGAAAAGTCCCTCAGTCGTCCAGGTAGAATCCAAACAAACTTTGGCCAGTTGACAAATTGAACTTCTCCTTTTATCATAATAATCTAATGTAATATAAAATCTTAATACAATGTAATAATCACACAATCTGAATTAGACATGACTTTAATCCCATTATTGGAACCATCTCTCCAATCTGGTGGCAGTAACTATGTCACCTGCTGTTGAAAAAACCCAACCACTAGATATTGAAGAAACAGAAACAAAAGTACGTGTCTCGTATTAAACTTCTACCGGTGTCCGGGCCGCTCCGTCTGGAGCTGCGGACACCGCACGTCAGCGAACGAGCAAGCACGTGTAACATGTATCACAGGGCAGGTTAAACTTTATAAAACATCTGTCCGTACCTCACTTACCGACTTTTCACGCTGTCTCTCCTCCTGTTAGCTTCCCTGATAGCGCATAAGCTCCCTCCTCAATGCCTCTGATTAGAGCGCATTTCGGCGGCGGCATGGGAGGGGGGGTGTCCGTGACTTTCCGCTTTTCCCCAGACCCCGGACTTAAATGACACTGGTGCATCCTCTATGTCCTTGCCGCTATTTCCACTCTCACTTGCCATTTCTATCTAACTTTATTTACCGCACTCATTCATCTTTCTCGCGAAAAGGAAACACAAGCCGAGGTTACATACGGGCATGCCAGAGGCAAGTATACATTGCGCATGCCCGGAACTGTCAGGTGCACACCGAATGGTTCGTCGTGACAAGCGAACCGAATGGTTTGTCGGTTTTTCATGAACCGTGCCACCCCTATTCTTTATATAGTCTGCACGTACACTCCAGAAAGATTATATTGCCCAACTCTATAGCAGGACTATTGCTTATTTCCAAGCCACAAAAAGAATGATAGCCATTTGAGTTCAATACACAATAGAATATGTTTAATTTCACTTGAAAACTCACTCCTCCCAAAGCCTTCTGCAAAATAGAACTTTCTCCAACTGTAAACTCCCTTACAGATTTCATATAGAATTCATAGAGCTCTCAGTACACCAAATCTTCTCTCGCCTGGGAATTCTGACGTAGCTTTCTCCTTATTACATTTTTAGCATCACCCTTCCCCTCTTCGACTTTATTTTCACATCTACCCCTCAACACCACAATTACCCACCGTATTATAGATCGCCACTCTCCCCTCCTCTCTTTGTTGACCTTTTCAAATTGAGATGTTAACCTATAGCTGCTTGTTAATTTGTTAATTAATCAAAGCTGGTGCTATGCTAGGACATTAGCATTGATTCTTAGCACACACCTCCTCCAAGAATTTGATATGAAAAAGTGTCCGGGTCAATTGTAATTTCATCTACGGCCATTGATTTTCAGAGCTCTGAGGATCATGTAGTGATTTTGAAAGCAGAGGGGCTGTGGCGATGGCCATTGATTGAGAATAAAGATGTTGGACAAAGATGGCGGTCGGACTGGGTTAAGTACTTTGAGAGCAAGTGATATTTCCGCTGCAGATTTGAAGACTTCATTAAGAGAATATTGAGAGCAAAGTGCCAGACTCTTTCCTCTATAATTCCTGCCCTTTGGGCAGAAGGGACAGACACAGTGAAGAGATTATAATCAACTCTTTGTCACATTTTTAACCTCCTTTTTAAAAATCGGATGTGCCAAGAATTATGTGCTGTTATAGTATTGTGGATGGCTGTTTGTCATTTCTACTCCACCATGAGGCCTGCTGGTGGTCATTTTGGTCTGGGTCATGCATTGTTATACGGCCGACCTAACCCCGGCCCCACATCACAGTCAGGAGCAATAATGCAGCCCCCAGAGAAAAAAAGTTTGGTGACCCCTGCCTTAGACCTTTCTATTTTCACTGAGACCAAACAAGACCAAGTTACAGGTCAACTCCACGTATAGTCAGAATGCTTGGTTTTCTGGGTATTTTTGATTTATTTGAGGTATAAAACCACATGTATTTGAAAAAAGCTGTTTAATGTCATACTGTGGAACATTTCAGGCAGAGCAATGACATATCCATAAAAACAAGCAGGTGAAGGACAGGACCCCAAACTTTTTCCTGGTGGATGGTCTATCCCTGTAGCAAAGTCCACCAGCAGGTCTCCTTCACCCTGTGCCAATCCCAAGCTGGCCATGGCCACACATGGCAGTGGATTTTCTTACTGGTCCCTCTCTCACAAAAAACAGACTTACCATCACTGACCATTTCTCTAAAGCTGCTCATGTTATCCCAATTCCAAGTTGCCTTCAGCCATTCATGTTTTGACATGTTTTCTGATATTGTATCTGACAGAGGCTTCTGGAGCTACAGTTACCTCACATCCCGTTATCATCCTTAATCAAATGGACAAACTGTGAGCATGCAAACAGGACCTGAAGCCTTGTCCTTAGGTGTGCCACTGCTCGTAACCCAGCAACGTGGCTTCACTTTCTACCTCTCATGGTCTGGGATTTCACCCTCTCTGTTTCCTGACCATGACAGGGAAATCACTGTTCCAGCATTCTAAGCCAATCTGAGGCGATGGTATCAAGTTCTGAGCTCAAGCTGCTCTAAGACCTTCAGCTCCCCACATCCAGAAGATGGTGGAGACTCCGTATACCATCACCAGCCTGGCCAAAGTGTCTCCTTATCCACCCATGAAATTCCAGTTTTCTAATGCAGTAATTAGCTGACTTGTTTCCTTTATTAAGTCATTTTAGGTGAATATTTAAAATGTGTAAATGACCATAATGCTAACATAATGAACCATGGGTGTCATAGATTATAACTATATAGGAGGCTCAAGCATAATCTGTTTTCTTTAAAATACTTTTCTAAATTAGCTGCACTATAGAGCCCGTTCATTCTAAATTACAAAGTCAGATGAAAAAAAGGCCAAGAATTAGAAGTATAGAGCCAACTAACTTCTACGTAATTTGACAGATGTGTGCAAACTTACCCTTTAAAGGACAGTAAACGCGTTAGCGAGCTGTATCAGGGTTTGGATCGGTCCATTAGACACTGATGGTGTTAGTAACAAAGTCATGAGAGATCTGCTCGGAGGAAACCAGGTTAGACTCACAAAAGCTCCTGCAGTCGGCACTTTAATGGGTGGTTTTCTATCAGGCTAAAACAGAGAGGTCCTGCTGCTTTAATAGAACCTGATAGAGCTAATGTCATGGAAAGATGTGTTTAATGACTTTGAATGGAGTTCAGTAATAATAGGAAATGCACAACGGGACATATTTATAAATTGAAAACTGTGTGTGCAAACAAAAAAAATGACCTGTGCAGCTTGTGGGCGTTTTGTGATCATTGGTGGATGAAGTACCAGATTTTGTTACTCAAGTAAAATTATCACATGAAAAATCTGCTTGTGTAAACGTACTGATTAATTCATTAAAAATGTGCTTTAAAGGTGCTGTGTTGGGTCCGTCAAATGCTTTTCTCCATGGAGATGTTATCGGTTTGGAATATTTCACAGTATAGTATTACACCTTTCTTTCTTCACGGAGACCAACCCAAAGTAAGTTACAGGTCAGATCTGTGGAGAGGCAACCCATTCAGAATGTCTCACATTCAGAATGTCTGTTTTTCTAGGTATTTTTGAGCTATAAAATCACCAGTAATTAAATAAATGGAAAGTAGAGCTGTTTAATGTCACACTGTGGAACATTCCAGGCAGAGGAAAGCAGGTGATGGTGAAATGTGTTAAAAATAAAAGAATAAAAGAAAAGTACTTTTTACTTTTCAGTCCAGATCTAAAATGTAGTGCAGTAGAAAGTACAGATACTTGCTCTCAAATGTAGTGATGTAAAAGTAAAACACATCCAATGTAAAATGTACTTCATTTAAGTACAGATATGGTAACTCAAAATTGGACTTTGTACTTTGACTTTTGTTCTTCATTACCTTCCACCACTGGTTGAGATTTAGTTACATATGTTACATATGTTACACAAGTTACATATGAGATAATCTTGATTAGTTAAAAGTAGATTAGAAACATTAATACATATTAGGGATGTCAACAATTAATCGACTTACAATTAATTGTCGATCAAGACGTTGGCCGAACAAAATGCATTAATTGTAACTAATCGCTAGAGGGCGCTACTCTGGAATATGAACACAAGATGTGAACCCACTCGCGAGAAAGACCATAGCGTTACATCATGTAACCCTTTCCTCTCTGGATGTTGCCGTAAAACTCACAGTAGAGCTGGACCTAGAACCATCAATGAATAGCGATAAAAGCATGTCACTTACATGCTTTTATAATTTCTTGATTGTTCTGCTTTGAGGCCCTGTAATGTTTTATGCTGTGTCCAGGGGCCCTGTGAAATTTATATTTTGTACTGTAACCCTTCACAGATTAAGGGAGAGAAATATTGTTGATGCCTTAGTTCAAAATAAATGTTGAGAATGTCCTAAAAATAGCCTGGATTCACTGGTTTCATCATAATATGTAGACTAAATAACATTCTGTTATTTAATTTCTTCTGTTCCTTTTAATTTCAAGATTTCCATGCTGCAAGTGCAACAACTGAGCCAGTCCTCAATTTATTTTCAATAAAGCATGTATTTTGTTATTCAGCATCAATACATTTGTCTGCTTTTTCCTAAGGAATAATTAATTGAGGAATATACAATATAATAATACTATGATATATTTTTGACTCAGTGTTATGTATACTATAGCTTATATTCTTAAAGACCCTATTGAAACACTAAAATTCAGGTGAAAAACGTCGCTTATCAGTTAATCGTAAGTCGATCGATAAGGTCAATCAACTATAGATTAATGAATTAATCGATTATTTGCATCCCTAAAACATATATAAAACATTTTAGATGTATAAAATATTAAAAGTCTGGAAAGATTTCTTAGCCGAAGGATTGGAAATAGTGAGATTATTTCAACATTTATTTGAACCTTTCCTTTGAGCTCCCACCAATCCCATATTTTACTGCCTCTTTGATTAAATATCCTTCCTTTAGGGTAAACCAGGGCCCTTTTAGCAGCTGCTCTGGTCCCATAACCATAAACTAAACCTGGATTAAAGTTTTATAATGCCCCCTGGACGGTGAGGCATTCAGGGGACTCCACAGCGCAGGAAATCCAGACATCTCCTCTTAGATCTATTATGCTGTTCAGACCAGACCATAAAAGAAACAGGCTGGGCTCTTGGACTCTGTTAGTGAAAGGAAGAGGAGGACAGGGGTGAAAGAGATAAAGATGTTATGACAGATATATTATTATATTTAAGATTTTACTAAAAATCCTGGCTATTTTTTTTTTTCTACTGATAAAATTTTGGTGAAGTTTATAATTTTACTTCCTGGTTGAACATGGACAGCAGACACAGACACAGAAAGTAGATGAAAGGGGAGACAGAAGAAACAAAGAAAAAAGATAGAGGAGAGAAGGAGGGAGAGAGTGGTGGTGGCAAGAAGAGAGAGATATGGGTAAGCTGTGGGAGAGAATGCATGTGAATATACAGAGAGAGAAAAAGGGGGTGAGAATGAGAGACAGAGAGAGGGAAAAAGAAAGAGAAAGAGAGGAAGTGCAGAGACATTACAGACAGACAGACAGAAACAGAGAGTGAGAGAGTGAGAGAGACATATATATAGAGAGAAACAGAGAGTGAGAGACATATATATAGAGAGAGAAACAGAGTGAGAGGCACATATATATATATAGAGAGAGAAACAGAGTGAGAGACATATATATAGAGAGAGAAACAGAGAGTGAGAGACATATATATAGAGAGAGAAAGACAGAAACAGAGAGTGAGACATATACAGTATATATAGAGAGAAACAGAGAGTGAGAGACACATATAGAGAGAAACATAGAGTGAGAGACATATATAGAGAGACACATAGACATATATAGAGAAAAACAGAGAGTGAGAGACATATATATATAGAGAAAAACAGAGTGAGAGACATATATATATATAGAGAGAGAGAGAAACAGAGAGTGAGAGACATATGTATATATCACTCTGTTTTTCTCTATATATACTGTATATGTCTCACTCTCTGTTTCTGTCTCTCTCTCTCTCTCTCTCTCTCTCTCTCTCTCTATATATATATATATATATATATATATATATATATATATATATATAGAGAGAGAGAGAGAGAGAGAGAACCTTGTGGTGAAAGAGCATCTTTTAAAGTTCTTTTACTGGTTTTTAAATGTCTTAATGGTCTTGGGCCTTCTTATCTTTCAGAACTGCTTTCCCCTTATGAACCTTCACGGGCCCTGCGCTCCTCCGGCAGCAGCTCCTGGTCATTCCCAAAGTCAGGACACAGACTCACGGAGAGGCGTCTTTTCAGTACTACGTACTACGGCCCTCGTCTATGGAACTGCCGGAGGACCTCAGGGCTGCAGAGAACGTTCATGTTTTTAAGAGTGGGCTCAAGACTCACCTGTTTAGCTTGGCCTTTGATTGACTTCGGTCGTCTGTTTGCTTGTCTTTTGTTTGTTCTTTTGTTTGTTTGCTTGTATATCTGTTTGTTGTTTGTTCGTCTGCTTGTTTGTCTGTTTGCTTTTTTTTTTTTTTTCTTCCTGGCGGCGCGGTGGCTGGGTGGCTGGCGCTCATGCCTCACGGCAGGAAGGTTCGGGTTGCCCGGGCCTTTCTGTATGGAGACTGCATGTTCTCCCCGTGTCTGGGTGGGTTTCCTCCGGGCACTCCGGTTTACCCCACCAACCTAAACATGCGCCATAGGTAAAATCCTCCAGCTTAGGGCCTGACCAAAGCCTAAATAACAAAACAAAATCATGGGGATGGTCCCCGGGTCAAATATAGAAACAACTTCTCCTGTGCGAGATCAATAAATCCTTGACCACTGTAAGGCACTTTGTGTTACAATTTTGTATGAAAAGCGCCTTATAAATATTGTTTGATTTGATTTGATTTGATCTTCTGGTGGATATGAAGGGAATCTGTTTTAGTAAATCTTCTGTAAGAATGATGCCCTGATGTTACGGTGAATATTATGCTACTGTAAAAATGTGATGATAACATTAAACTGTAGAGATGACCATTTAAAACACTAAGAAAGCACATTATATGATATATAAATATAGACCCAGGGCCCCATAGGCTTCTCCTTTTGCTTTCATCATGTTACTATCATTTAAAGGGATAGTGCGGATTTTTTGATGTGAATCTGTATGGGTTCCCCTCTCTAACAGTGTCGTGCATTAACACTGGCTTACCGCTGAGAGTCTCGTCTCAGCCCGGTTCTGCTCGGGTTCTGGAGCTCACGTAAGTAGGTCCGGTAAGTTCGCGAGGACAGTTAATAAAGCTTGTTTTTCTTTGCAAAACATTTGTCCAAAAAGTGATATATATTTCCGTCACAAACAGTTCAGCAGCCTAATTCGCATTTGCATATTTTCTCTATATTCGTATCACTGCGCCCACGTTAGCTCTATTAGCCTGTTCACTTGTAAGCAGATGTTTACGCCGAAAGTGGATGTGTACAAGTGAACATGCTAGGCTAGGCTACGCTCGCAGTGATACAACTCCGAGAGAAAAGAGCACCATGCGAATTAGGTGTTTTTATAGCTCAAAAATATCCAGGAAAAACAGGCATTCTGACTGTGAGTGGGGTCGCCTCTCCACAGATCTGACCTGTAACTTGGTCTGGTTTGGTCTACATGATGATAGAAGGGTTGAACGCCATACTGTGAAACATTCCAGACGATGCTACAACATCCCCACGAGCTCCTGGGCTGTGATACGTCCTCATTTGTCCCTCTCTGTCCAGCTGTGTATGTGAATGTCCAGGGGGGACGGGGGCAGTAATTACAAACTAACTACCCCACAAACGAGCTCCAGATCTGGGCCAGGTGCTGTGGCAGGTGCCCTTCTCAGTCATGGAGCTCATTCTCTCGTCTAATCTTCTCCAGGACAGAGCAGGTATAAGGTAATAATGGAAATGTAGATATGGGCAAGTGTCAGTATTTGTAAGCTATACTCACATGGTCATTTGTCTGCTTGTAAGAGAGTAGAATCTTTTCTTTTTTTTTTTGCCTCCTGCCGCCATGTTGGTTGTAGTTGCTAATTTAAACAAACGTAAACTCCACAGAAAACATGCATGAACAACACAAATATCAGTATTAAACCATTTTTCAGGACAACTTTCAGGTCTTTCAGGTTAAAGTCTGTGAAATGCTATAGATTGAACCAATATGGCTCCGACTGCCCTGATATCCATGAGTAATATGCACTGACGGCCCTGTTTTTTTGGCTAGAATAATTAAATTATTTACATATGAAAAAAACGTCCTTTAAAGATCCTATATTAATCAAAATTGATTCTGGGCTTTAAGTCAGGTTATGATGCTGTTACCTCCTCAAAAACACACATGGAGAATGCACTGAACAATAATAATTAATTTTCAGCTTCACATCAAACATAGAGAAATTGGCCTGGGGCCAAATTTACTTGCAGATTTACATATTTGCACATTTGATTGTGATGACGTCAACGCCTCACCAGCCATGACCCTCACTGCACGTCACTTCATTCACACATTTAAAGATCCGTTTAAAGATCCCATGACATGGTACTTCTTGATGCTTTTATATGGCTCCTTAATGGTTCCCTAATACTGTAAATGAATCCTTCAAAATCAACACTCAGTGCATGAGAAAGAGAGATAAGATGAGAAAGAGTCATAAATGTCACTCTGGAACACTCCATTATAGGCGTTGTTGCTTTAATGCAAATGAGGAGGACAGAGATGGCCTATAGTAGTAGTAGGTGGGGGCGTGGCCAAGCTCTCCGCTCCGCTCTGTGACCCACTTCCGTGTTTTTGCACGGGGGGAGAGATGAGAAGCCTTCCATTGAAAAATAAACACATTTCCACAGAAAATAAAATTAAACCACTGCTGTTTCAGATATCCACAGGCTCAGATAAAGGACTTCCGAGCCTAGAAACACTCGCAAGTTCCTCCAGGCAAATAAAAAAATGTATTTCGCATTGCGTAGCTCCTCCGGAGTCCAAACTCTCTGGGCGTGATTTACAGAGACGCTGAGTACAGACAGACGGGGTGGAACTCCATTTGCATTTCTTTTTCGATTTGACGTCAATAAGGTGCCTTGTTCAAAATCGCCCGTTTGAGCTCTGATTTTTTCTAACGCAGAAAAGGATCGCAAATGCTCAGTTTAGACATTTCGCAACTTGTAACCATGGGGGGGGCCCTAAACAGGGTAGAGGAGCTCACATTAACGTTCAAAAACCTCAGAAAGTGAAAATTTCATGCCATGGGACCTTTAAGTAACCCTTTATTATCAGTCTGTACATCTCCAAATCTCAAAATGCTCTGTATATATACCAATATGTATAAATACTAATGTGTTCATGGGTCAGTGTGCTCGTTTGTGTGTATGAACATCGACGTGTATGCACTTGTGTGTCTGTATATGTATTTGTGTGTATACCAAAAGATATAGTTAAGTTATAAAAGATGAGTTTTGTTTTTTTCTGTAAATAGATTTTCTGCCGTCTTCTAGGGCTGGGCGGTATACCACTTCATACCGAATACTGGTGTTTTTTTTTTTTTTTTATGATATGGATTTTTCATATATCCCAATACCGGTGAGTGTGTGCGTACAAAAGGTCAGGAACACAGAGCGGTGGAACGTCGCACCGTGGGACACTGTTTGAGAGGGGGACTGTTTTGCAGCGACATGAGAGCGGTGGAAGCTCAGTGTGTGTTGAGTGGTGAACAACATGGACGGAGAAAATGAGCGTTTAGTTCAGAGAAGGATTTCGAGCAGATCAGTGAAACCCACCACATGTCGGGATTCGTAAAAACGAGAAAATCGTGTTAGAAGCAATTTTTTCAAAATTTTGTGGTTTTCATTTTTTTTTGCAAAATGTGCTAGTTGAGATCATGAAGAAGCAATGGTTGCTTTAAAAGTATAAACTTTATCTTTGAAATTGGCTTGTTTTTCGGAACAAAAACTATGTTTTTCCGCCTATCAGCTGTGAGCAGCTCGTGAATATTTGTGCTGCATTTCAACAGGATAAGGACAGTGAAAATGGAGAAAATCCATAACTTTGACTGTAAATGCTACGTAAGAGGGAAGGAGAGAAGTCTCTTTTTGAGACACGGGACACGTTCGGGACACATTTGGGACACGTCCGTTTCTCCGGAGCTCATGTACAGAAAACGATCGGATACTTTAGCTGCCGAAAGACAGTGGATACGCGAATAATCTTATGGGGTGAGTAAAGTGCCTCTAAACTTAGATTTTAGGACATGTTTAAATACTTCAGCTTTTGTGTGGTCATATTATTTCTGCATCAAAGGGAGATATTTAGCTGAAACATGAACGCTCCTTGCGCGGACACTGCGGCCACCAATGCACACAGCTTGTCCACTACAGCGTGTATCCTTGTGTCCCAGCGTGTATCACAGAGCAGGTTAAACTTTTTAAAAAATCCTAGCTGTCCGTGCCTCACGTCAGCGCGCCTTTTCACGCTCCTCCTGCTCATAGCGTACACAGGCTTCCTCCTCAAAGCGCTCTGATTAGAAGAACAAGGATGAAACGCAAAGCAAAAAACAATCTAAATTTAGGTTACAGTGTCCGCACAGAGCAGGCCTACAGCACAGAGCAGGCTTACCACGACATGTGCTGCTTTCAAATGGCCAGAAATTCTTCAAATGTTCTCAGATTTACATGTGTAAGGCATCATTGGAGAGCTTAAAATCTACACTTTCATAATCTGAATAACTCAAAACGCCTCCGGGACAACTTGTAACTGTTTTTTTCGTGTCTGGTCACATATTCTGTAAATGCGACACAAGCAATCTGCTTCACCACCTCCATCACAAACGTGCTGGAATATGAAGAATGCATGGAACTAACATCTGCATCCAAACATTCAAGTTGGCACTGCAACACCAAACGCCTCAAAGACGTGTATGCTAAGCGGACTGCCTACGACACGAAAAGCAAACGATGGAACGATATTACCAACACTATTACTGTCCACTCAGCCAAATACATGCTGCCACTCAGTACATAAAAAAAAAATACCGTCAAATACCATGACACCGATATAATTTTGAAAAATACCGTGATATCAGTTTTTGGTCATACTGCCCAGATCTACCGTCTTGTATCCTATTCTACTACAGTATATGTTCAGAGGGTCAGGCAAAATAAGTTTGTAGAATAACTTTAGTGCTATGCATTATTTCTGTGTTTTTAGGATTATGTTAACTGAAATAAAGAAATAAAGAAGAAAAATAAACAAACTAATTAACTTACATTCACATGCTATGGGTGACGTCACACACATTTTGTATGGCCAGCGTGTTTTTGTGTGATTTTATTATGAGAGTGGACCCCTGGAAACGCAGTCTGTGCAATTGCAGAGACTAATGGGGATCCTTAAATAGTAAACAAATTTCTTTTTACCGTCTATGGATTTGACTGCTAAATATGACATAAAATAGGCTGATGTGTGTAAAATGTTCAACGTTCTTGTGCACCAACATGTCAGCAAATGCCTCCTGCTCTGAGTGTCTTGAAAACACTTTTGTATGTTTGTTTGTATAACATATGTACTGTGGCTGTCTGTCCTATGCAAAATAATAAAATTGGAAGAAAGGGTCACAAATAACCACTGATAATGGCAACTTCCTGAAGGATAATATGAATAATGTTCCAGTGTAACTTTAAAATGTTAGCATGTCTGACACGTATATCTTAAGTCTTCATCTCAACACTCCTCTTTTTCCTCATCTGTTAGTGTTCCAGCTGCTCCTGCCATGTGCCTGATATGCATCTGTGTGGGCATGTATTTATCACACTGTGACATCTATCTCCAGAAGTTCTCTGACGACTCGGCCATTTTGGGCTGTGTCTGAGGGGAACGAGCTGGAGTACTGCTTGGTCATCAGGAACTTTGTGGACTGGTGTAGGCAAAATCACCTGAGTCTTAACACCAGTAAGACCAAGGAGATGGTGATTGACTTCAGGAGGAGACCACTACCTCACTCACCGGTGAACATCCAGGGGCAGGACATACAGACTGTGGGTAGTTTGAAGTACCTGGGTGTTCACCTCAACAATAAACTGGACTGGTCCCACAACACCGACGCCCTGTACAAGAAGGGCCAAAGTCGCCTCCACCTCCTGAGGAAACTGAGGTCCTTTGGAGTGTGCAGGCCTCTGCTCAAGACTTTTTATGACTCTGTGGTGGCCTCTGCTCTCCTCTACGCTGTCGTCTGCTGGGCCCCGAGCAGCACAGAGAGGGACAGGAAGAGGCTTAACAAGCTGGTCAGGAGGGCCAGCTCTGTCCTGGGCTGTCCCCTGGACTCTGTAGAGGAGGTGGCTGAGAGGAGGGTGCTGGCCAAATTCACATCCATCATTTCACTCAAATGCATGGGGAAAAAGAAACAAACAGATATAGCACCTATACCGGCAAGTAGACTACAGTTAAAGGTCCTATATTACGCAAAATTGAAAAAAATTCTTACCCTCACCTATGGTCATGAGCTTTTGGGGGTAATGACCAAAAGGATAAGATTGAAGATACAAGCAGTCGAAATGAGTTTCCTCGGCAGAGTGGCTGGGTGCTCCCTTAGAGATAGGGTGTGGAGCTCAGTCACACGGGAGGAACTCAGAGTAGAGCCGCTGCTCCTCCATGTTGAGAGGAGCCAGCTGAGATGGCTCGGACATCTGTTCTGGATGCCTCCTGGAAGCCTCCCTCAGGAGGTGTTCCGGGCATGTCTCCTGGCTGGCCTGGGAACGCCTTGGGGTCCCCCCGGAGGAGCTGGAGGAAGTGTCCAGGGTGAAGGAAGTCTGGGATTCCCTACTTAGACTGCTGCCCCCTTAACACAGCCCCGGATAAGCAGAAGAAAATGGATGGATGGTTGGTTTCCAAGTTAACAGCTCCTTTTACGTTCAGTTCTGTAAAGATTGGCAAGTCCAGGGCTGAAATGATCCAAATGATTCTCGTGAAAGTGTTTGGAGTTCTTCCTGTATTGCGACATGACATCACAAGGTGGTTTGAGATCAGAGAAAAGAGCTCCTAAATACGTATGTATATGTGTGGATGAAACAAAACACAACTCCAGGTATGTTTGTGATGAGGAAACAACTTTATAACAAAGATCAGAAAATAGCGTAATATGGGCCCTTTAAGGACAGGATCAGTCTCCAGGAAATGAATTCAAGTCAATGTAATGTCCCCAAACAATATGGAAACCCACCCTACGTGTGTGTGTGTGTGTGTGTGTATAAGACTATAAGCACAGATGGTCGTCTCTAAGAAGTGTCCTGTAGGGGGAGCTGTCACTGCTGTCAATATGGGAAAGAGTAAAAAAAAACACCTTTGCATAGTAATCAGGTTCAGTCGTGTTTAAGACCAGCGTGGTGCTGCATTGCTTAGAAATATTTAGAAAAACATGTATGTTTACTGGGAGCAGGGTCACCTCCCCACAGATCTGATTCGTAACATGGCCTAGTGGCATCACGCGCCTGTCCTCAGTGGAGACAGATGGTAAATGTTCAAGCGTCACATTTTTATACAGCGCTTTTCCAACTTCAAGGCACTTTATATAAAGAACCACTCAAGCATTCACACACCAATGGTCACAGAAACGAGATGGGTTAAGATGGGTTAACTGTCTTGCTCAAGGACACAACAGCATTCATCTGTGGGTGTTGGAATCACACTCATCCAATGATATGTCGAGAACAGGATTTGAACCACCAACCTTCGGATCAGTGGACGCTTTACCCATTTAAAGTTACCATGGCGACACAACGCTCATGTTAGAAAGCACTGCCAAAAAAGTATTAAGATTGTCTGATAACTCAAGGAAAAGCACAAAATGGATTTAAACCACACATTTTGAGAAGTATTCATGGTCTTGAATGTCAAGTCAGTTAAGTCATGGTCCATGACTTAACAGCACAAATCAGCTCACCTGCTGTAACAAACAGGCTGGTTTGTTCCTGTAACACTCCGCACCTTCGCCCTTCACTAAGACGCTTTAAATCACAGCACATTTGACACCACACACTACTTTAAACACTGCACATAACTCCTTTTATTGCATTTTAATCCTGTGGACAGCTGCTGAAGGAAAAATGAACCAATTACCTTTTAAATTGAGTAGTGTAATATATCGGTTTTGGAATGTTTTAAGTGTTGATGTGCATGTTAGTGTCTTTTATTGTGTTTTAATGAATGGTACGGTGTTTTGCTTTGCACTTACCTCCTTTTTCTTTTAAGGTTCCGGGCTGGACCAAGTTTAATATATTGTACAGGGGTTCTGGGAGGTGTTTCATTGGTTTATGGGTTTTAAAGTTTACTTGGTTTTAATAGTTTTTTGGTTTTGGGTTTGTTTTATGGAGTGCTGGGCATGATTGTAAGCTAAAGTTCATTTTTATCATCCCTCTTTTAGCTATTGTAGTTTTACCCGATCAGGCAGACCAGATATGGCGCCTCCATACATCATTCTGTGTTCTGCTGCTGGAGAAGAAACTGCTGCTTGCCTCCATACTGCACCTTGCACTTTTTGCACCTGCACTTTTTGTAAACTATTGAAAAACAAAAAGTAAAACTGTCTTCACGCCTTTGTCTGCGTTTTTAACTTTACTCACTCGAACCCCAATCTGCTCACTGTCAACCTACAGTACGTCACACCTGTCCTTTCTGGTCAGATTGTGCTAAAACAAAGCTCGGATTGAAGTCTAACAGAGCTTCAGACACAGCAGTGCTTTTAGTTAGTATCACACCCCCAGGGAATATTCTAATGTTGTGACATAATTCTATGCTTGTGTAACTGTAGTGAAAATGACGATGGAGCACGGAACCTTCTGGAACATCTGGCTGCAGCGGAGGTTGGATTAAACTGGAAATTGATCCCAAGGGAACTTGTACGAGAGTTAAGTCACAGCAAAAGGAAAAGAAAATATAACATTGTGTCTCCATCATCAGGGCTCATGACAGGGAATGAATAAAATAATATTTAGTCCTCAAATACAGCTGACAAAGTGTGGGATTTATCTTAGTTTAGTACTGGTTTAATCATGGTTTAGTCCTGGTTTAGAGTTGGTTTAGAGCTGGTTTAATGCTAGTTTGGTCCTGGTTTAGTCCTGGTTTAATCATGGTTTAGTCCTGGTTTAGTTCTGGTTAAGTCCTGGTTTAATGTTGGTTGGTCCTGGTATAGTCCTGGTTTAATCATGGTTTGGTCCTGGTTTAGTTCTGGTTTAGTCCTGGTTTGGTCCTGGTTTAATTCTGGTTTAGTTCTGGTTTAGTCCTGTCTTAATCCTGGTTTACTACTGGTTTAATCATGGTTTAGTCCTGGTTTAGAGTTGGTTTAGGGCTGGTTTAATCCTAGTTTGGTCCTGGTTTAGTCCGAGTTTAATCATGGGTTAGTCCTGGTTTGGTCCTGGTTTAATCTTGGTTTAATGTTGGTTGGTCCTGGTATAGTTCTGGTTTAATTATGGTTTGGTCCTGGTTTAGTCCTGGTTTAGTCCTGGTTTGGTCCTGGTTTAATTCTGTTTTACTTCTGGTTTAGTCCTGTCTTAATCCTGGTTTGCTCCTGGTTTGGTCCTGGTTTTGATCTGGATTAGTCCTGGTTTAATTCTAGTTTAGTCCTGGTTTAATCCTGGTTTAATCCTTGTTTAGCCCTGATTTATTTGTTGTATAGGCCTGGTTTAATCCTGGTTTAGTCCTGATATAGTCCTGGTTTAATCTTGTTTTAGTCCTCATATAGTCCTTATTTAGTCCTGGTTTATCCTTAGAAAAAACTTACAATGAGCAGTGCATATTGTTACACACATATTGTTAACTTTCTGGTTTAGAATGCAGCACCTGCCTGTCTCTATGGAGATGGATGTGCTTTGCGTGGAATATTCCAAAGTATGGCATTAAACTTATCTATCTTTTTCAATTACAGAATTAAAGAAAAATGCTCTGCAGTGTCACCTGTTTACCTCTATAAGTTTAATACCATACTGTGAAACATTCCGGGCAAAGCAATCACAACTCCATGACAACAAGCAGGTGCAGACACTCTTCGAGAAATGCTGCACACTGCCTCTTTAAAGGACCCATGTTATGCTATTTTCTGATCTATGTTATAATGCTTTAACTTGGTCTGGTTTGGGCTCCAAGAAAAGCATTTAACGGACCCTCCACCAGAAAAGTTACAGAATACACCTTTAAAGCTCACAAGAATCAAATTAGGACCTATAATATGTCACTAAATTAATGTCAAAACAGCATCTGTTTAGCACCATTTTTCTCCGTCTCTGTCACAGCTGCTCCCTCCATCTCTCCCCTCTTTTTCATTATGAATTTTCCTTCTGTCTCATCTTTGACAACGCCACAAAAAAAACAACAAACAATGAAAGGTGAGCACTGGGACTAGATGTCTCTAATTAAAAGTTAATTTATTCCCTCCGCGTGCCGTCTTATCTTATGTAACCAGCGCAATCCTGTAATTAAATCATAACCTTTCATTGGGAGGTCAAGACTGTACTAGTAACAGAAAAGAATGTGCGGAGAGACAAGGCGAAACAGCAAATCTTTTATTCATCGCGACGCAGCTGGGCCTATACATTCGATTCATATGGGAGTGATAATGAGTGTTTGATTGTGTTTGTGCAGAGGTGCTCTTGTCACAAACGTATATGCCACAAATACAAGATAAGGCATTGTAAATAAATTAGGAAGATGCATGACACTTTTGAAACCACTATGTGTAAAATATAGGGCTGTCAAACGATTAATTTTCTTGATCGCAACTAATCTCAGAAATTTCATAGTTAATCGCGATTAATCATGATTTATTTTGCATGTTTAAAATTGATATCTTGCAGTAAGACCGTTCGAATCTAAAGTTAAACTCACAATGCAAAGTATTTCTCACCATTTTTTTATTTCAAAAAAGTGCAGAGAAAGGAAAAAGTAACAATGAACCAGTAATAGTGCTTACTTTGAGGAATTGTAAATAAATGATTGAAGCCCGCTCGAGCTGCCTACGGATGCCTAGAAGGAACAAAATACTAGCAAACTCAAAATAGCGCGTTTAACCGACAATGAGTTTAATTAATACAACCAAATGAGCTGCATATGGATGGTAGAATTGCGGAAAATGCTGGCAAACTCTGATCGTGATTTTTAAAAAATGTTCGCGATCATAACTTACATTAATCTAATCGCGATTAATGCGTTAATATTCCCAGCCCTAGTAAAATAAAATAGTTATTAAAGTTATTCCAACTTAAAGGTGCTGGAGCTGATTTTTGCAGTTTTGAAAATGTGAAAAATGGAACTAGTTTATTTGAAACGGTTTGCAGTTCTTCCTCACTTACCTCATGCATTATAGCTTCCTAATTATTCATCACACTTTTTATTTGTAAGCACTTTTCACAACTTACAGAGGCCAGCACAGAGTTTTGCTATGATGGTAAAGTTAGCAACAATGAACATGCTAATGTGTACTTCCTGATTATTTGATTGTAATCAGTAAAAAAGCTTCACAGTTAGATGTAGACAGTACACGGGTGACTTACTTGAATAGCTCGATCATGCATGTCCCTAAATTAGCCTTTAGCAGCTCAGTACTGAGAGTGAACAGAGTGAGGTAGAGCGAGACAAAAAGCAGTTTTAAGGCAACTGAAGGATTTTGAAGTGACAAAAAAGGTATAATCTGAAAATAACCAAAACTCTCCACAAAGCTGATCTTTGTGAAAGCTGCAGATGGGCAGTTATGGGAAAAAAAATGGAAAAAAGGGATTTTTTTTTTTTTTTTTGTTTCACTGCAGTACCCAATAGAGTGGCCAATAGTCTGACTTTAGAAAGACCCTATGCAGTTATAAGAACGATCCATGCACTTGTGCAGTGTGTCCATCTGTTTCCATGGTGACAGAGAAAATGGCGGACACCTACTGTTTTATATTAAAATGACTGTTGGCTTGTATGAGGTAACCTGAGGGGACCTGCTCTTTACAATGACAGCATTTTCAATTTCCACTCAGTGGTTTCATGTTGAGAGAATCTATTACACCATAAAAACATCTTGTATGTAGTGTGTCTGCTCTTTGTTCTGCTCCTCTTCTTCAGGCCCAGGAATGGCCCAAGCGGCCTACCTGGACATAAAATAAAATAACACATACAATTGAAAATGTAGTCCAAAACAACAGTACAATGGCATCAAGGGTCAAATGAGTGGTCTTATAAAGAAAAAAATGGCAGATCCAAGCTCCCAGATTTGACTGTGTTGCCCAAGGACACAAGAATATGATTTCCCCATTAGTCTATGGTTAAGCAGATGACTTTGGCTGTCAGGAGAGAGGCTGTGTAGGTAACATCCTAACCCCTGCACCTCTGCTTTAGCAGGGAGCGGGAGCTTAGCAGCGCTGTCAATCAAACATGTCACTAACGGTAGTGGGAGTGACCTCGGGGAAAATAAAAACACAAGAATCATGTAGAACGGGTTAATACGAACGTTTTAAGACCAAAATGACGAGGCTCACAGCAGCAGTCACAGAGAGAGGGGGTGACTTTTTTTCAATACAAAGTGAATTTCAGCCAGAATGCCATTTACTGTATATATACATTCTATAGTCAACATAAAACATAAAAATAAATAAAAAAGTGTCTTGCCCAAGGACGCAAGGGGATTTGAACCATTACCCTTCCAGCACTGTCGCTCATCACATCCTAAAATGTAATCAGGTAAAATGACGTTTGCTTTGCACTTGTACATAATTAAATGGCCGGTTTTCAAAAAATAAAGTCCCAGAGAGTGAAGCACAAATTAAAAGTTGAGGAGATTTTGCTGCGTTCCATCTGCAGCTTTTAATTTGAAAGTGATGCTTCATTACTCAGAGTCTCCACAGAGGTTCAGTCATTACAAAAGGATCATCAACAACACCAAGTTTGGGAAACAAGTAAAACTACGGCTTTGAGTGCAGAGAAGAAGTTCTGTCAATGTTACTTCAAATATTACTTGAACTACTACTTCAACTCCATGGTGCTTCAGCTGAAGCAAGAAGCAAGAAGGTTCAATTCCCAGTGTCAAGGTACACTACCAGTCAAAAGTTTAGATACACCTTCATTCTTTACTACTTTACTATTTTCTTTACTACATTTTAGATACATAGAGAAGACATCAGACATATGAAATAAGATATATGGAATTATGTAGAAAAAAAAATACAGTATGGCATTATCTGACATGTAGAAAGGTGTAAACATGAAGAAAGAAAAACACTGAATGAGAGGGTGTGTTCAAACTTAGCTAGCTAGATCTAAAGCTAGATCTGGTCAGACCTGATTTTGCTAAGCGGGGCCGGGCCTGTGTTAAGATAAAGACGAATATGCAACAATTTTGTATTACTTCTGTTATATAGTTCATTATTGTACCAGGGTCATGTGAAGATAAGGGCTCTGATCACAGCTGTGAGATTCAGAAATATTATGTCAAGACAAATTCATGATATCTACCAAACAAACAGGTCAAGAACTACTGATATGGATGATGTCATGACCTGATCACAGATCACACCCAGATCACACCCAGATGGGGTCTGGACAACATGTCAAGAGGCCTGGATGGTTTGTGCCTTAATGTGGAGGCGCTAAGTCTATGCCATAGTTGCCTCCCACTAAAGTCTGCATGTAAAACTCATTGTATAGGCGTAAACATGGAGTCTCAGCACAGACTCCTTATACATGTACTGCTTTCTAATATTTGATGAAGTAAACTATATAGATGTTCTTTCTTTCTCAAGTGTATTCTTTATCTATGCAGAAAGTAACCATCACAAGAGGAAAAGGTTGTTTTCCTGAACACCTGGTCAGTGCTTAGATGGGAGAATACCAGGTGCTTGTCTCCATGGAGATGCAAGTTTAAAGCAATGTATAATATTAAGAGATATAATGTAATATCTCTTAGGAAGATGAGCAGGTAGTGCATCCCCCACGAGACCTTTAATAAATTCAGTACCTTTAGCATCGTTGCACATTCTTTTCTTTGGCAAAAGGAGAATACGTTTCGCAGCTCATCCAAGCTGCTTCTTCAGTTCTGGTCAGACACTGGTGGACACTGCTTATATCTGCCTGAAGGGAGGAGTTAACTACAATGAAATTACTATGAAACTATCACACCTATTTGTTTACAGTTTCTGTTAGTTAGGTGGGCCGATTAAATATGCAGTTGGAGTGGAGTATGGGGGGGTCTTGTTAGCAGAACCATTCAGGGCCAAAATTGGTGTTTTCACACCTCTGGTCCTGACCTGGCTGCCCTATTGTTTTTTTTATTTTTTTATTTAGGTTTGAGGATAGAGTTATAAATGGGATAAAAATGATGCCTGAGACCTCCATTTCTGTTTCTCTTTCTTGACAAAAATCACCTCCCCTCTCAAATCAGTTGTTTTCTCTGGCCAAGATGTGTACGTCACTGTCCTCAAAGAAGTGGCCCGTGGCTTTTAAGTGGAGATGTACAGCATTTATTCAATTACAGGGGCTTCAATGGCACTAAAAAACATGCATTCTTCCTGTGAGCTGGGCTGCCATTTTGTAGATCTGACCTGTAACTTGGCCATTGTGTCACCTGTTTCCTCAATAGATATTAGTTTAATGCCATAGTATGCTACATTCCATTTAAAGCAATAACATCAGACCCAAGACACTGCATGCATGCTTTGCTAATTGAAGGTGCAACTTTTCTGGTGGGGGTCTGTCTCCATGGAGATGTTATTGCTTCGACTTGAATGTTCCACAGTATAGTATCTATCTAGCATTTACATATTTTTTTTGTATGTTTTCATTGCTTAAAGGGCCTGTATTACACAAAAGTGACTCTTTAGCCATGTTATAATGTTGTTACCTCCACAAAAACAAATATGGAGTTGTATTTTCTACATCTCCAAAGCTCAAAATGCTCTGTTCCACCTTGTGATGTGTCATGTAGTGGTAGCTTTCAAGTAAAGAACTCCTTTTACCTTTATTTCAGTAGAGATTTGCAATTGCAGGGCTAAAATAATCCAAATGACTTTAGTGAAGGTGTAAGGAGTTTAAAAACACAGGGGAGCACTTCCTGTATTACCACATGCCATCACAAGATGGAACAGTGTTTTCTATTTGAGAGAAGAACTCAGCCTAAATCTGCAGGTTTTGTGCGTTAAACATGCACAGATGAAACAAAACACAACTCCAGGTTTGTGAGGAGGAAACAACAGTAGAAGAGAGATCAGAAAATAGTTTAATATCAGCCCTTTAATTATAATTCTGCATGGAGACAAGCAAGTAGCAGAAAAGTGACATAGTGGAGCTTTAATGTTATTAGACAGTGAAAGGATGCTATCCTAATTTGTCCTTTTCTCCCCTAAAAGTAGTTAGCGTTGTTGTTGATCACATGAATTAAAAGGCAGACTATGGGCCGGTTGGAGAAGGTCGAGCTAAACAAACATGGCAGAGCTGTGGTCTGGGACAAAATCTGTCTGCCTCCCACACACTGTAGACCCCAAGGAGGCGGGGCTGTCAAAAGTAACGAAAATCAAACATCAATCAATACTAAAATTAGTACTGAAACCAGTTACTCATTTGAGCAGGTATGTTTTCTGTTCTAGCTGTCATGGAGCGCAAACATGTTTCTTCTTCCTCCCTTATTTTGCTCTGTCTG
Organism: Paratrypauchen microcephalus; assembly: GCA_036785185.1. NCBI lineage: Eukaryota > Metazoa > Chordata > Actinopteri > Gobiiformes > Gobiidae > Paratrypauchen > Paratrypauchen microcephalus. The sequence goes on from JAVJIX010000192.1 coordinate 83,344, forward strand.
GTGTTTTTATTTTCTCTCGTCTCGTCTCTTTTCTCCTGTTTGGAACAGATTCACAATCCTAAATTATGGAATTGATAATCTGGTCCCTCAATGCAATTGGCACACTTTTTTCCACGGAGTAGTGCCGGTCCGGAGAACCGCTGTTCCTAGAGGACGCTGAACGATTTACTATTGGATTTTTGATGGCAGGACATCTGAATTGGCCTGAGGGATGTTTTCTGACCCATTGGAGAATTGGAATGCTGGCAGCGGACAAAGAGACACCAAGCTGTCAGCTGTCATTTTACACCACAGTGGAGCTGTTGCAGACCAGAGAACGTCTACATCAGAAGGTGGAAACCCCCCTGGCACTCAGATACCATCACGAATAACATTTGTGGAACTGTGCGGAATAGCGGCTCAGTCCGCATTCATACGTGCCTGGAGGGAGGACTGGGAGTCACACAGCCCTGCTGGGTGACATGAAGTTGGGGGGCCTGGCAGAACCAGTGTTCTGGCTAATTGTCCGTTCACCTGGGTTTTAAAAATGTATAGATTATGTTATGTTACACCTTCGGTGTCATCAATTCTCCTTGAAAATCGGATTCACTGGACTTGTTTTGACTCTGCTCCTCCTGCACAAACACTTCCAAGGTCACAGCTACGGCCTTATCACAGCACACTATAAACAATGGACATATCAATTCGGCTGGGAACACTCTGGACAAGTAGTATGTAAACACTCTGCCCTGTCTATTTAGTAATGTTCGCCTCAGCTTCAGTTTTCAATATTCAATATTCTGGACTGCTCCCCTTCCCCACCTTCCCGTTTGTCACCAACCAAAAAGACGCCGCGTGTTACCTGTCCAATTGTTTTAGTCGTAATAGTCATAGTTATAGTCATAGTTTGCTTTATTGTCGAAAAACCATATGTACATGTACATAGAGTAATTCGAAATTTCGTTTCCCCGCTAACCAGGCAGGACAGTGACAGAGTGGCTAGGGGAGGGGCCGCTGCTCATGCGTGCGCCGCCGACTGGGAGATGCAGATTGGAAAAGATGCAATACAATCACAATTATACACAACATGTAATGACAGAAAAACAATTGGATGGGTAACATACAGTGTTTTTTTCTTTGGCGACAAGGAGGAAGGGTGTGGGGCAAGGGAGCAGATCAGAAATCAATGAAATTGATTGAAAACTGAAGTATAAGCAGACATCCTAAAAATAGACAGGGCAGTATTACCTAATACATGTGAGTGTGAGTCCAATAGTGTGAGATAAGCGGCAGCTGTCGGCCTTGGACGTGTTTGTGCAGAAGATACAGTCAAAGCAAAGAGTCCAGTTCAGTTGGCTCACATTTTCCAGACAATTTGCCAGAACCATGGTTTCTGTCAGGTCCCCACTTCCTGCAGGTCTGTGCGACTCGCAACCCTCCCCCTGGCACGTATGATAATGAATACGGACTGAACCTCTGTTCCCCACAGTTCCATATCCATTTATCCGCGATGTTATCCAGTGCCAGGGGGATTTACACAGATTGTGATGAAACAGTTTCATCCACAGTTTTTTTTTTTTTTTTTCACTCCTGTCATTTGTGAATATTGTTGTACTACATCTTTTCCACTCTGTTATCCCCAAGTTATCTCTGTTATCTCCCCCGCGACTGCCTCTATACAACTGCCCTTGCTTGGCCAGGGGAAACGAAATTTCGATTCACTATGTGTCGTGTACATATGTTTTTTCGAAAATAATGCTAACTATGAACTATTAACTAAACAGACACGACACTACAAGGAGGTTTCACTTTGACGAAGTTTGAAACAAAGATGGATAAAAGTTTGCATGAATCGTAGATGTAAAATGGTGTGATTGCTCCAACAGGTATTCACACTTCAAACTAATGAAGACAGTCCTGTGTGGTGTCATATAGTACTTGAAATCGCAGAGTCCACCGAAAGCACCACACACTTTATTTACGTTTTAAGCATTTTTGACTGGAAAGCTACAAATTTTCCTAGTTTGGAGTAAAGTTGCCAAGAAATGAGAGTAGATAATTTATTAAAACACTATATAGACAGTTTAAAAAGGGTTTTGTTCCACTTTATATCGAGAAGTGGAGAGAGTGAGGAAAAGAGCGAGGAGAGAGAGGAGGAGAGATGGGGAGTTTGTGGAGAGAGAGAGGAGAGTGGTGAGAGAGACAGTGAGAAAGGGAGGAGAGAGAGAGAAAGGGAGGAGAGTGAGGGTAAGTGAGAGTGAGAAAGAAAAAAAGAGGGGGGAGGAGGAAAAGAGAGAGAGGGAGGAGAGCATCCCAGTACTGTACCAGCCCTGTCACACCTGTCGCACCCGTCATTGGTCCCCGCACCTGTTTCATATTAGAGTCTGTCACATGTCCTCAGCTCCTGTCACTGTCGATCTATAACTCAATCCGTGCTTGAGAAAGTCATTAATCCTGAATATTAACACGTGTAACGAGGCTGTGTGGGTGGCGTCAGTCTAAATGAGCCGTTCCACTGACGCGTCGGAGCAGATGTGGAAAAGATCAGGCTTTTCCAAACAACATGTGAAAGGAGGACAGGGAATGATGCTGAAGATCTAATGATGGAGAAGTAGAGAAATGGATGCTCCTTCTTCTCTCTCCTCATTCTCGCTCCCTCTCTCCTCTGTCTTTCGACCTATCTCTGTTCACTGTCTCTCCTCTCTCTCTCCCCCCTCTCTCCACGCTGTCTCTTTGTTCTCTCCCCTCCTTTCTCTCCTCTCTCTCTGCTCTCTCTCCTTGCTTTGTCCTTTCGCTCTTTCTTTATTCTATCTCTCTCCCTCATTTCCCCTTCTTTCTTTAATGTCCCTTCTGTCTCTCTTTCAGTCTCTTTTCTCTCTTCTTCTGTCTCTCCATCCCTCCTACACTGCCCCCTCAGTCCCCCCTTTCTCTTTCTCTTCCCCTCTTTTTCTCTCTTTCATCTCTTCTCTCTCAGTTTTTATTGTAGTTTCAGTAAAGATGTTCAGTGTCCATTTGGTTTTGGTAACTTATGTCCATATGCTTATCATGATGATTTTAGCCAGGACGCTAGGTCAGAGGGGAGTTGACACCAACTCCTCAACCAGAGATTGGGTACGAAGCCCCAATAAGTATCACACTGAGCGAGGCAGCGTCTGACCTGAAAGATAAAATCATGGCCCGAATGAACACAAGGCAACCCCGATGCTAAGTCGACTAAGTGAAGAACCATCTGAAAATCTCCTAGAAGATGTGCCACTGCACACTGCCACCGGGCCCGCACACTATCACCTCAGTCTTGGTCTCATTGAGGTTCAAGAAATTTTGAGCCAACCAAACCTTGACGTCATTAGGGCACTCAAGCAGGGGTGTCAGGGGGCTGCTGTTGCTTTTTTTCAAGGGCAGATATATCTGTGTATCGTCTGCATAAAAGTGATACGACACACCATATTTATGCAGGAGTTGGCCAAGAGGTAGGAGGTACAACGTAAACAAAACAGGTTCAAGGGGGGGGGGGGGGGGGAGTTCCTCAGCTTAACAGAAAAAGATCGCCCTGACAGGTACGACCAGAACCACTCTAAAACCTTCCCCCGACACCCACACTGTTCCAAACGATTTAAAAGAATTGTGTGGTCAACTGTGTCAAAAGCAGCGGTCAAATCTAAAAGTACTAAAATGGCAGAATCACCAGAATCAGTCATTAAAAACAGATAGTTAAAAACCTTTAAAAGTGCAGACTCTGTGCTATGAAAGGCTTTGTAGCCTGACTGGAAAGTGTCTGAAGTGCCATTTTGATCTAAAAAAGACTGCAGCTGTGCAAGTACAGTCTTCTCTAAAATCTTACTCACAAATGGTAATTTTGAAATTGGCCGATAATTAGAAAGAATTGTAGGGTCAAGGCTGGGTTTTTTAATTAAAGGTTCAACAACAGCTTCTTTACAAAATGAAGGCACAATTCCTGAAGACAGACTGCTGTTGATAATTTCCCTGACCGAAGAGCCAATAGTCCCCCCAGATATCTTTTAAAAAGCGAGGAGGGACTGGGTCTGTGGGACAGGAAGAGGGGTTCAACTTATTCACTATCCCTGTGAGGACAGACAGTGACACAGGCTCAAACTGACGGAGAAAAGCAGAGCATTCAGTTTTTACCACAAATTCAACAGCGGGTGGCACTATATTGGCTCTTATAGTGGAGACCTTGTTATTAACAAAAAGAGCAAGAATTGTTCACATTTTTTACAAGTAATTTCCAGTACAGTAGAAGGATTAGGGCTTAAAACCAAACTAATTGTTTTAAAAAGAATGCAAGGCTTACTGGCGCTATTTAAAATTATGCTTCTGAAATACATATTTCTTTCCTCTTTAACAACTTTTTGATAGTTTTTCCAACTATCTTTAAGGATTTCTTGTGACACCTGCAGCCGGTCATTTTTCCATCTGCGCTCTGCCTTCTTACACTCACGCCTCGCAGCGCGTGTAGTGTCATTTATCCATGGCTCGTGTTTGGATTTAGGGCACATGGATTTAACAGGGGCTATAACGTCCAGCACATCAAAGCAGGTGAATAAAAAAGAAGTCATTAATTGCTCAGTGTCCATGGAAACAGAAACAGACTGCGCTGAAGCAGTGAAGAGAGGGGAGAACACAACGGCAGTGTCAGACCTGATGACGCGCCCATGGGTTAGGGTTAGGGTTAGGACCAGGAAGCTTCACCTCATCATTCAACATAAAATCAAATGCACCGATGCACAGTGGCTGGTGGCTCTGAGGGAAGACCACAGCAACCTCCCTGAACAAGATCCAGTAACCATCACAGTGGCAGACATTCAGGAGAGAGTCTCAGGCATGAAAATTTGGACAGCACCAGTCCCTAACATGATCCATGCATACTGGCTAAAGAAGCTCACTGCACTCCACGAGTGCCTGGCAGCACAATTGAACCAGCTGCTAAAGGATGGAACTAACCCTGAATGGCTAACCTAAGGGCATACGATCCTGATCCTGAAGGATCCCTCAAAGGGTACAGTCCCATCCAACTATCGGCCAATAACCTGTCTCTCCACAACATAGAAGCTCATGTCAGGCATCAGTGGCTAAGATAAGTGGGCACATGGATCAATACATGAGCACAGCACAGAAGGGCATCGGCAAAAACTCCAGGGGAGCCAAACACCAACTCTTGGTTGACTGAACAGTCGCCAGAGACTGCAGAACCAATCAGACCAACCTGTGCACTGCCTGAATTGATTAGAAGAAAGCCTATGACTCAATGCCACACACATGGATCACTGAGTGCTTGGAGCTGTACAATATCAATTGGAATCTAAGGGCATGCATTGCAAACTCGATGCAGTTGTGGAAAACCACCCTTGAAGCCAATGGCAAGCCACTTGCACAAGTGTCCATCAAATGTGGTATATACCAAGGAGACGCACTGTCCCCACTGCTGTTCTGCATAGGTCTGAATCCCCTCAACCATATCATCGAAAGCACTGGCTATGGACACCGACTCAGAAATGGGGCCACCATCAGCCACCTCCTCTACATGGATGACATCAACCTGTATGCTAACAGCGAGCAAGACATCGACTCGCTGATCCACACCACCAGGATCTACAGCACAGACAATGGAATGCCATTCGGGCTTGAGAAATGTGGATGGTGACAAAGAGGGAAGGTAGTCCACACAGAAGGGGTCTCACTCCCAGAGGGAACAATAGAAGATATTGAGGACAGTTACAAGTACCTTGGTATCCCACAAGCAAATGGCAACAGGGAAAGCAGCTACGGCCAAATACCTGCAACGAGTAAGGCACGTCCTAAGAAGTCAGCTCAATGGCAAGAACAAGGCACAGGCAATAAACAGCTACACCTTGCCAGTTATCAGATACCCAGCAGGAATCATAAGCTGGCCAAAGGAGGAGATACAGACCACAGATGTTAAGATATGAAAGCTCCTGACCATGCATGGAGGGTTCCATCCCAAATCCAGCACCCTGAGACTGTACATGAGCCAGAAGGAAGGAGGCTGAGGACTAGTGAGTGTGGGAACCACTGTCCAGGATGAAACATCCAAAATCCATAAGTACATAAAGGACAAGGATGATGTGCCTCAGACAGTGGAGCACAAAGGAAGAGGTGCTAGAGGGACCATCATGGCAGGACAAGCCCCTACATGGAGCGTACCACCGAAACATAACTGAAGTGGCTGATATCAAGAAATCCTACCAATGGCTGGAGAGGGCTGGTCTGAAGCACAGCACAGAGGCCCTCATCCTGGCTGCACAGGAGCAGGCCTTGAGCACCCGGGCAACAGAGGCCCAGATCTACCACACCAGACAAGACCCAAGGTGTAGGCTGTGCAAAGAGGCTCCTGAGACAGTCCAGCTCATAACTGCAGGGTGTAAGATGCTGGCAGGGAAAGCACACATGGAGCGACACAACCAAGTGTCGGGCATAGTGTACAGAAACATCTGTGCAGAGTATGGGTTGGAGACCCCAAGGTCAAGGTGGGAAACACCTCCAAAGGTTGCGGAGAATGACCGAGCCAAGATCCTGTGGGACTTACAGATACAGACTGACAGAATGGTGATGATTAAGATTAAGATTAAGATTAAGCCTTTATTTGGTCTCACACACAATGACACACAGTGACACATGGGAGAAATTTGACTTCTGCATTTGACCCATCCTTTTTCAGGAGCAGTGAGCAGCCATCTTTCAGCGCCCGGGGGGCAGTACCATGAATGTCTTGCCCAAGGACACACACTGGCTTTCTCATTGCCAGGGGAACGACTTGAACCCAGATCCCCCGGGGGAAAGTCAGTGACTTACCAGTTGAGCTAACCAGCCGGATGGCGAACCAACCATACATAGTGGTGGTGGATAAGCAACAGAACAATGCCGTGGTAACAGGAAAAAGGAAGACGAGAAACTAGAGAAATACCAGGAGCTCAAGGAAGAGCTGGAGAAGGCCTGGAATGTGAAGGCATCAGTGGTACCCATCGTGATCGGAGCACTCGGGGCTGTAACCCCCAAACTGGAGGAGTTGCAGCAGATTCCAAGAAAAACATCAGACATCTCAGTCCAGAAAAGTGCAGTACTAGGAATAGCAAAAATACTGCGCAGAACTCTCAAGCTCCCAGGCCTCTGGTAGAGGACCTGAGCTGGATGAGAGTGAGAGAGACCAACCACCGTGGAAGGTGAGGAGCACTTTTTTTGTTAATACATACATACATACATACATATACATATACATAGCCGTGCATACATATGTTAACGTGTAATGTGTACATAATGCTACCTCTGACATCTATTACATCTGTATTATACAATATTAGTAATATAATTTGTGCCTTGCTCTATGGACAGACTCTGGAGTCGTTTGTACCACACGCCATTCAACATTCCATATAATTAGATAAATGTATATAATTTTATGTTTATTTACTTTTGGAAAAGTCCACAAATAAAAGTCTCACATGGGCCTGGTGCTTTCAAGGTGCTTATAGACCAGGGGTCGGCAACCTTTACCACTCAAAGAGCCATTTGGACCCTTTTCACACAGTAAAGAAAACACTGGGAGCCACAAAACCCTTTTGAAATTTAAAATGAAATAACACTGTATATAACGGCTTTTTTTTTTGCCTGTGTGCCATAGAATTACATTTTGAATATGAACGAACTAAAATAAAATACATTTATTTAAATACAGTGGTCCCTCGCTATATTGAGGTTCACCTTTCACAGCCTCGCTGTTTTGCTGATTTTTTTATAGTGTATCAACGCGCATTGTGTTCTGCATCCTGATCTTTGTCTCCTCCGTGCTGTGTCTCCTGTACAGTACAGAATGCGTTCAGTTTGCCAAATTTATTTAAATGTTCGATCACGAGCAGTGTGACACCTGAGAGTGCTCGGATGCATTCTCACTACAGATCTGTGTTTGAATGAGAAGCAGTCTGAGCCGCACCAGGCTCCACTTTCAGCTCTAGTGTGTCCTTCTCTGGAGCATGAGGAAGGATGTGATGACCAGGGACAGACTCAGAACTGGCTTCAACAGACCCAAAAAGAGCCGTTTCCTACGGAGCCAGTGACTCATGTCTCCGTGCCCCTCGTGCATCCAGCCGGACTCCCAGAGCCGTGTGACCGGTGCACACGGTGCAGAGCTGTAGAACCCCTCCCCCTGTTCCACGGTGTACGGGGCCGCTTGTAGGTGCAAAATGCCAGGGCCGTTTTTTGATCCCAGTCCGTCACTGCTTTGAAGTGCTGTATGTTTGCAAGTTTTCTCCCCAACAAAACCTGCAACAGTGCAGCGGCGCCAGGTAACCTGGGAAATCCCAGGCTGCTTTCGTTCGTTCCGATATGGTCTGGTGTAAACCAGGCAAGGCGCCAGGCGCCTTGGTCAGAGGAACTGTGAAATACACGCATATTTATACACGCAATATAAAGCTGACTACTTCACGGATTTCGCCTATCGCGGGTTATTTCTACAACGTAACCCCTGCGATAAACAAGGGACCACTGTACTGAGCCGCATCAGAGGGATCAAAGAGCGACAAATGTGGCTCCGGAGCCGCGGGTTGCCGACCCCTGTTATAGACAATGTTTAATAAATAAAAACGTTTTGCATCCCCTCTCCATTATTGGGTTGATATGCAAATTGCAGTGGATCCAGTTTTCCTTCAGTTAAAAGCAAAATGTAAGTCTTTAAAATCTGTTCAAAATAACTTCATAACTAGTAATGTGAGTGCCACTGGCCTGAACTCACTCCTTTGATTTGTTTGATTTGGGGGTAGATATCTCTGTCGATGTCTTCTACAAAGTACATATTTGACCAAGATCAACACACATTTGAAACATTCTAGTAAAAACAACACTGAGTTGGGTGGCACAGTGGTGCAAGGTGCGCCCACAGTTGGCATCAGGACCCCTGGCCCTCCGTGTCCTTTCTTAAAATAAAGCAGTGACCTGATTCTGTGAAATCACCATTTCATTTGAAGGTTTAAGAAAGTTCCTGCAGTCAGACACATTTTTCAAAACATCAGAAATCAGAGAAACATCAGAGAAAAAAGTATTAAAAGCACTTGGCAATCACCATCAGACACAGTTACAGGTCTCCTGTCCTCTTTCTGTTGACTACTGGAGGCCATGTTAATACCTCACCAAGATGATCTAAGGTCTTTTTCTCCAATTGGTTCCAGAGCAATAGATTACTTTCTTTTTTTTTCTTTTTTCTTTCTTGTGTTGTCCATGTTTTTTATTTGGATGGATGCATTCACATACCATATCTTAACATGCGTCAAAGAAGCAGTCCCAATCAGTACATTCAAAAGAGGCTTGAAGTGTGGAAATGCTGTCCCCAGACACTTACCCGTTCTTTCTCACGTGGTAGGCAACTGAACACAGGGATAGACCGCGGCATAAGATACATGCAGTTGTGGTTGGAGGATCCCAGAAGAGGAGGCGGCAGAGACTTATATGCACCACTCATTGTACCTGTAACACTAGTCTAGGGTCGTATTCCTCTGTGTTGTGGTAGTAACATACTGTTTGTATGGCTTAAAAGTCTCGCCAAGACGACAGTGATTGAAGTCCCCTAGAATTTGGGGCAGATTGTGTCGAGCGTGACGTCACCAATCAGCTATGCAGTGGCTGCAGCGTCAGCCCGTGGGTGCACATAAACAAGAGTAAAAAAACAGCTGTTGGAACTTATGCGGAAAGTATAAGTTGCCGCATAATGTATGCTGTGTGATGGAAATCTTACAATGATCATTCATATAGTGAAATATATATGTAATGTATAAGTTGGTTTTGTGATTCCTAATGAAATGAGGTTGTCAATCATGTTCAAAATTTAGCCAGGGCTTTAGGCCTACGATACATGTGTGGTAAATTTCCACTGGCCTCTAAACTTGTTTTTCACTTGTTATTTTGCTGCAAAGGAGCCAGCCTTGAGCTGACCAGTTATGGTTGAAATGTTGTCTTGATTACACATGTACACATTTGCTGATGCCCCCCTGAGGAGTATAAGAACTTGGGATGTTTTGTTATGATCAGCAAATCTAGGGACAGATGCCTCTGTGAGGGACAGTCAGGGTGTAATTGTGCACAATTGCTTCAACAGTCAAACAGAGCCAGGGCAGAGGGGTGGAGAGGGTCGTTAGACGTTGAATAGGGGGTCGAAACAGCCGTCAGAGTAATTTGAAAAACAAAGAGACAGATTAGGGGGATCGTTTTCAGAGCTTTTGTCATTGTAGGACGCGCCTCCCGGCAGCTAGATATAAGCAGGGTCTAACCAGTACAATAACCAGAGCTGACGAAGCCTCTCGGATTAGCGGCGAAACGTTTTCAACCAAACAAACTTTGTCCAGTTGACAAATTGAACTTCTCCTTTGAACAATTGCTTTTAATAAATCAACTCATTGATTCAAGACAACTTTCCAGTTTTATTCTCTTAGAATAGAAATTCCACAACAGCTGCCTGAAATACGAATTTCCTTCAGGATAATAAAGTGTCTATCGATCTATCTAGCTTATACTACTATACATCTCGCTCTCTTTTTCTTTTAATCCCTCCTGCCCATTAATTAGTGACCCCTCACCAAAAAAATAATAATACTAAATACTAAAATCAATCATAAATTATTAAACAAACACACACACAATGTAGGTTATATATCATTTTGACATGAATGCACTTCTGATGGACTATTTAGAATGAATGAATCTTGGAATTTTCCAATAAGCATATCACAGCGGAGTACAGTTCATTCGATTAGTCAGACTAAATATCCATACATTATTAAATCAATGAGTTAATTAAGTAAAATAAATATACATATTATTGACTAACACTTTAGAATCACCATGGGGTATGGGTATTAACCATGACAATACAATCAGTGTGCACCCCGCTAATGAAACTACTGCACATTGCATCAGGTTTGTGAAGTTGTGTACAGTTTTGTTTACAGTGATCCCTCGCTCTATCGCGGTTCACTTTCCGCGGCCTCGCTGTTTGGCGGATTTTTTTTTTCTTTTTTTTTTTTTTTTCAATTTTTTCTTTTCAATTCTTTTCAGTTTTTTTTTAAAATAGTATATCAGTGGAGACATGAGTCACTGGATCCGTAGGAAGTCCAGACCACGACTAAGACATGAGGACCAGACCGGGACCAGACTGGGACCAGACCAGGACTAGACCAGGACTAAACGTGGACTAAACCAGGACTAAACCAGGACTAAACCAGGACTAAACCAGGTCTAAACCAGGTCTAAACCAGGTCTAAACCTGGACTAAACCAGGACTAGACCAGGTCTAAACCTGGGATGGTCACACAGGGTGGTAGGGACAGAGTCTATGATGTCCTTCACGAGAGTGCCTGGGTGACAGGAGGTGTGGCCTTTGTTTACTTGCACGAGCCAGACCATGGAAGAGCCAAGAATCAACACGGATGGGCCTGGCCCGGATGCCGTGCGGCCGGGGGAGCCGCAGCGGGGGGACACTTGCGCGTGGAGAGGGGACAGTGGGTCTTCCCCCGTCACGCCTAGCAGACGAACTCGGCACATGCAAGGCCAGATCTCTGGGCGGCACTGGGGCCGTAGTTGGGGAAGTCCTAGAGAGCAGTGGAGTATTGGCGACGCATTGATAGCGTCGCCAATTGATGCAACCAACCCTTGAGAGCGCAGGTTAGTGGGGGAAAATCCTCATGGTCCAGGATGTTGAATTTATTTGACAAAGCTACATTCATAGTGGAAGAGGAGCGCTTACCATGTCCGCAGCCATCACGGGAGGAGGAGCACGACAAGCGGTTTATTCACTTACCTTGTCTGCAGTCATTACAGGCTACAACAATCCAGGGGTCTGCCCGGACTGGAGTAGAGCAGATCGGGGCTTTAGACCTAGCCCCTCGCTGAATCCAATAGTGTTCGTACCTGGTCGGGTGGTGAGGGCTGGTGCTCAGAGGCGTCTTTGGAGCAGTGAACCGTATCAGCCAGTTCGGCACTGTTAGTGGTAGCCTGAGTCTTGCCCAAAATGATATCAAGGTCGGTTTCCACTCAGCTTTCGCACATGGATATGTTGTTCCGAAACAACGCATATCCATGTGCATGTGTCCGTGCGCATCCCCCCTCCCCCACACGCTTCACTATTAATACATTTTGTTGAAAATCTACGAAACTTTGAGTGTTTAAAGAAGAGAGAAATGTGAGAAAATGTTAATACCAGTCTGAGAAAAGTGTATAATGTGTGTGGTGAGGCGTTTACAGCCTTAAAACATGTATAATAATTGTAAAATATAAAGTTGTCCTACTTCGCGGATTTCACATATTGCGGGTTATTTCTGGAACCTAAACGAGGGATTACTGTACACAACTTCACTTTTTTATATTCATGGAGAACTGTCATAATGGGAGTTTGGGTGATGTAGTCTTGTGGGTGGAGCTTTGAACAGAATCTTACAGCTAACCATAAGAAGGTTTCAAATAGGACCCAGGAGAGATCACTAAATTACTCATACAGTACATGCGTGGATGACATCTAAATCCTCTTCAGGCATGTTTTTGATGACAATGCTATAAGATGGTAGAAAGCGCCAAATGTTTATTTTACTTTAAATGTGCATTGTGTAGCTTTTTGGTTGGGGTTCCGTCACCTGCTTGTTTCTATGGATATATAATTTCTCTGCCTGGAATGTTACACAGTATGACATTAAACAGCTCGACTTTACATTGTGTTCAATTACAGGTGGTTTTATAACTCATAAATACGTAGAAAAGCAGGCATTCTGACTGCGAGTGGGGTTGCCACTCCACAGATCTGCAACTTGGTTTGGTTTGGTCTACTTAAAGATAGAACGGCTTAATGCCATACTGTGAAACATTACAGACAAAGCAATAAAATCTCCATGGAAAAAAGCATTTGACGGACCTTCCACCAGAAAAGTTACACAATGAAGCTTTAACATTTACAACTTAGGCTCTTTCATTAATCAGTGGTGGATGAAGAACAAAATTTTGTTACTTAAGTACAGATACACAGGCAAAAACCTACTCAAGTAAAAGTAAAAGTATTAATTTGTCACTGATTAAAAAAATGATACATATTTTTTAGGGATGTAAAGATTAACCGATTTGGATCAGTTATCAGTCTGTGACCTCTGCGCAGGGGCGTTCTTTGACGGGGGCCACCTGGGCAATCGCCCCTAGCGGCATCGCCCAGGGAGTAAATCACTCTAGGAACGCCACTGCCTCTGCGATCCGAGTATACCGATCAAAATCGGTAAAAATGCACTACGAACGGTCCGATGGTCCGGATTTACGGCCACGAATCGGTTTCCTAACTCCTGAGACCATGAGCGCTCGCTCTCATAGACAGTAGAAGCAGCCCTGTGTGTGTGTTTGAACTCTCACAAGACTACAGTGTTGATCTTTACCTGTGACGTTGGCTGATGTTGTTGGAGCGCAGCGCGGGATACTTTCACTTTGCTATGGAACCGACTAACCCTGTCGGACAATGCAGATTTACACACACACACACACACACACACACACACACACACACACACATGCACACACACTGAAGCATTGATGATTTTTGTCTCGAGACTGAGGAAATATTATGAGATGGAGAGAAAGTATTAGTTATTCAGTGTTAAGAGCTTTCTCTGATTTTCTTTTTTTGTTAAGAAAAGTTAATTACAGACATAAAGACATGTTGGAATTAACATGCCAGTGTTTTCTATAACTGCCTAGTAATATCTATCTTCTTGTCAATGATATGTTACACTTTTACAGTTACTGAAACTCATATGAGTGACTGAAGCACTAATCATTCTGATTCATTCTGATTTTTGCCTTTAATAGGCAACTTGCTTATTTTATTTTTATTTTTATCTTTATTTATTTTTTATCTAACCTTATTGTTTTGTGTTGCTTGAGGGAAGGAATGTGTTGTATTTTAAGTATGAGCAGAGTTTTGCAAACCGGATTTCCAGTTTTTCAGTAGGCCTGGTGTATTGTCTGTTGGACACTAAATAAACAAAAGGATACTATTTTGAAATTTCATTTCTGTTTCTCTCTTTTTCTTCTCAATAACTTTAAAGCACTTGGGAATAAAGTTGTCAATTTTTATTGAATCGAAATTAACCAAACCGAATTGGATCGTTTTATGAATTAATTTTATGAATCGTCCCTGAATTAAATCGTAGCCTGTGAATCGAGATTCTAATCGAACCGTTTTGTGAGTGAAAGATTCTCACACACCGAATATTTTAGTTGCAATACAAATCAATTTCTTATTTCTTTCTTGTGAATGCTGTTTATTTATTTTTGTTTGCTGAAAGACAAAGCTTAAAATCAAAACCTTTAGTCAGGATATTACCACAAAAATGACCCAACAAATCATATGAAACGTACCTCAGTACAAAAATGTTGTGGAGTAGAAAGTACAGACACCTGCTGTCAAATGTAGTGAAGTAAAAGTGAAAAGTATCCACTGTAAAATGTACAGATGCCTAAAAATTCTGCTTAAACACAGTAATTTACTACTTGTCCTTTGTTACCTTCGAACACTGTCATCAGTACCAGAACAAACATGTCGTACTTCAATGATTTGTATATAATTTCTTTCTATTGTGCGTTAATATTCCATTCTCTACCCTGTAACTCTGAACCGTGTGTCTTTACTCAAATTTCAAATTTATGATGCCTTTTACTGGCAAAAAATTGTTTTGCCAGAGTCCACGCTGTACCACAATCTCACAGTGAGAGAGAGTGAAAGGGAGGAGAGAAAGGGAGGACAGTAAGAGAAAAAGAGAGGGGAGGAGGAAGAAGAAGAGAGAGAGGGCGTAGGGAATCACAAAATCAGAATTGAAGACAGCAGACAGACTGAGGCTGGGAATAAGACAAAACAAACACAGAAAGAGGGGAGGAGGGAGAGAGGAGAGGCGGGAAGAGGGAGAGATGGATAAAAGGGAGAGAGAGGATTAGAGAGGAAGAGTATAGCAGGATCACAGAAAGGCAGGGAGAGAAAAGGAGGAGAGACTCAGAGAGACAGAAGGGACATGAGAGAAAGGAGGGGAAGTGAGGGAGAGAGATGGAGTAATAAAGAGAGAGAGAGAGAGAGAGAGAGAGAGAGAGAGAGAGGAGAAAGCAAAGAGAGAGCATTAGAGAGGAGAGACAGTGTTAGAGGCAGGAAAGAGGTAGAGAGAAAAAGGAAAATGAGGAGAGAGGGAGAAAGAGAGAGGAGGAGAGAGCGAGCCAAAAAGAAAGATAGAAAGGGAGAAGAGGATGGAGAGGGGTAAAAGGGAGGGGTATAGAGATAGTGTGAGGAGGGATAGAGGAGAGGGACAGTAAATAAGCAGAAGAGAATGACAGGAGGCTCTCTGACAGGTGCACAAAGACATGACGGCAGGAGTAGAGCGGAAGAGGAGGATGAGGAGGAAGAGTGAGATGCGTTGTGTTGTTTTCAGGCATCATTTTATCAGATGGGCAGGAATCAGGTTTAAAGGAGAAGTAAATTTTTTTTTTTTTTACAATCTGAGCCTTATTTCGGTAATAAAACAAGTTGTTTTACTCACCCATAGCACTTTGGTGTCATATGGAGCAGTTTCGTAGATGTTGTGTTGTAGCGGTATCTGTTAGCGTGAGTGCTCGGGGCATAGCTTTGCGGTCTCCAAATAACACAAACTTTAGCACTTTTCAAATCACAGAAGATCGCTGTGTCAGCGTAGACTTTAAGTGGATTCCAAAACTGCCTGAAACCCGATATGCAGCTATAGCTTCATTTTGATGACGTCATCAGAGAGGACAGCGCGCATGCGTGAACTCAGCTGTTTAGAAGAGAAACACCACTGTCAGCTCTCGGCTACAGTCCGTAAGAAGCTTAGAGTTTTTTTTCGCTGAAAACGCACGGTGCCTGCATAAACTGAGCCACACAGACCGATTTTCTGGGCACAAAAAAAAAAAATTCAACGTGAGAAATGCCATGTGTGGCGTGTGAGCGTGTGAACACGTCGAATTGCGTGTGTCACACTCTCAATGCTTGAGACTTGAGAGCCCTGTAAGCAGCTGAGTTCACGCATGCGCGCTGTCCTCTCTGATGACGTCATCAAATGAAACTATAGCTGGATATCGGGTTTCAGGCCGCTTTGGAATCCACTTAAAGTCTACGCTGACACAGCGATCTTCTGTGATTTGAAAAGTGCTAAAGTTTGTGTTATTTGGAGACCGCAAAGCTAGTGCCCCGAGCACTCACGTTCACGGATACCGCTACACCACAACATCTACGAAACTGCTCCATATGACACCAAAGTGCTATGGGTGAGTAAAACAACTTGTTTTATTACTGAAATAAAGCTCAGATTGTAAAAAAAAAAAACGTTAGGCCTACTTCTCCTTTAATGTTGAAAGGGCTCATATTATTTTCTCATCTATGTTCTAATGTTGTTCTAATGTTTGTTTCCTCAACACAAACACATGAGTTGGGGGAGGTTTTTGTGGGATCTTTGTGGGGTTTTCGGCCAGTCTGCTTCATACGTCTTAGTTTCTTAGGGTATGTGTACTTTTTTGTGTTTTCTGGCTTTATTGTTTGTCAAACGTGAACCATCAATAAAACAATTTTTATTCTGCAATTCGAACTGCCTCCAGCGGGTTATTTTTTTATGTCTCAAGGTGACTTCAGTATAGTTGAACACTGTATATTTAGGCTTTTAGGAGTTCTTCTCTCAAACAGAAAGCTCTAGCTCTAGAATAGCCAATCAAAACACTTGTCCGAAAGGTGATATATTTGCGTCCGAAACAGTTGTCCACCAAACAGCCTGTTCACTTGTAAACTTCGGTGTAGACATCCGCTGAAGGTGAACAGGCTGATAGAGTTAACATGGGCGTAGTGATACGAGTGGAGAGAGACAATACGCGAATGCAAAATACGCTGCTGGATGTTTCGTGGACAACTGCTTCGGACGCAAATATATCACCTTTCGGACAAGTGTTTTGTTTTGAGAAGAAAAACAAGCTTTATTTCATGTTCCAGGGAAGTTACCGGACCTACTTACGTGGGCTCCAGAAAGCGAGCCGAACCGGGATCAGCTGAGACTGTCAGAGGTAAACCGGTGTCAACACACGTAACTTTTAGAAGGAAACCCATACAGATTAACATAAAAAATAAAAAAAAAACACACTATCCCTTTAAACATGTGTGAACGAAACAATACAACTCCAGGTCTGTTTTGATGATGTAACAAAAACTGAGAGATTAAAGTCTAAATAGAGCAGTGCCTATAGTTAGCAACCCACCCAAAGTATCAATAAATAGCTATGTAACCTACAGTACTTGAATGGTACACAGCAGACATACTTTCTATATATTTGATTCTTGACCTTTCCTGACAAAAAGTACACAATAATAATTTTCTCTCATTGTTGTGTCCAAACAGATTTGTGGTGTTCGGACTCACAAACAAAATGAAACTTTAAAGAGTCTGGACTGACCTCAGCTTTTCTCTTTCCAACTCTTTTCTCTCTCCAACTCTCTCTCTCCTCACTCTTTCCGGTCTCTAACTTTCTTTTTCTCTCCATCTCCCTCTCTCCTCTCCTTTCTCTCCTCACTCTCTCCTCTCCACCTCTCTCCTTACTCTTTCCTATCTCTATCCTCTTTTCTCTCTCCAACTCTCTCTCTTCTCACTCTTTCTGCTTTCTACCCTTCTTTCTCTCTCCATCTCTCTCTTTCTTCTCCGTTCTCTCCTCTCTACCTCTCTCCTCACTCTCTTTCCATCTCTCTTTCCTGTCTTTATCCTCCTTTCTCTTTCCCCCATCTTTCTCTCCTCACTCTCTCCTCTCCACCTCGCTCTTCTTACCCCCCTCTCTTCGCACTTTTTCCTGTCTCTGCCCGCCTTTCTCTCCTTGCTCTCTCCTCTCCACCTCTCTCCTAACTCTATTCTCACTCTTCCCTTCTTTCTCTCCTTCCTCTCCCCCTCTCTCTCGTCACTCTCTCCCCATCTCTCTCCTCCCTCTTTCCTGTCTCTTTACTCCTATCTCTCCTCCCTCTTTTCTCTCCTCGCTCTCTCCTCTCCACCTCTCTCATCACTCTGTCCTCACTCTTTCCTGTTTCTATTCTTCTCTCTCTCCCCCTCTCTCACTCCCCTCCTTTTTCTCCTCGCTCTCTCCTCTCCACCTCTCTCATCACTCTGTCCTCACTCTTTCCTGTTTCTATCCTTCTCTCTCTCTCCCCCCTCTCTCGCTCCCCTCCTTTCTCTTCTCGCTCTCTCCTCTCCACGTCTCTCATCTCACTCTCCCCCTTTCTCTCCTTGCTTTCTCCCCTCTCTTTTTCTTTATTGTGCCATCTCTCTCCCTCGCTTCCCCTTTTCTCTTTCATTTCCCGTCTGTCTCTCTATCAGTCTCTACTCTCCTACCACCTCTCTTCCCCTCCCCCTCTTTGTCAGTTCCCCTCTTTTTCTCTCTCCCTGCCTTTTTCTGCTTCTGTCATAGTCCCTCTCTCCCTTTCTACCCATCTCTTCTTCTTTCCCCCTCTCCTCTCTCCCTCCTCCCCTCTAGTCTCTGCTCCTGTCCACTCCTGTCTGCACTTGTCAGATTGTCAAAACTAGTATTGAAACTAGATATCATTTTAAACAAGAATAATGAAAAAAGTTACATTAACAGGATTTTTTTTTTAAATTATCTCATTGTGGCACTTTTCCTTGAATAACTCAAGTTTGAAATTTGAGTATAATCGACACCTGTCTGCTCCTGTCATCTCTCCTCTTTCTACTTTTGTCCTCTCTAGGTTGTCATAAATCATACACTATATTAATACTTCGCAATGACATCAAACTGGGGATGTTCTACATATGTGTATTGGCATGATCACTAGTTACCATGGAGACACGACGCATACATTAGCATTCATGGTCCTGTTTAGGAAAAACTGTTGGCTGATGATACAATATAACATAAGATACAAACTCAAATAGAACTGTGTAGCCTGGTGTACGCAGCCATATACCGCAGCAGCCTTTGCGATTGGAGATTTTAAATCCCATCAGATTCTCCTCTTTAAAAATCGTTTACGACTGAAAAATCCTGTAGTGTGTAGCGACCTTAATTCATCTCAAGGATGAAAGTGACCAGTAATGAAAAAAGCTCTAGATGCTCTGAGATGCACTCTGGGGTCATTCCAGCTAATAAAAACTAAGATGTCAACCACCCGCAGTCTGTGCGCCAAGAGGAACTAATGAGATCTCTCATGAATCTTCATGGCGATATGAAGATGGGGGTCTGGCACCCGAGCTCAGTCTAAATTATTTACCTGGGTCTCTAAAAATGTATTTCTAAATTAACCCCCCTGGATTATTATGTCTTCCTGTGAAAATCTGGCTCCAATGGTTATCTGTGTTTTGACTTCGCCTCCCTGCATAAACACTTCCAAGGCCACAGATGTGGTTTGCTATCTGGACTCTACATAAACATGGCACCCACTCTTACACTGTCACTGAAAACAGAAACAATAGTAGAAATTCCTGTCTTTAGAAAGGTCTGACCTCTGCTCTCGGTTCAATCAACTTCATTGATTTCCAATCTGACCCCCCCCCACATCCTTCCTTATGTTACCAACAAAAAAGATCACCTTATGTTATATCTCCAATTGTTTTTCTGTCATTACATGTTGTTAAATTGTCACTGATTGTACTTGTATTGCATCTTTTCTGCTCTGCATCTCCCAGTCGGCGGCGCGCGCAAGTGCAGCGGCCCCTCCCCTAGCCCACTCTATCACTGTCCTGCCTGGTTAGTGGAAAAATGAAATTTCGAATTCATTCTATGTACATGTACATGATTGTTTTTCGACAATAAAGCAAACTATGACTATGACTGACTGACCCATTTTGGGGGGGAAAAAATTCCCTTTCCCCCCTCTTGATGATCCCACTTTGCACAACCTTCTCACAAAATTTTACAAATATATATGTTTGCAATAAAGTAAAACTGTAAATTAGGGCTGCAACTAACGATTATTTTAGTAGTTGACTAATCTATAGATCCAGTAACGATTAGTCACAATTATTTCCCCCTCGACGTTGCTTGCTCCAACCTCTGTCTGCCAACACGAAGTCTCTTAGTAAATGAATGAAAAAATGCAACAAAAAACGTTGTTGTGTTACAGCTTATTCTGTGTTTAATTAATTCACTTCTCATATACATGTATGGCTCAAATAAAATAAATAGATTTCATAAGTAAAAATAAAGAGCCCATAAAGTAATAAAGGCAGCATCCTCGCAACAGGACACAATGTCTGAGGTAACACCTGAGAAGCCACTAACTGGAACATAAAGAAACTGAATAAGTGACAGTGTTGTCTTAATGTGACTGTGTGTTGTCACATACATGTATGGCTCAAATAAATAAATAGATTTCACAACTAAAAATAAAGTGCAAGAGCCCATGAAGTAATAAAAGACATCCACGCAACACTGTAACACAATGTAATTGGAATATTCCTCACATGCAGATACATGCAGGGACTAGCCCGGTAATAAACGGAGGAGTTGTTTGTGCCAGATCCGGCCACATTTCATGTCAACCAACATGACTCGCACGCAAAACCTACATGTAACCTCGCCCATTGTTCCTGTCTTTCACGAAAACGTCTAAAAATACGATGGCACTCAAGGCTAAAAGTTTCCCAAAAAGTAAACACAAGCTAGCTGCCAACAACTTACCCATCTGGAGCTTTGGACACCAGTCCTGGGTGCTTTCGTTTCAGATGCTCGTGCATCACCGTTGTACTGCCATGGTACGCCAACTCCACTTTACAGATGTTGCATCTTACTTTATTGTTTTTATTATCCTTAAAATACTCCCACACCTTCGATTGTCGCAGCCTCAAACTTTTCCCATTCTCTTCGGGCTGACTCTGAGCCGCAGGCTCCGCCATTGTTGTTAGCACATTCAGCCAGAGATTTTTTTGAGGATGTATAGACTGACTTTGATTCAGCTCGGCGGTCTTCACTGATTGACTGAATGAGGACGGAAAGATGCTATACTGCCCTCACCACTACCGGCGGCGATTTGCAGTTTCAGTACACGTATTGATTTATGCGGATTCTTGACACAGACGAGTATAGACCAGTTTCAAAGCTTCGTCATCACTGAATGCGCGCGCAGTGTTGACTCAAAACAAAGCCACAGCTGCCATAAAACCCCCAGTGAAGATATAGAAGAGAAGAACTCGAATAAAGAGAAACAGATGGAATAAATGATAGTTCATATCATTCAACTGACATACACACAAGTGAACACCTGCTGCTTGTTTAGGGTAATTTGCCCAGGTGTTCAATGGTGTTTAATCATGCTGATTAACTAGCAAGCACAGGACACCGCAAAGCTCACAGACATATTAACCGGGTAACCTCTACGACAGACACATGTAAACGAACACGAATAACTTTGTTAAAATGCATGATAAGTTTTCACATGACCATCATAAATGGCATTTGACATGACTGAGATCACATCTGTGACTCGTGAATTAAGTCGTAGTATGTTACTTACGCAAGTGCAGTTGGCGGTCAGAACGTAGTTATCGCGCTTGTTAATGATAGCCCAAGCATTGTACATGGTCGTATGTGTGGTGAGCTCCGCTGGGGCGGTCTTTGTTTGGTGCTTTATTTTTTCGTTTTTTCTTTGAACATTTTAGATTATTTTGGCTTTTCCCCTCCTTTCGGTTGTTAGTTCACCTCCTACCGGTATCCCGGCTGAGGAAGGGACGCTTTCTCTTTTCCCCGCGAGCTTTGCTCACCCCCGGGCGGACGGCGCGGGGGTGAGCCCCCACGAGGCCCCCACGAGGCCCCAGGCCGCGGCGGAGAAGCCAACTGGGAAAGCCGGTAGTAGGAAGGAAGATACTACGGAGACTAATGATTGCGATGTGAGGAGAAATAAGAATGTAGAATACCAAAAAGAGCTGATGGTCTTTTTGGAGCCAGAGGGTGGAGCGGGCCTGTCCCCTATGGCCTTGATGAAGACCACACAGAAAAACTGTGGGACTGTACTTGCCTGCCGCATGGTGACCAAGGACAAGTCTTGTGGCCTTGTCTTTGACTGGGGAGAACATCAGATGCCAACACGCAAAACTCCCCATCGATATCGTGGTATTTTACCTCCTGTACATGGCCACACACGGCAAACTGGTAGGCATCCATGGATTTGTATGCGTGCACTTTCTCTCTTGTATATACGCTGGGCTTCTCGACTAAATAACAGTGGATATCTGGCCACTGTAAATCTGGCCACTTTCTGTGGTCGTACTGCCACTCCGTGATCGCATAAGAATCTGGTAGTCGAACCCCGTTGCTCAACGTGAGCTTTTGAATGTAGCTCTCCCTATCGTTCAGATACTCCGCTATGGTCCGCCATGGTTGATTCTGGGTCAACAATGCGCGCACATGCCGGTGACGTCACGTCTGTTTACTAACTGTAAAGGGGTCTATTAAGTTCCAAATTAAAATGATACTTAAATAATACGACTAGTCGACAATTCAATTTCATGTCGACAAAATTTTATTGTCGACGTTGTCGACTAATCGTTGCAGCCCTACTGTAAATCAAAGCACATACTACATTTTATTCACAGGTACTAGTGGTGACATACAAATCATTTATTTATTTATAAATATATTGACAATTCTTTACATGTACAATGCCTGTTGTTAATGTACCTTGTATAACTGTACATTTTTTTTGTCATTACCTTACTCTTACTCTTACACATTTACCAAACGCATGTCTTGACAAACAGATGCATTTGTGCACTTTTATTATTTTTATACACTATTTTTGATTTGGCTGACAAAAAAGCAGAAATCTACCAAAAAGCGGAAATTTTTCATCCCTGTTCAGCTCTTTCAGATTAAAGTCCAACAAAGCCTCAGACAGAGCAGAGCCTACAGTTAGCATCACACAGCCAAGGAATGTTGATGGCATCAGCTGCTTCTCTCTGTATGTTCTAAAGAAGATGTCTCAGTGTGGGCTACTCTTTCTCTTTGAGACTCAGGTGAGACGAAGCAGCTCATTGGTCACCATTATTTTTAACAAAACCAAACTTCTCTCCGCTCAGAGTTTAGTGCGTTGCTCACTGATTCTGCAGTGAATTTTCGAGGCCCCGGGGAAGACCCAGGACACGCTGGAGGGACTATGTCTCCCTGCTGGCCTGGGAACGCCTTGGAGTCCCCCTGGAGGAGCTGGAGGAAGTGTCTGGGGTGAGCAAATCTGGGAGTCCCTGCTTAGACTGTTGCCCCCGCGACCCGGCCCTGGATAAGCGGAAGAAAATGGATGGATGGACATCTCCATTGTGATGGATCCTCCACCCAGAAAACAGGTATCAATAGAGAAAAAAGTCAGACAAACTACATAAAAATAACTCTAAAAAAAAACAGCGATTTTTGTATTAAGATATTGATCTCACACAGGAGAAATTTTCCTTGCCACAGTAGCTCCAGGACAGTTTGAACAAGAAAGAAAAGTGCATGCAGGCAAGGATGGAATAAAGTAATTAATAATAAAAATAAGTAATAATAATAATGGTTCCACGTCTGGCCTATATAGTAGAGTTATACAGTCGGTGATGGCGGTGGGGATGAAGGATCTGTGGTAGCGCTCCTTCTTGCACTGGGGGTGCCTCAGTCGGCTGCTGAAGGAGCTGCTCAGCTCCTCTACAGTCCGGTGCAGAGGGTGGGAGGTGTCGTCCATGATGGATGTGAATTTGACCAGCACCCTCCTCTCAGCCACGTCCTCTACAGAGTCCAGGGGACAGCCCAGGACAGAGCTGGCCCTCCTGATCAGCTTATTGAGTCTCTTTCTGTCTTGCTCTGTGCTGCTCAGGGCCCAGCAGACGACAGCGTAGAGGAGAGCAGAGGCCACCACAGAGTCATAAAAAGTCTTGAGCAGAGGCCTGCACACTCCAAAGGACCTCAGTCTCCTCAGGAGGTGGAGGCGACTTTGGCCCTTCTTGTACAGGGCGTTGGTGTTGTGGGACCAGTCCAGTTTATTGTTGAGGTGAACACCCAGGTACTTGAAACTGTCCACAGTCTCTATGTCCTGCCCCTGGATGTTCACCAGTGAGTGAGGTAGTGGTCTCCTCCTGAAGTCGATCACCATCTCCTTAGTCTAACTGGTGTTAAGGCACAGGTGGTTGTGCCCACACCAGTCCACAAAGTCACTGATGACCGAGCGGTACTCCAGCTCGTTCCCCTCAGACACACAGCCCACAATGGCTGAGTCATCAGAGAACTTCTGGAGATGGCAGCTGTATGTGTTGTATGTGAAGTCCGAGGTGTAGATGGTGAAGAGGAAGGGTGAGAGGACAGTTCCCTGGGGGGCCCCAGTGCTGCAGACTACCACCTCTGACTCACAGCCGCGCAGCCGCACGTACTGTGGACGGTCAGTGAGGTAGTCGATGGTCCAGGCAGCGAGATGTCCATCCACTCCCGCATCCATCCTCCAGCTTCCCCCGCAGCAGCGCCGGCCTGATGGTGTTGAAGGCGCTGGAGAAGTCAAAGAACGTGACTCTCACAGCACTCCTGGCGGTCTCTAGGTGGGTGAGTGCCCACTGCAGCAAGTAGATGACAGCGTCCTCTACTCCTACGTTTGGCTTGTAGGCAAACTGCAGCAGGTCCAGGGTGGGGCTCACCACAGAGCGGAGGTGACTGAGGATCACCCTCTCCATGGTCTTCATGAGGTATTACAGTGGTCCCTCGCTCGATCGCAGTTCACTTTTCGCAGCCTCGCTGTTTCGATTTATTTATTTATTTTTCAGTTTTTTTTAATAGTGTATCAACATTGTGTTCTGCGTCCTGATTGGCTTCTCCTCCGTGTCTCCTGTACAGTACAGAATGTGTTCAGTTTGACACATTTATATAGATGTTATAGAGGGGGGACCGGAGGGGGCTCTGGGAGTCCGGGTGGATGCACGAGGAGCGGAGACATGAGTCACTGGATCCGTAGGAAGTCCAGACTGGGACCAGACCGGGACTAGACTGGAACTAGACCAGGACTAGACCAGGATTAAACGTGGACTAAACCAGGACTAAACCCGAACTAAACCAGGTCTAAACCAGGTCTAAACCAGGTTTAAACCTGGACTAAACAGGACTAGACCAGGTCTAAACCAGGATTAAACCTCTTTATGCGTGTTCGCTCTTGAGCGGGTGCACTAACCCTAACCCCCCCCCCTACGCTTCACTATTAACATATTTTGTTGAAAATCTACAAAACTTTGAGTGTTTAAACAAGAGAGAAATGTGAGAAAATGTTAATACCAGTCTGAGAAAAGTGTATAATGTGTGGTGAGGCATTTACAGCCTTAAAACATGTATAATAATTGTAAAATATAAAGTTGTCCTACTTCGCGGATTTCACTTATTACAGGTTATTTCTGGAACCTAACCCCCGCGATAAACGAGGGACCACTGTATTGTGATATGAAAATGTGTAATATGAAAATGTGGTTTGTGTAGTCCTTTCCTCTCAGCCCCTGCCCTTTGCTCCTGCCTGGTCCTGTCAGCTCCTGTCGGATCTGATTGTTTTGTCTCAGTTGGTCCTATCTGGATTTATTTTCTCATCAGCGTTCTGACATTTTGCTTTTCGCTGATGCCTCCTCTCCACATCCACTTCTGCTCTGTCGCTCCCGTCTCTCTCTCCCTTTCCTCTCTTCTTTCTTCTTAGTGTATCCATTACATGCTCTCTCTCTCTCTCTCTCTCTCTCTCTCTCTCTCTCCCCCTCTATCACTGTCTTCGTCTAACTCTCCTCTCCCCCTATTCACCCTCTAAATTTCCCTCTGTCTTTATTGTTCCTTTCCTTTCTCTCAGTCTATTAAATGTTCTCTTCGTCTCTCCACCTTGCCCACATTTTTCTCTCTCTTTCTCCCTCTCAATTCCTCTCCCTCCCTCACCTTTTCTTTCTGTTGATCCTCTCTCTCCCCCTCTCTTTTGCTCTCTCTCTCCATCTATCTATTCTCTCCCTCTCTCTTTGCCCTCTTCCTTTGCTCTCTCATCTCAACCCAATCTCTCTCTCTCCATCTATCTATTCTCTCTTCCTCTTTCCACCTTTTCGCTCTCTCTGCTCTCTCCCTCTCTTCACCCCTCCCTCTTTGCTCTCTCATCTCACTATCCCTCTCTCTCTATTCTTTAACCTCCCTATCATCTCTTTCCCTCTCTCCGCCCATCCTCTTCTCTATCCTTTCCTTCTCTCTCCTCCTCCCTTCTCTTCACTCTCTCTCACTTTCCCTCCTTCATCTCTTCATTACGTTGTGTGTATCTGACCTTTTTGTGCTGTCACTTATCACTCTTTCACAAACTATATTTGGATTTTGAGATCTGGAGGAGGAACTTAAAAAATGGAGAAGCAATGAAACGTTTTTTGAAATGTTTTTTGTTTCTCTGGGCAAGACACAAAAGGGAAAATAATGAAAATAGAAAAATAATAACAGGGGCGGCAGTAGCTCAGTTGGTAGAGCGGTTGCCTAGTGATCCCGGGATTGTCCTTGGGCAAGACACTTAAACCCACCTTGCCCCCAGTGTCTGCGGATACTGGTAGCCCCCATGGCAGAAGATACATCAAGGCCCGTTGTGACGTGAGCCGTCCTCCTGTGGACCCACCACCTGCGGGAGGATTCATGAGGGGTGGTGCATTGTGTTCTGGGCAGCAGAACACTGCTTGGACTGCTGCCCCCGCGACCCAGAAAATGGAAAAAGCAGAAGAAAATAAATGAATAACAGAATTAGGTGAGTTTTTTGTCATACTGTGGATTATTATAACCAAAGGAACAACATTTCCAGGGAAACAAGCAGAAGGCCCGCATCCAGGCCAAATAAGAGTCAGGTTTGTGGAGATGCAAGCCCACACATGTTTATCATTTTTCAGTACAATGCAGCTCAACAGTGAACAAAATTTCTCATTCATTTTTCCCATATTTTTTGGAATAAACAACAACAACAACAACAACAACAACAACAACAATAATAATAATAATAATAATAATAATAATAATAATAATAATAATAATAATGATAATAATAATAATAATAGGGGGGGGGGGTGCTAATGCACCATTTTCCTCCGCTGTGTACCATGAGGGTCACTCATAAGCCTTTTCCTGCTGTTCTGTTATTTTCTTTTTCTTTTGTGTGTATTTTTGTTCTTTTAAATGCTGGGTGAAAATATTAATGAATAAATAAAAATATGAGGACAGGAAATGGCGCCTTCGACACCAGGACACATGGTCAATCGTAAATGGTTGGTTGGTTGCCTAGCAACGGCGTAATACATTTTTTTGTTCCTATTCCCATGAGCCATATATGCACCAAATTAGGTGTGGCTACATCAAAGTTTTTGCCGGGCATCCTAATTGCGGGGACAGATGTTTGGCCTGTTACCATGGCAACATGATGCGAGATGGAGTGGGGGTGTCATGTGTTTTTTGATTGAGACCAAAAAAGTCTCGATCACGGATGTGTGGTCCAAATTTGGTATGTCTACGGCAAAGTAAAAAATTTCTGTTCCATGCAATTACCCTAAAGGGCGCTATTATGGCCATTTCAGATTTTCTTATATCAATCTGTGTAGGGCCGGGGTGTCCACCAACGATTAAAATTTTACTGAAATCGGCCAAGGTATGTGCGAATTATCATTCGTCGAAGTTTGACAGGAAGTGCGTCTTCGCCACCAGGTCACATGGTCTATCCAGTATGGCTGGTGGGTTTCCTAGCAATGGTATAATATACTTTTTGTTCCTTTTCCCATGATGCATCTGTGTACCAAATTTGGTTTGACTACGCCAAAGTTTTTGCCTGGCATTCTAATAGCAAGGAGAGATGTTTGGCCTGTTGCCATGGCAACATGATGGCAGATGGCGTGGGGGTGAGTTTTTTGATCGAGATGATGTCACGAATGTGTGGTCCAAATTTGGTGTGTCTACGGCAAAGTAAAATTTTTCTGTTCCATGCAATCTCCCTAGGGGGCGTTATTGTGGCCATTTTAAATTTTCTTATATCAATCTGTTCAGGGCCGGGGTGTCCACCAAAGATTAAAGTTTGAGTGAAATTGGCCAAAGTATGTGCAAATTATCACTCGTCGAAGTTTGACAGGAAGTGGTGCCTTCGCCACCAGGTCACATGGTCTATCCAATATGGCTGGTTCGTTGCCTAGCAATGGTGTAATACACTTTTTTGTTCCTCTTCCCATGATGCATCTGTGTACCTAATTTGGTATGACTACGCCAAAGTTTTTGCAGAGGATCCTAATGGCAAGGACAGATGTTTAGCCTGTTGCCATGGCAACACGATGGGAGATGGCATGGGGGCGCCATTGAGTTTTTTGATTGAGACCCTGTCACGAATGTGTGTAACTGTGAGTGCAGGTCTGACCTCTAACTTGGTCTGGTAGCACCATCTGGTCATTTGGTTTCCATGGAGATACAATGTAAACAATGACATCTCCATGAATACCACCAGTGGACTGTCTAGAAAAGAATCTCACTTTTCTATGATAATTGATAAAAACATGTGTTGTTTTTCTCCCCTCTCCTTCTTCAGATTGTACGTGAGGAAAGGTCGGAGCTTACGTCACTTCTGTCCTCTATGTCTTTATCACCATCTGTTCTGTTGACACCATAGACACGTCACCAGACGTTTGCTGTGCTCAGACCACCTCCATACACAACACAACACATACACAACACATACATACACAACACATACATACACAACACATACATACACAACACATACATACACAACACATACATACACAACACAACACAGTACGGTCAACAGTCGGGCATTAAACAACTCTAACGTTACATTTATTCAATTACAGGTGGTTTTATAGCTCAAAAATACCTAGAAAAGCAGGCATTCAGACTGTAAGTGGGGTCGCCTCTCCACAGATCTGACCTAAAACTTGGTTTGGTTTGGTCTCCATGAAAATAAAAATGTTTAATACCATACTCTGAAACATTCCAGACAAAGCAATTACATCTCCATGGAGACAAGCATTCGACGAAACCCTTCATCTACCAGCAAAGAAGCACGAGTAGGTGAATAATACAAAACATATTAAGACAGAGATGAATGTTGTATTGAATTTCTAGGCACAGTTTTGTAATTTGTCCAGATGATCTCGTATTAAAGCGCTCTGTTCTGGGATTGCACCATCAGCTTTTCAAAGCCGTATAAATAACATTAATAGACTGACAGTGTGGAGCACAGAGAGGACTGCTTTTGACAAACGCCGGCCTCGCGTGAAGGATGCCTGTTTAAAATGGACCCCGAGCGTTTCAGACGTTACCTCATCCTGCTCTATAAACAAATGGACCAGGAATATGTGTGTGCGTAGGGATTCAGCACACTGCGGGGACTATAATCTGAACACACACACACGCACACACACACGCGCATTATGCCGAAATGCCTCTCATGGGGATGAAAATCAGGTCCCCATGATGCATATCCTTTTTTATTACATCAACAGCATAATTTAAAGGGCCTACATTACACAAACTGGACTCTTGTGAGCTTTTAGTCATGTTAGAATGTTGTTACCTCCTCAGAAACAGACCTTGAGTTGTGTTTTGTTTCATTGCTTAATTCGTTCTCCAGTTTTATTCTCTTAACCATGATGCATGCAGGATTTGACAGCATTGTGTAGTCATTTTGGTACAAATGAAAAAAAACATGACTTGTTTCTTTTATTAAAGGAGAATCAACGTGTTTTTTTTTTTACAATCTGAGCCTTATTTCGGTAATAAAACAAGTTGTTCTACTCACCCATAGCACTTTGGTGTCATATGGAGCACTTCCGGAGATGTTTTAGATTAGCGATAGCCGTAGCGCGAGTTCTCGGGGCATGTAATATTTGCCCCGAGCGGTCTCCAAATAACACAAACTTTAGCACTTTTCAAATCATAGAAGCTCACTGTCCTAGTCTACACTTTCGTTTGAGTCAAAAGTGGCCTGTAATCCGAGATTTAGCCATAATTTACATCTTTGCGTTTCATGTTTGGGTCCCGGGAGCTGAGAGCGAAATAAACTGTGACTCCGCACATGCGCACTGGCGTCCTCACCTACTCGAAATTATGGATAAATCTCGGATTACAGGCCACTTTTGACTCAAACGAAAGCGTAGACTAAGACATCAAGCTTCTATTATTTGAAAAGTGCTAAAGTTTGTGTTATTTGGAGACCGCTCGGGCGCTACGGCTATCGCTAATCTAAAACATCTCTGGAAGTGCTCCATATGACACCAAAGTGCTATGGGTGAGTAAAACAACTTGTTTTATTACCGAAATGAGGCTCAGATTGTAAAAAATTCTCCTTTAAGTGGTTTTAGATGAATATTGTGGTTTAAAGTGTCCAGATTATAACATACTGATCCTCGAGTGTCATAGATTATAACTCGATAGCAGACACAATAGATCTTTGTGTAACCTTTCTGGTGGAAGGTATGTCAAATGCTTTTCTCCATGGAGATGTTCTTTGCTTTGTTTGGAATGTTTCACAGTATGGCATTAAACCATTCTATCTTCATGGAGACCAAACCAGACCGAGTTACAGGTCAGATCTGTGGAGAGGCGACCCCGCTCACAGTCAGAATACCTGTTTTTCTTTGTATTTTTGAGCTATAAAACCACTTATAATTGAATAAATGTAAGGCAGAGCTGTTTAATGTAACACTGTGGAACAATGACATATCCGTAGAAACAAGCAGGTGATGGACCCCCAACCAAAAAGTTACACAGTGCACCTTTTTTCCCCATGTATCTGAGCAAAGTACTGTATGTTTTACCCCAGTACAGATATATTGTATAAGCTCTTAATGTCAAAATAAGTCTTTGTGTGTTCCGCCTGCATCCATTTATAAAGGGCTTTCTAGTATGAGAATGAGGAAGTGTGTTGTTAGCATGCTAGTTGGTCATGGCCAAAATTCCACTCTGGTCTCTGAAAGCTGTGAAAAGCTCTTATAAACTCATCATGGTGAATAATGGGGATGCTCTGAATGCATAAGGAAAGTAACGAAGAACTTTGGACCACTGCAAATCGTTTTTTCACGTTTTTAAGACAGTACATACTAGCCCTTTCACCTCATCTGGGATTATGTCTTTATCGACTGCAGTTAGTCCAGAATGCTGCTGCGCGCCTTTTAACAGGACGGAAGAAATATGAGCACATCTCCCCTATTCTTGCGTCTTTGCACTGGCTTCCTGTTCGTTTTAGGATTGATTTTAAGATTTTATTGTTTGTTTTTAAAGCTTTGAATGGTCTGGCCCCAAAATACATCTCTGACCTCATCCAAATCTACAAACCGGTGCGCGCTCTGAGGTCAGAAGGCCAGCTCCAGCTCGTGGGCCCTAAGACTAGACTTAAAACTCGGGGGGGGACAGGGCTTTCTCTGTGGTTGGCCCTAAGTTATGGAACGCTCTGCCCCCTCATGTCAAAACAGCCCCCACAGAGTTTTAAAGGAAAAGTAATGTTTTTTACAATTTGAGCCTTATTTCGGTAATAAAACAAGTTGTTTTACTCACCCATAGCACTTTGGTGTCATATGGAGGATTTCCGGAGATGTTTTAGATTAGCGTTAGGCTAATGCCGTTAGCCTAGCGCGACTTATAGCCATAGCTCGGGGCATTCCCCGAGCATGTAATATGCCCCGTGCGGTCTCCAAATAACACAAACTTTAGCACTTTTCAAATCATAGAAGCTCGATGTCTTTAGTCTACGATTTTGTGTGGTCAAAAGTGGCCTGTAATCCGAGATTTAGCCATAGTTTCGAGTAGATGAGGACGCCAGTGCGCATGCGCGGAGTGTGCTCTCAGCTCCCGGGACCCAAACATGGAACGCAAAGCTGTAAACTATGGATAAATCTCGGATTACAGGCCACTTTTGATTCAAACGAAATCGTTGAGTAAGACATCAAGCTTCTATCTGTTTATAAAATGTGCTATAGAAATAAAGTTGGATTGGATTGGATTGGATTAGAAGAAGAAGTGACTTTATTGATCTCACACTGGAGAAATTCTTCTCTGCATTTTAACCCATCCTATATATATATATACATATATTAGGAGCAGTGGGCAGCACACATTAGGGCGCCCGGGGACCATCTCCATGATCTTCTTGCTTAGGCTTGGTCAGGACCTAAGCTGGAGTACCTATGGTGCATGTTTTGGGTTGGTGGGGGAAACCGGAGTGCCCGGAGGAAACCCACCCAGACACGGGGAGAACATGCAAACTCCACACAGAAAGGCTCGGGCGACCCGGGGATCGAACCCAGACCATGCATGCAAACTCCACACAGAACACACACAGAAAGGTCTGGGCGACCCGGGGATCGAACCCGGAACCTTCTTGCTGTGAAGCAAGAGCGCTACCCACTCAGCTCCCGTGCCGCCATTGGATCATCGCGTTCTACTTTTAGAGGAAAACAAACAGAATTTATTCAGATAATCTCCAAACTCAAGTCCTGTCTGACCTGGACCCAGTCTGAACAGTCTGCTCTCCAAACACTTTGCATTTTGTTTTTGCATTGTTTTGTCCCACATTTGTGACCTCTCCTCCTCTGCCTATCCTCCCTCTCTCCGTCTTCACCTCATCTCTCTCTCGTCTCTCCTCCTCCTCCCTTTCTCTTCCTGTTTTCCTCAACCCTCTCTCCTCCTACTTTCCTCATTCTCTCTCTATGTATGCTCTCCTCTCTCTCAATTTCACCCTAATTTATTCCCTCTCTCCTCTCTTTCTTCTCTTTTCTCTCTGTCCTCCTTCTCACCTCTCTTTCCTCCACCTCTCTCTCCTCCCTCTCACCTGTCTCCATTTCACCTCTCTCAACTCTATCTCTCTTCTCTTCTTCTCTTCCTCCTTTCCATCTCTCCACCCGCTCTCGTCCATCTCTCTTCCCTGTCCCCCCTCTATCTCTTCCTTCTCTCTCTCCTTCCTCTTTCTCCCCCCCCCTCTCTCTCCGTGGCTCCCATCCCTCTCTCCCTGCTTTCTTCTCATCTCTCCTCTTTTTATCTCACAATCTCTTCCTCCTCTCTTTTCTGCCTCTTTCTCTTCTCTCTCTATGCCCTCCTTGACCCTTTCCTCTCTCTCTCCTCCACCTCTCTCCTCCCCCTCTCCTTCTTTCCGCTCTGGGCCTGTGCTCTCATACATATTGTAAACGTTTGTAAGTGGTTTACCTGGGCACAGACTGACACAGTTCCATAGAACAGGATGACATTTTCTGACGGATGATTCCATAATGCCCAATGCAGCTCTACACATCTTCCTCCTCCTCTCCTCCTCTTTCTCCTCTTCTCCTCCCTCTCTCCTTCTCCCCATGTGCCTGTCTAAGTCTTCTCCCACTGTTTATAGAGGTCTGGGGTCTTCTGGGTGCCACTCTTCAGCTCACAAGAAGATAGACTTATGTTCAACTTATTCTTCACACTAACGCTCACTTTAAAGATGCATTATGTAACTTTTCTGGTGGCAGGTCTGATTATCCAAATATCGTGAGGATCCATCTTGATGTGTGAGGCTGGGGTCTGATAGCTGCTTGTCTCCATGGAGATGTTATTGTATATATAAACCTTGTATATCTCTGTCGGGACAAGCAGGTGGTGCCAGCAAGCCTAGTAAAGAATGTTTTTCAAGGTGTTTTAGCAAAAAGTAATACCTTTAAAGGTCCTATATTATGCAAAATATAACTCTTGTGAGCTTTAAACCATGTTAATGTTTTTACCTCATCAAAAACATGTTTCACACATGTTTGAGTCATTACTATTAGTCTGCCTACATCTCCAAAGCTCAAAATGCTCTGTTCCACATTGTGATTTCCTGAAGCAGAAGTTTTCAAGTTAACAGTTCCTTTTGCCTTTGGTTCAATAGAGAAGGTCTCAAATTTTTCAAATGATTCTAATGAATGTCTATGGAGTGGAGTACTTCCTGTATCACCACATGACATCACAAGGTGTGTGATGTGTGAATGAAACAAAACACAACTCCAGGTATGTTTGTGATGAGGACATTATAACATAGTTTAAAAAAAGCTGACAAAGCCTCTCGGATGAGCGGCGAAACGTTTTCAACCAAACAAACTTTGTCCAGTTGACAAATTGAACTTCTCCTTTCACCATAGTTAAAAAAACAATGTAATATGGGCCTTTTAATTCAATAAATGCAATTTATAACATTGTCTCTTTTGCTTTTTGAAACAAACCAAGTCTTTACCTGGAAAGCTCCATATGGCTTTAAACTTAAAGGAAAAGAAAAAGTAAAAGGAAAGGTAATGTTTTTTTTTTTTTACAATCTGAGCCTTATTTCGGTAATAAAACAAGTTGTTTTACTCACCCATAGCACTTTGGTGTCATATGGAGCACTTCCGGAGATGTTTTAGATTTGCGATCTCCATCATGTGAGTTCTCGGGGCACATGTTTGCAGTCTCCAAATAACACAAACTTTAGCACTTTTCAAATCATAGAAGCTCGATGTCTTAGCTTACGATTTCGTTTGGTCAAAAGTGGCCTGTAATCCGAGATTTAGTCATAGTTTAGAGTAGATGAGGACGCCAGTGCGCATGTGCGAAGTGTGCTCTCAGCTCCCGGGACCCAAACATGAAACACAAAGCTGTAAACTATGGATAAATCTCGGAATACAGGCCACTTTTGACTCAAACGAAAGTGTAGACTAAGACATTGAGCTTCTATGATTTGAAAAGTCCTAAAGTTTGTGTTATTTGGAGCCCGCACGGGGCATATTACATGCTCGGGGAATATATTATATGCCCCGAGCTATGGCTAGAAGTCGCGCTAGGGTAACCGCAAATCTAAAACATCTCTGGAAGTGCTCCATATGACACCAAAGAGCTATGGGTGAGTAAAACAACTTGTTTTATTACCTAAATAAGGCTCAAATTGTAAAAAACAAAACAAAACATTACTTTTCCTTTAAGCTATTTCTATGGAGAAGCAAGCAGACAATAAAGCTAACTATGAACTATGAACTAGATGATGTCACCAAGCTGAATTACAGGTCAGATCTGTGGAGAGATGACTTTTTCAAGGCATTTCTTGGCAGAGTCCTGTTATCTACAACATCAGCATTGTCCCATTCAAAGGGACTAAACCAGGACTAAACCCGGACTAGACATGGACTAATGTTTGAATCTAAGATTATGTTTATAGTAGATGGAGTAAACCAGTTTAAAAATCTTGATTTATTTTTATGTTTGTACTAGATGAAGGACTAAACCAGGAGAAAACCAGGACTTGGCTCACAGTAAGAATGTATGTTTTTGAAGGCATTTCTGGGAGCTTCCTGTTATAAACAACATCTTTCAGCTTTGTCTCATTCAAAATACATACAATTTAGATTGAAATTGTGAATCGCTGTGACAACAATCCTAATCTCTCATAATTCTGAAAGGAAACTGAACCATCTTGTGTACAGATTACAAATGACTAAATACGCAGTATTGATTTCCTGCTGTGTTAAATGCACAGCTGGAGGTCCCAGCTCTTTCTCTGCTCCATTGTGAGCTCATAAATCCAACAGAGACAGAACACAGACCTGCACACACCTTAAATCTATAGGAGATAAAGCACAATCTATGGGATTTTTATATAATAGCTACAGTGGCTCTGAAGGGTCATTTTGTCTCACATACGGAAAGCCATTTATTCTGGTGTGGGGGGGGCTAATGTGGTGGAAATAGAGGTGTGGATTTAAGATTATGTGTTGAATGGAATAAACCAGGACTAAACCAGGTCTAGACCAGGACTAGTCCAAGACTAGGCCAGGACTAGACCAAAACTAAACCAGGGCTAAACCAGGACTAAAACAGGACTAGACCAGGACTACACCAGAACTAAACCAGGACTAGACCAGGACTAAACTGGACTAAAGCAGGTCGAAACCAGGACTAAACCAGGATTAAACACAGGACTAACCCCGGGCTACACCAAGACTAGACCAGTAAGAGACCAGGACTAAACACAGAGGACTAAACTAGGACTTAAACAGTACTAAACCAGTACAAAACCAGGTCTAAACCAGGACTAAACCAGAATTAAAGCAGGACTAAACACAGGACTAAACCAGGACTAAACTAAGACTAGACTAGTACTAAACCAAGACTAGACCAGGACTAAACCAAGACTAGACCAGGAAGAGACCAGGACTAAACACAGCACTAAACCAGGACTAAATACAGGACTAAACCAGAACTAAACCTGGTCTAAACCAGGACTAAACCAGAAGTAAACCAGAATTAAACCAGGACTAATCTAAACATGTTATATTGTGCTTCTTTAAAAATGCACTGTCCTGTTTTCAAACCTTGACTGACTGATGCGCTCATAACAGTCAGTCAGTCCATTCTTAGTCCATCTTTAAAACATGACATGGTGAGGAAAAAAAACCTGGGAATTGTCAGTAACAAAGTTTGATTCCTGTTTTGATTTTTGCGTGACCTTAAGCGGCCTCTGCACTGAGCGTTTAGCCTGAAAGAGCTCACATTGATGTTTCGGTGTAAAAATATTGGCCTGGTACAGAGCAGATAGTCTCATGTAAAAGTATTGGTCTGATTGATCTGTACTTCATGATTCTTGCTCTTGATTCTTGATTCTGTGGAAACATGAGGCTAAAGCTGAGCTCAGGAAGTATGGGAAATGTGTACACAGCTCAAAATGAACTGTAACTACAGCTACTACTGCTACTGCTGCTGCTGCTGCTGCTACTACTACTACTACTACTACAACTACTACTACTTTAATACCACTAATGCTTCTAATGCTAATACTGCAATTGTCCCGCATCTGCTACAACTAGGCTACTGCTCTTTCTACTACTATAATTACTACTACTACTACTACTATTACTATTACTTCAATTAGTACCAGTACCACTAATGGTGCTAATGCTAATACTCAAATTGTGCTCTTGTTGGTTCCTTAGGCAAGGCACTTCACCTACACTGCCTCGTATGAAAGTGGTATATGCGTTAGTGTTGGTGGTTGTCGGAGGGGCCGATGGTGCAGATTGGCAGCCTCGCTTCCATCAATATAAAATAGAAAACCACGGAAGTGCGGAGACACAATGCTGGCAAAAGACAGGTGCTGCCTCTCTTTTGTTGCGGTCATGGTTGCCCTGTGAGGCCACATTGAAAAGCCTCGGGTGAGCCTGCCAAAGCTAATTGCTTGTGTCCAAATCACTCACTGGCCCACCATGGTCCACCACCAACTTCATATCCTTCTGTTATGCTTCTGTGTCCACACATGCACAGCCTGGCAGATTCTGGCAAATCGGCTTGTGGAACTACTTTAACAGTGCGAAACAAGAGGCGACTGGATTTCAAACAGGTTTGATATTCTTCCAACCTGTGATTGCCAATCAGGAAGTTGTGAAGTATTATATCATGAGGTATATCAATTCTTGTTACCCCATGTATAAGTATAGATCAGTTTCAAAGTTACGTCATCACATTGCTGACTCAAAACAAAGCCACTGCTGCCATAAAACCCCCAGCGAAGATATAGAAGAGAAGAACTCGAATAAAGAGAAACAGATGGAATAAATGATAGTTCATATCATTCAACTGACATACACACAAGTGAACACCTGCTGCTTGTTTAGGGTCATTTGCCCAGGTGTTCAATGGTGTTTAATCATGCTGATTAACTAGCAAGCACAGGACACCGCAAAGCTCACAGACATATTAACCGGGTAGCCTCTACGACAGACACATGTAAACGAACACGAATAACTTTGTTAAAATGCATGATAAGTTTTCGCATGACCATCATAAATGGCATTTGACATGACTGAGATCACATCTGTGACTCGTGAATTAAGTTGTAGTATGTTACTTACCCCGCAACGCAAGTGCAGTTGGCAGTCAGAACGTAGTTATCGAGCTTGTTAATGATAGCCCAAGCATTGTACATGGTCGTCTTGTGGCCTTGTCTTTGACTGGGGAGAACATCAGATGCCAACACGCAAAACTCCCCATCGATATCGTGGTATTTTACCTCCTGTACATGGCCACACACGGCAAACTGGTAGGCATCCATGGATTTGTATGCGCGCACTTTCTCTCTTGTATACACGCTGGGCTTCTCGACTAAATAACAGTGGATATCTGGCCACTTTCTGCGGTCGTACTGCCACTTCGTGATCACATAAGGATCTGGTAGTCGAACCCCGTTGCTCAACGTGAGCTTTTGAATGTAGCTCTCCCTGTCGTTCAGATACTCCGCTATGGTCCGCCATGGTTGATTCTGGGTCAACAATGCGCGCACATGCCGGTGATGTCACGTCTGTTTACTAACTGTTAAGGGGTCTATATGACA
Source organism: Paratrypauchen microcephalus (assembly GCA_036785185.1). Classification (NCBI taxonomy): domain Eukaryota; kingdom Metazoa; phylum Chordata; class Actinopteri; order Gobiiformes; family Gobiidae; genus Paratrypauchen; species Paratrypauchen microcephalus. Next base: position 121,676 of record JAVJIX010000192.1, read on the forward strand.
CACGATTAAGCCAAAAGTTGGCCCGATCCCAAAAACAGTCGCATAAGTGAAAAGTCGGCTCAAAAAGGGCCAAAAACCGCATGGTGTACGTCTGCCTTTACACAAAATGGACTCGTGAGCTTTGAGTCATGCTATAATGTGGTTGCAGCCTCAAAAACAGACCTGGAGTTGTGTTTTGTTTCATTCACACGTTTGAGTAATCCTTTTATTTTACCTTTAGTTCAGTAGAGATTGGCAAAGCCAGAGCTGAAATCATCCAAATGAAGGTACATAGTATTTTCAGACAGAAGGAAGAACACATTGTAAATCTGGAAAGTTTGAGTGTTAAACATGTGTGAATGAAACAAAACACAACTCCAGGTCTGTTTGTGATGAGGAAACTACATTAGAACATAAATAAAAAAAATAGCAAAATAAGGGCCCTTTAAGAATAATTAAGTGTCATTATAAAGTTCCCTATTTGATCCCTAAAAGTGTACATTTCCTTTGATTTCAGTGCAGAAAATGTTACCAACTACACTTTTTCCTGTTTAAAAGTTGTACCTCTCACTACGAGCATCAAGCATTAACTAAAAGTCCAGATTTTCCCCATGAGAAATTTTCCAAACTAAATAATGTTGACCTTAAAGGGCTGTGATGTGTTCAAAGTGCTTGTTATCAGGTGTCAGGTGTGATCGGTGTCAAAAAGTCACCAGTGAGAGGAGGATCGATGGAGGAGCAGAGGTAAAGGCCGTGTGCAGATTAGAAATAAAGGATTCACGTTAGGAGCAAGGAAAGGAAGAGAAGCGACGTGGGCAGAGGCGCTCAGAAGGAGCAAGGAGGCATTAAAGAGGAGACGAGAGGATTTGGGCGACCTAAATTCAAATCAAATCAAGTTCAAATTAAGTTCAGAGGAGTTATTTTCATGTGCAGTATAGTGAGGATTTTACAAAGTTCAGGAAATAATTAAAGGTTGACTGTGTAACTCTTGATGGGTTAGGGTTAGGGTTCTGCCGCTTGTCTCCATAGACCAGGGGTCGGCAAGTAAAATAAAATATATTTTAATTAAATACAGTGGTCCCTCGCTGTTTCGCTGATTTTTTTTTAATAGTGTATCAACACGCATTGTGTTCTGGATCCCGATTGGCTAAGGGACTGTAGACTAGGGGTGGGCGGTATAAACGGTATAAACGGTATGCGGTATAAATTTGGCCAACGGTAGAGATTTGGGTTATACCTTCCTATCGCGATAGTTCATTGCGTCACCACAACAAGGAAGGAGGAAAAATCGCTGCGAGCAGCGAGCACATGGAGGAGGAGGAGCTCGTGAAAAAGACCGGCTCAACTTCTGTAATCTGGTCATGGTTTGGATACAAGGCGTCGGATACTGAACAGGAAATTGGAAAACAATCTGCAGAATATGCTGGGCGACAGTGATCGCAAAACATGGCAACACAAGCAATCTGTTCTACCACCTAAAAGCTAAACACGTTATCAAGTACGAAGAAAGCCAACGAATGCGCGGTGACCAACGTTCCCTCTAAGCTGCGCGCGAAAACCTATGCAGCGCAGGGATGAAAGAGTTCCGCTTTTTTTTCAGCCGCGGGGTCATCTGAATACGGGGGAATCGTCCAGTATTCAGAAACAAAAGTATGTGTCTCGTATTAAACTTCTACCGGTGTAAGCCACGAGCACGCGCAAGCCGCGAGCACGCGCAGCTCTTTCGCAACAGCGTGTAGCGGGGGTGCATGTCGGATGTCGCGCACAGGAGTCCAAGGAGCGCTCAGGGAGTTAGTGTGTTTGCTCAGACACATAAAACATTAGGGGGAACATTGGCGGTGACACTCAAAAGCCAAGCCAGTCTTCAAGTGGGAGGAAAAAAGTTGGCACTACACACCAGCAGTCTATCACCCAGGCATTTTCAAAAGACATAGCTTATGATAAAAAAGCCAGCGGTGGATTGACATAACGAAGTCCATCGCAATATTCTTGTGTAACGACACGGTGCCTTTCCAAACCGTAGAGAGAAGCGGCTTTTTAGGCATGGTGAAGACGCTGGATCAACGGTACGTGGTACCAAACCGCAAATATTTTAGCCAGGTGGAAGTGCCCAGACTGCATGACGAGGTCCGCAATCAAGTGGGAAAAGAGCTTCGTGACATAAAACACGATGCAACCGCCACGGACTTGTGGTCGAGTCGCACTATGGACCCGTATATCAGCCTGACAATCCACTTTATTGACGACGACTGGAAGTTGTGCGGCAAATGCCTGTGTACGGCCCATTTCAACAGTACATGTGTACTGCGAACATCGTATTTCCCTGACGACCATACAGGGGAGATGATTGCCCAGGGACTCAGGCAAGCGCTCGAGTCATGGGAACTTGACAAAGAGTTGCAGGTATGCATCAGCACTGTTTCATTTTCGATTTACATTGCCTTGTTCAAATTTTATACTGCTTGAAAGTGAAGTTACTTGTTTTATGTTTTTTACAATTACAGTTTTGCACAATACATTTTCTTGTAGTAATATTCTTGACGTTTATGTTATTTAATAGTTTAAAAAAGAGCTTCCTGCTTGAATGCTTTTTCCATGTGCTCTGGTGACCATTAAGAAGCTGTTAATACTGTTAACAGTTAATACTGTTACATACCAAAGTATACCGTGATATATACCGTCTACCGTCTATGGTTCAAATTATACCGTGATATACATTTTAGGCTATATCGCCCACCCCTACTGTAGACCTTTTCCGATTCGTCAGTCATTCTCCTCTGTGCCGTGTCTCCTATACGGTACAGAATGCCAAATTTATTTAAATGTTTGATCACGAGCAGTGTGACTCTGAAGCAGTGACAGACTGAGCGGTCTGGCATTTGGGCACATGTCAGAAGGGCCGTGGGTCTCACCTGGGGCCAGTCGCGTCGGTCATGCTCTATCACGGATTTGACCACGATGAGCAGGTGCACGTGTCCGCGCGCACACTACTCCGGGTGGTTAATGCGCACCGGGAAGTAGTGGCAATGTTTCCGCAGAACGAACTGGTGGAACCTGGAGTCCAGGCGGTGGAACCAGTCCTGAGAGCGCACAGATGCGTTCTCACTACAACAAAACCCGCAACAGCGCAGCGGCGCCAGGCGCCTCGGTCAGAGGAACTGTGGAATACATGCATATTTATACACGCAATATAAAGCTGACTACTTCACTGATTTAGCCTATCGCGGGTTATTTTTACAATGTAAACCCCGCGATAAATGAGGAACCAATGTACTGAGCCGCATCAGAGGGATCAAAGAGCCACATGCGGCTCTGGAGCCGCGGGTTGCCGACCCCTGCCATAGACAGTATAAAGAAGTGGACTAAGGGAGTGCAACTCCAGTCAAATGAAGCTGTCAAGGCTAGCATAGGAGCAGATTTGGAGTAGAGTTCCATATTTGGAATTCTGAGGGCTCGTGTTAACCCGCTCTACGTGATTCTGGTGTTTTTATTTCACTATTCTTTCTTTCCAATCCAATCCAATCCAACTTTATTTCTATAGCACAATTTATAAACAGAGACAGTTTCAAGTGCTGCACATAAAATCAATAAAACTTAATAAAAACATGACTAAAATAGCAATAAATAAAGTGATAATGATAAAATAACTAAAAACAAAAGCAATTTATAAAAAACACAGAGGAGCACACAACTCACGCGGTATTAAAGGCCAGAGAATAAAAGTGGGCCTTAAGACGAGACTTAAAACTCTCCAGTGTGGGGGCTGTTTTGACATGAGGGGGCAGAGCGTTCCATAACTTAGGGCCAACCACAGAGAAAGCCCTGGGGCCCCGAGTTTTAAGTCTAGTCTTAGGGCCCACGAGCTGGAGCTGGCCCTCTGACCTCAGAGCACCGGTCTGTAGATTTGGATGAGGTCAGAGATGTATTTTGGGGCCAGTCCATTCAAAGCTTTAAAAACAAACAATAAAATCTTAAAATCAATCCTAAAACGAACAGGAAGCCAGTGCAAAGACGCAAGAATAGGGGAGATGTGCTCATATTTCTTCCGTCCTGTTAAAAGGCGCGCAGCAGCATTCTGGACTAACTGCAGTCGATAAAGTGCGTTTTGATTCATTCCAGAATAAAGTGCGTTGCAGTAGTCCAGACGAGAAGAAATAAAAGCATGCATGACGCGCTCAAAATCTGAAAAGGATAAAAAATATTTAAATTTGGCTAAAGGACGAAGGTAATAAAAACTAGATTTCATGACCGCATTAGCTTGTTTATCAAATCATATTTATGTAGGAGGTGGCCAAGAAGTAGAAGGTACAACATAAACAAAACAGGTCCAAGGATTGAACCCTGGGGGACTCCACAGTGTAAGGGGGCAGCGGACGAGGTGGAGTTCCCCAGCTTAACAGAAAGAGATCGCCCTGACAGATACGACCTTTCTTTAAATCAAGATATGAACATAAATATCAGACCAATCAGGCACCTTCTTTCCCCAAGCTCAGTCCCACTAGCATTAGCAACAGGTTTGATTGACAGCGTTGCTACAAGAAGAGGCGTGTACCTTCACCATCCCCTCTCCCGATTGGCTCTTTGGTTAGCTACCGAAAGTGATGTCACACTCCTTTAGTCTGCTATAATTACACAGTCTACGATTCTGACTGTGAAAGGGCTCGCCTCTCCACAGATCTGAACTGTAGCTTTATTTATTTATGTTTATTGTCATATTCCAGGTCAAACAAGGCACACCCTCCACTACAGATGTAATATAATGAACCCTTAAATTGATCTTCAAATTTGATCAGGAGTCTAACCCACAACCACCTTCAGGAGACAGGATGGAAATTAAACCTTTTGGGGCTAATATGGTTGGAAGTTTTAGATGAGGATAAATTAACCGGGCGATAGAGTTTTTTAATTAGCCATCGCCATAATCAGAGATGGACGAACGAGCCAAGAAACGGAGAAAGAGAAAGATAGAGGAAGAAAAAAAGAAAGAAAGAGAAGGAGAAGGGAGCGTGAAGGAGAATTAAAAGTTTGAAAGGTTTGAGCAAAGTTGAGAGAAGGATATTATGTAAAAACTCACCGCGTCATCTAACAAATGGGCACTAGGGGCGACGGTGACTCAGTGTTCAGGTTCTGATGTGAAGGTTGCCGGTTCTAATCCCGCTCTCGACATAAACGTCATCGGTGGAGGGGTTTGATCCACTGTCCCACAGGTGATTCCAAATCCCACAGATGAATGCTGCCTTTGTGTCCTTAGGCAAGACACTTAACCTTCCTTGCCACCAGTGTCTGCGTACACTGGGGTATGAATGTGTGTGAATAGGTGAGTGGTTCCTTGATGTGAAGAGCTTTGAGAGCCTTGAAGGTGGAAAAGCGCTATGTCAAAATGTGACCAAAAATCAAAATGCTCTTTTCCACCTTGTGATGTCATGAAGCTACTACAGTCATACCTCACCTTACGAAAGACCCAACTAACGAATAATCCAAGTTACGAAACGACTTCACTTAAAATTTTCGTCTCTAAATACGAAAGAAAATTCAAGTTATGAAACGCGAAATCTCAAAAATGTGCGTAATTCGCACTCGAATGCACGCTCGGCATCGGCTTCGCGGCAGCCCCATCCCCCATAGCAACTCAACTTACGAAAAATTCACGTTACAAAACCACTTCTGGAACGAATTAATTTTGTAAGGTGAGGTATGACTGTATTTACCTCTTGTTTTGTAGAGGTTGGAATATCCAGGGTTCAAATTATCCAAATGGTTCCAGTGAAGGTGTATGGAGTTTAAAAACACAGTGGAGCAATTCCTGTATTACTGTGAGAGAGGAACGGACCCTTTAAACAGCAAATTCTACAATCAAATTCTGAACCGTATCTCAAAAAAGTTCACGTTTAGAATTCTGACACACATCTTTTCAAATTGAACTTCTTGTCTCATGAAAACACTGTACCTTTTGTAATTCTCAAACTTAAATCAACACTTTTACTCTCTTCAAATATAAACTCAAAGACAATGTTTATGTGGAGAGTGGGATTCGAACCGCCAACCTTCAGATCAGTGGACAGTATCAGAGGACAGTATCTGATGCTTGGGCCATAGTGTGGACGCCCTGCAGTACAGCTTCGTTTTTGTGGTTTTGTTTTTGAGCAATAATTCAAAACACATATGGTATGTACGTTTAATGTTTTACTATGGAACATTCAGGACAAAACTATAACATCTCCATGGAGAAGCTAGTGGTGGACCCTGCGCCAGAAATACAAGTATTTCCTTATACAGTACTTTACCAGTGGTGGAAAAAGTACTCAGTTTTCTTTCTTAAGTAAAAGTACAGATACCAGAGCAAAGAAATACTTGTAATAAGTAAAAGTATCAAGGGGAAAACTTAAAAGTACTTAAGTAAAATTATTATCCACTATCCATATACTGTAAACATGTACTTAAAAATTAAAAAGTACTCTTATTTTGCACAGATTTTGAGATTAAAAGATCCCATGACATGGTACTTGTTGATGCTTTTATATGGCTCCTTAATGGTTCCCTAATACTGTAAATGAATCCTTCTTCAAAATCAACACTCAGTGCATGAGAAAGAGAGATAAGATGAGAAAGAGTAATTTTTCTCACTCTGAACACTCTATAATGGGCGTTGTTGCTTGAATGCAAATGAGGAGAAAAGAGCTGGCCAATAGTAGAGGGTGGGGGCGTGGCCAAACGTTCCGCTCTCGCTCTGAGCGCTCTCTGATCCATTTCTTTGTTTTTGCACGAGGGGAGAGATTTGAAGCGTTCCATTGAAAAATAAACACATTTCCACATAAAATAAAATTAAACCACTGCTGTTCAAAGGTCCAGAGGCTCAGATAAAGGACTTCCGAGCCTAGAAACACTCGGACGTGCCTCCAGGCAAATAAAAAAACGCATTTCGCATTGCCTAGCGCATTCGCAGTCCAAACTCTCTGGGCGTGATTTACAGAGACGCTGAGTACAGACAGACGGGGGTGGAACTGCATTTGCATTTCTTTTTTCGATCTGACGTCAATAAGGTGCCTTGTTCAAAATCGCCCGTTTGAGCTCCGATTTTTTGTAACGCATAAAAGGATCGCAAATGCTCAGTTTAGACATTTCGCAACTTTTAACCATGGGGGGGCCTAAACAGGGTAGGGGAGCTCACATTAACGTTCAAAAACCTCAGAAAGTGAAAATTTCATGCCATGGGACCTTTAAGAAACCTTCAAATGTAGTGATTCTGATAAAGATTTGTGCAGAATTTTGTTCAACAGACGATAATAATAAATATAGCCACAAGCGGCGATGATCGGCCCTCGCTTGCACTCACAAGCCCGGCAAAAACGTTGTCGTAGCCAAACCAAATTTGGTACACAGAAACCAACAGGAAGTCAGCCATATTGGACCGAGCACATGACCCGGCACCGAAGGCAAATTTTCCTGTCCTCGTATTTTAACAAACTCCTCCTCGGGTTTTTGACCCAGACTCACCAGAATCGTGCTGGATCATCTCGACAAGTGGGACATTAAAAGTTATTAAAAGCGTTCTAAAAGACTGAACCGTGTTTCCATGAAAACGCTTTTGCCAGACGTCCCATTGGCAAGGACAGATGTTTGGCTTGTTGCCATGGCAACACGGGTTTAGCCATAGGCGCAATGTATTTTGATTTTCCAGGAGGCGCTGTCGAGCCATTTTTTAATACATTTGTAAATTCCTTTTTTGGCATTCTTGAATTTTGTGCAAAATTTCGTGAGTTTGGGAAGTCGGTGGGAAGTACCCGAACCATGCCAAAAGGGGGGGAGGAAAATAATAATAATAATAATAAATAATAAGAAGAAGAAAAAACAGAACAATAACAATAGGCCCTACGCTTTAGCGCTCGGGCCTAATAAAGAAAATACTCATTCATTCATTCATTCATTCATTTTCTTCCGCTTTTCCATTTTCTGGGTCACGGGGGCAGCAGTCCAAGCAGTGTTCTGCTGCCCAGAACACAATGCACCATACTCATACTTTTTAGTCCTGTTCAAAAATGTAGTGGAGGAGAAAATACAGATACCTGCTCTCGAATGCAGTGAAGTAAAAGTAAAAATGATCCACTTTAAAATCGACTTGAAGTACAGATACCTAAAATGTATACACTTTACCACATTACTACTTACTTTGTTACGTTCCACCATTGTACATTCCCAACACATTTCTACTTTCGGGTTCATCATTTTCAGAGCCGGTGAAGTATTAGCGTGTTTAACTTAGCCTCCACACTGTAGTCATCCATGCATTTACTCTCCAAACTACCTGAGGGATGTAGGGACTCACCACCCAGCGGAGCAGAGACATCCATTAAAACTGTCCTCCACGTCCCCTCCTCGTCACCTCTGTACAAGCTCATTTAAGTGAATCTAATTAGGCCTATTAGAGCCAAATTGGACTAGCACAATGTATTGAACCACATATCTATAGGTATTAGCTGTAAATGTGCTTATACAAGCTTTTACAAGTAAAACCAACTCAACATTTGAAGTTATGAGAACTCACGTGACACATTTGAAGCAAAAACTTTTATAAAATACTTCAGATTGACTGAACATTTAAAGCTGAAGGGGGTTTTCGGGGTTGAAGTTGCTCCATTGGCGTTTGGTGCGCTGAGACCTGCTGCATTGAAATCAATAAAGCACCATTCTCACGAAGAGGATTTCCAATAAACTTGAATTCACTCGCACAGTGTTGTCTCGTCTTAATTAGATTGTATTTGGAGAAAGTAAAAGTATTGATTTCAGTTTGAGAATTACAAAAGGTACAGTATTTTCATAAAACAAGAAGGAAAGTTTTTTTTTTAGGATTTTAAATGTTAACTTTTTTAAGAACTTGTTAAAGAAGGCATATTGTGCTATAGTGATAATCTATGATACCTGTGGATCATTATGTTATAATTTGCACTTTTTAAATCACAGTATTCATCTAAAACTATTTAATAAAAGAAAAAAGACCACTGACTTTTGCTTTAGAAAACTGTGGTGCCCAATGGGAGCGGACATCACCGTAAAACTTTATAAACTAAAAACCAGTTGAGAGAAAAGTCCACAAATGCACAAAGCTCTTGCCTTCTGCATGTTTTTCACAAACTAAGTAGTCTATATTGACACAGATATACTGTAGACTGAAGTACATCTGTTGGTGTCTCCACGTTTGTTTTGGGCGCTTCACCGTGAATGGTCCACGGTTTGTGAACTTACAAATATTACGAGAATCCACCTTGTGTGAGTTTAAATAACTATGTGATGCTGCCAAATCCTGTGTGTCACTGTATCGTATCACTGATTAAGTAAGTAAAATTGAAGAACGAAGTACGTAAAACAAGGGTTCAGCAAAGTTGCATCAAGTGATTAAAGATTACCCAACATACACAAATCACTCCAAACACAACTTTAAGATAGTCTTACAGATCAGATCTGTGCAGAGGCGAGCCTACACACAGTGTGCATATTTTTCAGATGAGTAATAAAACATCTGAAATTAAATGTTTTTTGATGGATAGGTTTAATGCCATATAGTGGAACGCTCCAGACAGCATCTCAAGCACACGCTCAGGTGGTGCGCTCTTTTTCCATGAATTTGAGCAAAATATGTCTAGTACAGATACACTGCCTGACAAAAGTATTAGGATGATTGTGTATTTCTGAACTTTCATACATAATGATAACAAGACGTATTGATAATAACAATAAATTTGATATGTTAAAGCAAATTTCATCATGTGTAAAGGCATGTTATTGCAAAAACAGGGACTCATCGCAGGTCTAAACCAGGACTAGACTAGAACTATTGTCCTAATACTTTTGTCAGGCAGTGTATACAGTAATCCCTCGTTTATCGCGGGGGTTAGGTTCTAGAAATAATCCGCAATAAGAGAAATCCGCGACGTAAAACAACTTTATATTTTACAATTATTCTACATGTTTTAAGGCTGTAAATGCCTTAGACTGGAATTAACCTTTTCTCACATTTGTCTCTCGTTTAAACACTCAAACTTTCATAGATTTTCAACAAAATATATTAATAGTGAAGCGTGGGGGGAGACACGGCTCCGGAAGCCCCGCCGGACGCGCAAGGAGCACTGCCACGTCCCTAGACGTGAAGCGACGTGCACCAACCCCTTGGAGAAGCTCCACACGTGCACCCCTCATCGTGGACAAATCCGTGACAGAGAAACGTGACCGGCGCAAGGCCACGCGTACACCGGGGCTGCGAGCATGAGATAGAACCAGGCCACGAAACCAGCAAGGAGCGGTTTAATCCAGGTTTAGACCTGGTCTAGACCTGGTTTAGTCCAAGTTTAGTCCTGGTCTAGTCTCTTAGCCAATCAGGACGCAGAACACAATGTTACACTATAAAAAAATTGAAACATTTTTTTTTTTAAAAATTGAAAAAAAAAAATCTGCGAAACAGCGAGGCGGCGAACAGTGAACCGCGATAGAGCGAGGGTTCACTGTATTGTATTCACCTTATTCAGCCCCACCCACTTTTGACTCTAAACTCTGCTTTTTTGTGGTGGCACTTCTGGTTAAATGGGGATCCCATGCATGTCAATGGAGGTTTTGGGAAATTTTGCATCTTAAATATGACATAAAGTCGATTCATTTGTTTAAAATGTTCAGTGTTTACTGTATGTGCACGAACATTTCTATTCTCTGGAGGCTTTAAAATGGCTTTATAGTCCGTATTGAACTTATTTGCTGTTCGGATCAGCAGCCCCATACGGAATAATACAACCCAAATCATGATGGCGACGCGTGGCTTCCAGAATAACGTTTATAAGTAGCTCTTGAGGTAACACCATATCTGCTGCGCACTGCCTGCATCCAATAATAAAGCATTTTATTGTCCAATAATCAGGAAGTGCTCATTGGCATGCTAATTATTATTATAATATAAATAACAGCAAAACTCTCCTACTCTCAGAAACGTATGAAAAGTGCTCATAAACTCATCGTGGTGAAGTGAAGTGAGGAATAACCACTGCAAACTGTTTCAAATTAACTAGTTCTTTTTTTCACGTTTTTAAGACAAAGATGTACATGATGTTTAAGTCAAAATCATCTACAGCGTCTTTCATTTTGGCCAGACTGAATGTGGCGCGACAAGCTTCATTCGGGAACATTTGTGGTAGCATACGTCCCATGCTTTGATCACAATTTCCATAACTCCTAAGCCTTTATTTGAAACCGACAATTACAATGTGAAAAGAGCCCACGCAGTTTCAGGTTAGCTTTGTTTAGCACAAATCACTTGCATATTTGATCACAACATTAAATATTAAGTTGAGTCGACTCGGTTTAATGCGAGTCAGATTTAACATGAGCACAGCTGGAGGGGGGGGATGAGGAGTAGGAAGGAGGGAAGAAGACCGAGGAGGAGGAGGAGGGAGGAGGGATGAGGGAAGAAGACCAAGGAGGAGGAGGAGGCAGGAGGGATGAGGGAAGAAGACCGAGGAGGAGGAGGAGGCAGGAGGGATGAGGGAAGAAGACTGAGATGGAGGAGGCGGAGGCAGGAGGGATGAGGGAATAAGACTGAGGAGAAGGAGGAGGAAGCAGGGATGAGGGAAGAAGACCGAGGAGGAGGAGGAGGCAGGAGGGATGAGGGAAGAAGACCGAGGAGGAGGCAGGAGGAGGAGGGAAGAAGACCGAGGAGGAGGAGGAGGCAGGAGGGATGAGGGAAGAAGACCGAGGAGGAGGCAGGAGGGATGAGGAAAGAAGACTGAGGAGGAGTAGGAAGGAGGGACAAGGGAAGAAGACCAAGGAGGAGGAGGAGTAGGAAGGAGGGATGAGGGAAGAAGACTGAGGAGGAGGCAGGAGGGATGAGGGAAGAAGATCGAGGAGGGGGAGGCAGGAGGAATGAGGGAAGAAGACCAAGGAGGAGGAGGAGGCAGGAGGGATGAGGGAAGAAGACTGAGGAGGAGGAAGGAGGGATGAGGGAAGAAGACTGAGGAGGAGGAGGCAGGAGGGATGAGGGAAGAAGACCGAGGAGGAGGCAGGAGGGATGAGGGAAGAAGACTGGAGATGGAGGAGGGAGGGATGAGGGAAGAAGACCGAGATGGAGGACGGAGGGATGAGGGAAGAAGACCGAGGAGGAGGAGGAGGCAGGAGGGAGGAGGGGAGAAGACCGAGGAGGAGGAGGCAGGAGGGATGAGGGAAGAAGACTGAGGAGGAGGAGGAGGAGGCAGGAGGGATGAGGGAAGAAGACTGAGATGGAGGAGGGAGGGATGAGGGAAGAAGACCGAGGCGGAGGAGGAGGCAGGGGGGAGGAGAGAAGAAGACCGAGGAAGAGGAGGAGGCAGGAGGGATGAGGGAAGAAGACCGAGGAGGAGGAGGAGGCAGGAGGGATGAGGGAAAAAGACCGAGGAGGAGGAGGCAGGAGGAAAGAGGGAAGAAGACCGAGGAAGCGGAGGAGGAGGCGGGAGGGAAGAGGGAAGAGGGAAGAAGACTGAGGAGGAGGAGGAGGCAGGAAGGATGAGGGAAGAAGACTGAGGAGGAGGAGGCAGGAGGGATGAGGGAAGAAGACCAAGGAGGAGGAGGAGGCAGGAGGGATGAGGGAAGAAGACTGAGGAGGAAGGAGGAGGGATGAGGGAAGAAGACCGAGGAGGAGGAGGAAGGAGGAGGCATGAGGGAAGAAGACCGAGGAGGAGGGGGCAGGAGGGATGAGGGAAGAAGACTGAGATGGAGGAGGGAGGGATGAGGGAAGAAGACCGAGGAGGAGGAGGCAGGAGGGATGAGAGGAGGAGGAGGAGGCAGGAGGGATGAGGGAAGAAGACCGAGATGGAGGAGGCAGGAGGAATGAGGGAAGAAGACCGAGATGGAGGAGGCAGGAGGGATGAGGGAAGAAGACCGAGATGGAGGACGGAGGGATGAGGGAAGAAGACCGAGGAGGAGGCAGGAGGGATGAGGGAAGAAGAGTGAGATGGAGGAGGATGGAGGGATGAGGGAAGAAGACCGAGGAGGAGGAGGGGGAAGGAGGAGTGAGGGAAGAAGACTGAGGAGGAGGAGGCAGGAGGAGGAGGAGGAAGAAGACTGAGGAGGAGGAGGCAGGAGGAGGAGGGATGAGGGGAGAAGACCGAGATGGAGAGGGAGGAGGGATGAGGGGAGAAGACTGAGGAGGAGGAGGCAGGAGGAGGAGGGAGGGTCATTAGTATATTTTGGGACAGACAAAAAAAAGTGCCTCGAGGCCCCGTTCAAAGCAACAATGAAAGTGCTACTTAAAAATGTATGTCTCACATGCACCTATAGAGGAAGCAGTTTTAATGAGGCTAAAGACAATAGCTGCTAGTGTAAAGAGGTTGAGCTGAAGGGGAAATCGTTTGTGAAGGCATACAAATGACTATACAGACTTTAAAAACAGAAAGGAGCATTTCTGGATGACCACCTGGTGATCTCTTTTCGCTCTTTCTCTTCTTCTCTCGCTCTCACTCACATGTATTCTCTCTTTCTCTGCACTCTCTCTCTCCTCTTTCACTTTCTTTTCTCATCTTTCCTCCATCTCTCGTCACATTGCTCTCCTCCTCCGTTCTCTCTTTCTCCTCTTTTACTTTCCTTGCATTTTCCTCTACCCACCCTCTCTCTCCCTTTTGCGCTCCATCCTCCCTTCCTCTCTCTCTCCTCTTTCCTTTCCTCTCTCTCCCTTTTGCGCTCCATCCTCCCTTCCTCTCGCTCTCCTCTTTCCTTTCCTCTCTCTCCCTTTTGTGCTCCATCCTCCCTTCCTCTCGCTCTCCTCTTTCCTTTCCTTTCTCACCCTTTTGCTCTCCTCAAACACTCTCTCTCTCTCTCTCTCGCCTCTTTTTCTTTTTCCTTTCCTCTGCCCCGCTCTCTCCCTTTTGCCCTCGTCCTTGATTCTCTTTCCTCTTTTCCTCATCTTTTCTCTGTCTCCTCCACCCTCTGTCTGTTTTGTTCTCCCTTCACCTTATAGATGATCCAATCTGTTGTTGAGTAAATGTTTTAGCAGACGTGTTGTGTTTCGCTCGTGACACTCTGTTCATTCACACACTTCACCCCAACTGTGAAACATACAATATTCCACACTATAGTTTATACACACATTTACGCACAACTCCTAAATCACTATTATTATTCTCCCGGGGGCTCATTTTCACTTTGTTAGCTATATCTCTCCTCTGTGTCTGTCTCTCTCTCTCTTCTGTCTCTCTTTCTCTGCCTCTCTCTGTCTCTCTTACTCTCTCTCTCTCTCTCTCTCCCTCTGCCTCTTTCTCTCTCCCTTGTTGTTCGTCTTCCTTTCTCTCCCTCTCTGCCTCTTTCTCCCACACACACACTCTCTCTCTCTTTTCTCTCACTGTGTCTCACTCACTCTCTTGCTCTTTCTCTCCCTCTCTCTCCCTCTCTGTCTCTTTTTTCCCTTTCTTGCCTTTTCTCTCTCCCTCTTTCTCTCTCTCTCTCTCCCTCTGCCTCTTTCTCCCTCCCTTGTTGTTTGTCTTCCTTTCTCTCCCTCTCTGGCCCTCTTTCTCTCTCTCTCTCTCTCTCTCTCTTTTCTCTCACTGTCTCTCTCTCTCTCTCTTGCTGTTTCGCTCCCTCTCTCCCTGCCCCCCTCTCTTTCCTATCTCTCACTCTCTTGCTGTTTCTCTCCCTCGGTCTCTTTCTCCCGCTCTCTCTCTCTTTTCTCTCACTGTCTCTTTCTTTCTCTCTCTTGCTGTTTCGCTCCCTCTCTCCCTGCCCCCCTCTCTTTCCTATCTCTCACTCTCTTGCTGTTTCTCTCCCTATCTGTCTCTTTCTCCCTCTCTCTCTCTCTCTCTCTCTCTCTCTCTCTCTCTCCCTCTGCCTCTTTCTCCCTCCCTTGTTGTTTGTCTTCCTTTCTCTCCCTCTCTGGCCCTCTTTATCTCTCTCTCTCTCTCTTATCTCTCACTGTCTCTCACTCCCTCTCTTTCTCTCCCTCTCTGTCTCTTTTTCCCTCTCTCACCATTTCTCTCCCTCTGTCTCTCTCTTCTCTCTCACTGTTTCTCTCCCTCTCTCCCTGCCCCCCCTCTCTTTCCTATCTCTCACTCTCTTGCTGTTTCTTTCCCTCTCTGTCTCTTTCTCCCTCTCTCAATGTTTCTCTCCCTCTCTCTCTCCATCTGCCTCTTTCTCTCTCCCTTGTTTGTCTTCCTTTCTCTCCCTCCCTCTCTCTCTCTCTCTCTCTCTCTCTCTCTCTCTCTCTCTCTCCATCTCTCTCTCTCTCTCTCTTATCTCTCACTGTCTCTCACTCCCTCTCTTGCTCCTTCTCTCCCTCTCTCTCCCTCTCTGTCTCTTTTTCCCTCTGTTACTTTTTCTCTCTCCCTCTCTCTCTGGCCCTCTTTCTTCTGCACTTTCTCTCACTTGTTGTTTAGTCAGTTGTGATATATGCTGTATTTCCCCCAAGACTTGAAAAGCTCACAGACGGTGACTTCATGAAAGCTGAGGAGTTCGTCAAGTGCATGGGCATTATGTACACCTCAACCTTATGCGTGTCCTCTGAGAAGTCCCCCACATGTGGCCAAATAATCCCGATACTGGCAAAGCTTGAAGCACATTTTACAGTCAATGAAGATGACACACTTTTCACGGCTGCTGTGAAAGAGAACGTCTGGGCAGATTTGGAGAAAAGATATCGGGTATTTTCCATTCACTGTCTATATTTACCATTTGTATTTAGAAATAATTGGGAACCACACCATTGTCATGGTTATGTACAATTTTTTATCACAGGATGAAGACATTCAGCAATTCCTTCAGGAGGCCACATTGATGGACCCTCGTTTTAAAGGCAAGCTGGAACATGGTGTTGTTGCTGATGCCTGGAAAAGGCTGGAGAAGGCAGCAGTTGACAGTGTAAAATCATTGCCAGTGACACAGGTACAGTATGACTTTATGTATGTAGAAATGCATGTCAAAGGTTCTTTGAGGAAGAATGACCAGGTTTGGTATAATTGGTATGCATGTCTGCAGCTTCCAGTAGTGGGCCTTCACACAGAGGAAGAAGAATTAGAAGATGATGAGGTGGGAGAGGAGGAAGAAGGCCAAGTGAGTTCATGATCAAAGCATATAATGTGTTTTTGTCTTGTACAGAACATTAAAAACTATTTCTTGTGCTTTTTTTTCAGCCAGGAGCCTGCAACAAAAAAACTGCGCTGGAACAGTTATTTGAAGAAGAAGACAGAGAGCTTCTTCAGTCAACTCAGAAGAACAACAGTGCCCTCTCCATCTTAGAGCAGGTTCAGAAAGAGATTGAAATATACAAAGACCTTCCCTCAATCCCTTCAGGACATGATTCTGTAGCCTGGTGGTGGGGTAAGAGGGATAGCCTCCCTATACTCTCCAAGTTATCAGATGTACATATACCTGTGTGTACAAGCCTCATCAACCCCTTCTGAGAGGGTGTTTTCCTGTGCTGGCAATACAGTCAGTGAGGAAAGATGCCGTATCTTGCCAGACAAAGCCAACATGTTAATCTTTCTAAACAAGAACACATAGATCAAAGAAAGAGCAATTGTAAACTCAGCAGTGCAGGAATGTGATATTTTTCTTTTTTATATCTGTATCGACAGTGCAATTTTTCTTATTTTTCTTTTTACCTATAATATATAATATATAATTTTTTTCAGGCTTTTAAATATTTTATGTAAGTCCATGTGTACATATTTGAATAAAAAAATAGGTTCATGTTTCCCTGTGTGTGTTTTTTTCTTTTTAAAGTACCGATTTCGGTACCGTTTAGGTACCGGAACCGTTTTGAAAGTATCAAATTGGTATCGGTATCGAATGAAACCCTTTCAATACCCATCCCTATGTTTCACTCCCTCTCTCGTGTGTGTCTCTCTCTTTTCCTCTCTCACTGTTTCTCTCCCTCTCTCCCTGCCCCCCCCCTCTCTTTCCTATCTCTCACTCTCTTGCTGTTTCTCTCCCTCTCTGTCTCTTTCTCCCTCTCTCAATGTTTCTCTTTCTCTCTCCCTCTCTCTCTGGCCCTCTTTCTTCTGCACTCTCTTTCTCTCTTGCTGTTTCACTCCCTCTCTCGTGCGTGCGTGTCTCTCTCTCTCTGCTTCTCTGTCTCTCTCTTTTCCTCTCTCGCTGTTTCTCTCCCTCTCTGTCTCTCTCTCACTCTCTCACCATTTCTCTCCCTCTCTCTCTCTCTCCTCTCTCACTGCTTCTCTCCCTCTCTCCCTGCCCCCCCTCTCTCTTTCCTGTCTCTCACTCTCTTGCTGTTTCTCTCCCTCTCTGTCTCTTTCTCTCTCCCTCTCTCTCTGGCTCTCTTTCTGCTGCACCCCCCTCTCTTGCTCTCTCGCTCTCTCTCGCTGTTTCAGTCCCTCTCTCTCACTCTCTGTCTTTCTCTCTTTGTTGCCATTTCTCTCCCTCTCTCCCTGTCTGTCTCTTTCTCCCTCTCTCGCTGTTTGTCTTTCTCTCTACCTCTCTTGCTGTTTCTCTCCCTCTCTTTGCCTCTCTCTCTGGCCCGCTGTCTCCAACACTCTCCCCCTGTCTCTCTTCCTCTCTCTCTCTCCCTCGCTATTTTTCTCCCTCTCTGTCTCTCTCTCCCTCTCTCACTGTTTTCTCCCTCTCTCTCTCCCTCTCTCTGGCTCTCTTTCTCTCGCGCGCTCCCCCTCTCTCTCTTGTTCTCTCCCTCTGTCTCTCTCCCCTCTTGCTGTTTCCTCTCTCTTTCTCTTGTGCTCTCCCCCTCTCTTTCTTGCTCTCTCTGTTTCTGTTTCTCTATCTCTCTTTTGCTTTCTCCTTATTGCCCCTCCTACTCTTTCTCTCACTCGTTCTTTCTGTCTCTCCCCCTTTCTCTACTGCCACCCCCCTTGCACATTCTCTCCCTCCCTCACTTTCCTTCTTTCTCCCATTCTCTGTCTTTCCCTCTCTCTCTCCCTCCCTCTCTATGTCTCTTTCTTTCTCAATCTACCCCCCCCAAATTCTCCTCTCTTTTTGTTGTATCGCTCTCCTTCTCGTTCTCCTACTTTTCCATTTCTCTCTCTCTCTCCTTTCTTCCCCATGTCTCTTCTCCACTCTCCCTCTCCATCTTTCCCTAGTTTCTGCTCTTCTCTGTTTGTCATCCTCTCTCCTTCCTTTTCTCCCCTTTGTCTCTTCTCCTCCTCCCTCCCTCTCTCTGTCTATCCACCCTCTTGTCTTTTCCTCATCCTCGTGGGAATCCCAGCCTTAATTATTCAGTCTCATTTGTAGATTCATTCTGCACTGTTACCTCCTCCTCTTTTCCATCTCTCTCTCTCTCTCTCTCTCTCTCTCTCTCTCTCTCTCTCTCTCTCAAATGAGTTGAAATTATGCTATGCATGTTATGAATCTCTACTTTGCCAATATAAATCTGTTTCCCCTCTCTCCTTCTCATCCCCCCTCCCCTTTTCTCTATCTCCTTTCCTCTGTTTTTCACCCTGTCTCTCTATTCTCACTGTCTCCCTCTCCTCCTCCACTATCTCCAGGCCTGGACTGGTATTCGGGCATTTTCCTGTTGGGCCGACAGTCCTTTACTTAAAGACCAGCCCACAATTTAGAGGAGGCGGCCCATTGGTCTATCTCCGGGGTGGGCAACCTTTTTGACAAACAAGAGTTCTAAAATTTGACAGAAGGGCCGGACCAGGAGCAGGTGGATTTAGTGTTTTGGTAATCCACCTCATAAGAGCAAAAAATAACATGGGATATGTAGAAAACATGTGCTTTATTTCAATTAAAGGTCCCATGGCATGAAATTTTCACTTTCTGAGGTTTTTGAACGTTGATGTGAGCTCCCCTACCCTGTTTAGCCCCCCCGGTTAAAAGTTGTGAAATGTCTAAACTGAGCATTTGCGATCCTTTTCTGCGTTACAAAAAATCAGAGCTCAAATGGGCGATTCTGAAGAAGGAAACTTGTTGACGTCAGCTCGAAAAAAGAAATGCAGTTCCACCCCCGTCTGTCTGTACTCAGCGTCTCTGTAAATCACGCCCAGAGAGTTTGGACTGCGGAGGAGCTACGCAATGCGAAATACGTTTTTTTATTTGCCTGGAGGAACTTGCGAGTGTTTCTAGGCTCGGAAGTCCTTTATCTGAGCCTGTGGATATCTGAAACAGCAGTGGTTTAATTTTATTTTCTGTGGAAATGTGTTTATTTTTCAATGGAAGGCTTCTCATCTCTCCCTCCGCGCAAAAACACGGAAGTGGGTCACAGAGCGGAGCGGAGAGCTTGGCCACGCCCCCACCCCCTACTATAAGCCATCTCTGTCCTCCTCATTTGCATTCAAGCAACAACGCCCATAATGGAGTGTTTCAGAGTGACATTTATGACTCTTTCTCATCTTATCTCTCTTTCTCATGCAGTGAGAAATGCATGAGTGTTGATTTTGAAGAAGGATTCATTTACAGTATTAAGCCCTATTCGGACGGGATTAGTTTTCCAGGGGGATGTAGAGTAATGTCGGTTTATCACAGGACCTCTGTAATATAAATGACCCCATTCACACAGGACAAGAAATGTCCGTAATATTAATTTGACATGGGAGGAGTTTGTTTACGCTCTGCTGTCACGTATTCGTTGCCGTGCACGTCATGATTAGCCTATGTGTAATATTAGCGAACTATGCAAATTATTGCCCATAATCAGGACTAATAGAGCATACATGACCTAAAACAAGCAGAATTTTCATGCCTCTGATGACTGATTTATACAGTACCTCTTGGTCTTTTTCATTGGTCGATGTGTGCGTTTGTTTGAGAGTACCGGTAGATCATTTTGTTTGCCGGCAAAACAAAGCGCTTCAAGCTCCTCCGTGTTTGAAAATTGCGGTAAATTATTTCTTTAAACGGATGTGACGAAATATTACATGCATCTTTACCGAGGGTCGCATTCGCACGGGATTAATATTACCTATGGTAATTCCCCCAGATCGTTTTACAGAAGGTGAAACTCGCTGTAAATTTCACAGACTCCGTTATGTTTACGGACATGGCGCGTTCAGACAGGACTAAATTCCCTGGTAATTATTACTTCACCCCATGTCACCCCATAAAACTAATCCCGTCCGAATAGGGCTTTAGGGAACCATTAAGGAGCCATATAAAAGCATCAAGAAGTACCATGTCATGGGACCTTTAAAAATGAACAAAAACATTACAACAAAAAGTCCGTCTTTCAAGTTCCACGGTATTTAGCTATTTATTGAAATGACTCTTAAAACATAGAAAATTTAATAAAATACAGCTTTTTAAAAAAATTACTAACAGTTACTATTTTAAAGCACTGAAAGTTCTGTTCTCCTTCAGGTTCTTTCGTTCTTTCGTTGACTGTTTTGTCTTCTTTAAAAACCGCTACAGTTTCTTGGCATATCAGTAAGTATTCGATGAAAACATATTTACTTGTCCACTCCTTATTAAACACTTTTCTTTTCTTAGCTCCGCTCATCTTTACAGGAGGGCTGAGGGGTCAAAGAGTAAAGCACAAACGTGAAGCAAAACGCCTCAACAAAGGTCAATGTATGTAGTGCGCAGCTATTGGAAAACGCCAGAATTGCAGGGAAATTAAAACATTAAAACATTAACAAGGTTTATTAATATAATTTCTTCAAGTTCAGCGGGCCGGATTAAAAGGCTTATGGCCCCCGGGCCGTAGTTTGCCCATGCCTGGTCTATCTTCAATATAGACAGTGGATTAAACCAATCAGGATATAGTATCTTACGAGAGCGGTCCCACCCCTTTCTCTGCACTGATCCCCGACAGTTTCAGTGTTGAGCGTGGAAACATGGAGAAGCGGCAGAAAGGGGGTGTGGAGAAGTTACGGGATAAAAGGTTAAAAAATCCCACTATAGACGCTGCAAAATATTTTAAAATAACAGACATATTCTCTGGAGGGGCTGGAGCCTTCAGTTCCTCTGCAGCCCAGACTGAAGGAGAGGAGCAGCCAGAGACTATGGACAGGGAACCCGAGGGAACCCGAGGGAACCAGAGGGAACCCGAGCGAACCCGAGGGAACCCGAGGGAACCTGAGGGAACCTGAGGGACAGAGTGACCAGGAAAGTGGAGCACAGGCACAGCAGGTCAGCAGGTAGTGATGTTAGGATAATACTGGAAATTTTAGGTGATGGACAGGCATGAAATTCTCTCACCTTTCGGCGAAATTTGCCATTTTGAAGCCAAAACAGGTGACTTATGTGAATCGTGTAGATTCAATGAGAAAAGTATTTATTTTTTTATATATTTTTTTATGCTTTCCCCTGGGGTCCCAGCCAATGTGCTCCTGACCTTGTATGAAGATGCATTTTAAATAAACTGTTGAATTAGTGACTGTGAAGTTGCTGGTGGGGTTCGGGAGCTGGGATTTTTCCTTTAAATGTTGTGCCCAGGTTTCCCCTAGACCAAGACGTAACAATAGTAAAATACTTTGGGGAACACAAACATAAATTAGTCCGTTGTGCTCCGGTAATTATGAGGGGCCGGTCTAAGCCAAAAATGCCCAGGCCGTTTTTTTGTCCCAGTCCAGCCCTGACTATCTCCCTTTCCTCCTTTCCTTTCCTCTATCTCCTCCATCTTTCCTCCTACCCCTCTCTCTCTTGCGTTCCTCCTCCATTTTCTCTCTCTCCTATTTTTTTCTCCTTTTGCTTTCCTTCCTCCTTTCCTCTCTCCTCTCTCTTTTCTCCATCTCCCTTCCTCTATCTTTCCCCTCTCTCTATCCTGTATCCTCATTGCCTCCCTCTCCTCCTCCATTCTCTCTCCTCTTTTTCTTTCCTTTCCTCTATCTTTTCCATTTTTCCTCCTACCCCTCTCCCTCTCTCTCTCCATTTGGCTCTCCTCCTCCATTCTCTCTCTCCCTTTTCTCTATCTCTTTCCCCTCTGTCCTCTCCCCTCCCCCCACTATCTTGCTCTCTTCTTTAACTTTGTCTTCTTCTGTCTCCTCCTAGTTTTTGCTGTCCTTTCTCCATTCACTCCCCCCCCTCTCTCTCTCTCCCTTTTGCCCTGCTCATCTACTCTCTTGCTCTCTCTCCTCTTTTCCTTTCCTTTCCTTTCCTATCTCCTGCACCCCACTCTCTTTCTTTTTCTCCCCCTTCTTCTCTCCATGTTCTCATCCTCTTTCACCTTCACTCGAAGCGCAGACAGTGAAGTGCGTTAAGTGTCTTGCCCAAGGACACTACGACAGACAGCATTTATCCAGGGGAACTGGAATTGAACAGTCAACCTGTGGACCAGTGGATCTGATCTCCTCCCCCTCTCTCCTCCTGTCACTCTCCTCCTCTTCTCTTTCCTGCTCTCCACCCCCTTCCCCCTTCCTCTCCCGCTCTCTTTCCCTCTTCTTCTCACCTCACATCCCCTCCTCTCCTCTCTCCCCTTCTCTTCTCATCTATCTCGTTCCCTTTCTCTTCTCTCCTTTCAACCCCCCCTCCCTTTTTCCTCCTCTCCTCCTCCTCTCCCTCCCTCTTTCTGGCAGGTCTATTATCATGTCTGTCACGGCTGGGCTGTTCTGTTTTGATGAATGAGCTCACAGCAATATTCATTTACTAAAGAATTAACACGACCAGATCGCATACGCGCCTCCACCCTCTCCTCCTCCTCTCCATCCCTCCTCCTCCCCTTCATCCTCCTCCTCCCCTCCTCCTCCTCTCCATCCCTCCTCCTCCTCTCCATCCCTCTGCCTCCCTTCATCCTCCTCCTCCTCTCCATCCCTCTGCCTCCCTTCATCCTCCTCCTCTCCATCCCTCATCCTCCTCTCCATCCCTCCTCCCCCCTCCACCCTCTCCTCCTCCTCTCCATCCCTCCTCCTCCCCTTCATCCTTCTCCTCCTCCTCTCCATCCCTCCTCCTCCCCTTCATCCTCCTTCTCCTCTCCATCCCTCTGCCTCCCCTTCATCCTCCTCCTCCTCCTCTCCATCCCTCTGCCTCCCTTCATCCTCCTCCTCTCCATCCCTCCTCCTCCTCTCCATCCCTCCTCCTCCCCTTCATCCTCCTCCTCTCCATCCCTCCCCCTCCCCCTTCATCCTTCTCCTCCTCCTCTCTATCCCTTCCTCCACCCTTTTCACCCCCTCCTCCTCTTCTTTCCTCTCCCCCTCCTTCTTTTCCTCCTGTCCGTCCTTTCCTTCCTCCTTTTTTTCTCCTCCTCTTTCTCCCCTCCTCCTGCTCTTCGGCTTACTCTTCTTCATCTTCATCCTCCTCTTCTTTCTTCTCCTCCTCTCCTCTTTCTCCTCCTCCTCCCTTTGCTCCTCCTCCTCTCCCCCTCTCGCCCCCTTTTTCTCTTCTTCCTCCTCTCTCTGCGTGCACTTACTGTAGCCTGTAGACCACCTTTCGCTAATCTTATTCGATATACCTTTATTTAAGTGCATTTTTAAAGTTGAGGTGGTTAAGCGTCTTGCCCAAGGACACTACTACAGCATTCATCTGTAGGAGCTGGAATCGAACTGCCGACCTGTGGACAGACACTCCAACCAACTGAGCTCCTGTCTCCCTCCTGTCTCCTCCCCAGTGTTGTATAAAGTACTGGAAAATCAAACTCAAGTAAAAGTATAGGTACCCCTCCCAAAAATGACTTTGGTAAAAGTCGAAGTCACTGAGTACAAGTAAAAGTATGAAGCAAAGGCAGTCTGAAGCTAACCCTCGCTTTGTTACTTAGAGAGCACAAACACACAGCGCTTGTTTACATTTTTAAAAGTAGGCACAGGGTAATGTTATTTTTTGTCCTTTCTCATTCGTTACACTTAGCCTACAGCTATGCCTTCCCTTGAGGCGAAAAAGCTAGATAGCCTGTTAGCTAACATCGTCAAATACACTTTGTGTAACCGAAACAATGTCACACAAAGTTCATTTCTACATGTTATGCTCAAGGTTTCACAACGGTGTCTGAAATTGGAATATTGACGCTAACAATTTCATTAATCTAGAACTTACCTCGATGTGTTTCTTGAGGTTGGACGGGGAGTTTCTGTAAAATAGGATTTCCATGTTTCTTAGAAGGCACAAGAGGCACTTCATTCGATAGGACGAATCCTTCATATCAGCGTAAGAGAACATTGTGTTTAAGTACGGCCAGGGATGCTGATGGTCAGGTCCCCCTTCATTTGTAGCCGGCGTGGATGCTGTCTCCTCTTCCATCAGGGATGTTGGTTGATTAAACTAGCTGCATGAAACCAACAGGTGTAGGCTGATTGTCATGCGCAAGTAGCGAACAAGCCCAGGCACGTCCTGACTTCCTTGCAGTCAGTAGAGGTTTTTTTTGTAACGAGTAACAACGAGTGACGTTGTAACGAGTGAAAATGTATCGGAGTAAAAGTATGCAATTAAATTCGGAAACGTAGTGAAGTAAAAGTAAAAGTTATCATTTTTTTAAAAACTCAAGTAAAGTACAAAGTCTCCCAAAATGTACTTAAAGCCCCTGTGTGTAGGATTTGTGGCGCATAGGTGGATGGTGCTATTGCACTTTCTGTTTAAGCTACGGCAGACCTCGAGGGTCATCCGAGTGCGCGCACGAGCCGCGCGCCGCTACTGTATAAATAAAACGCGGTCCAGTTTTTTTTTTCTTTTCTCATGAAAACACACATCCCGATCATGTACCATGACACTCTACACATCAAATGAAACCTTACAGTCTCCTCTTTTTGACTATGCAATTCATTTCCCTGCAAAACAATCACTCCCCGAGCACATGGGGCTTTTATACGGAAAAGCACAAAACGAGGTTAGCTTACCTTAGAATGCTTTGCACAGGTCAAACTCTGTATTTCACCATAAACTTGCTCTCAATTTGTCCGTAAGGATCCAGCAAATAAAATCCAGTAAAACAATTTAGTCCAAAACACGTGTTAGATCCATTACGACGTCTGATCCGGCAGCGTGCTTGTGTTGTTTACCCAAAACCACGAGCCTTGCCGAAGGCGAAGGCGGAGCCCAAATGTCCTTCTGCGGCTCTCGTATTCAAAATGGCTGCCTCTGCATGGGGAAGATCCCCCTTTTATGTGACTATATCTAAGTCCAAAAGAATACTTTGATTTCATGATGGAAGTGAAAAGGCTTGGAAAACACAGTATTTTTGAATGGGTATCTTCAATTTCAGTAATTAACGGGTAAACATCTTACACACTGTCCCTTTAAGTACAGTAGTGAAGTATTATTACTTCGTTACTATACAACACCTTTCGATACACCTTTATTTAAGTGAATTTTTAAAGTTGAGGGGGTTAAGCATCTTGCCCAAGGACACTACTACAGCATTCATCTGTAGGAGCTGGAATCGAGTGCACACAGGCACTTGAAAAGTTGATTTGATTTTTCCGTGTATTTGAGTAGAATATGTTGTGTACCTTCGGTGTCTAATAAATCTGTTGTTCTATCAGGAAGGATCAGGAAGTGCGTGGTTACATTATAGTTGTTGCTTGCATTAACCTGACATTACCTTGGTGGAATAATAGCTGTTGTAAATATAAATTATAGTTTTAAACAAATCAAGAGGCAATTTGTGAAGAAAATGACAGGAAATGGAGAGTACTATTTTTGATTTGTGCCAAACACTTTCTAACATATTCCTGATGGTTTCTCTGTTTTGTCAAGGCCCTTTCTCTTTCTCTCTCCCATTCCCTCTCTCACTCTCTATCCCTTTCTTTTTCTTCCTCTCTTTCTCTCCCGCACCCTCCCTCTCCTCGCTGTCTCTTCCACTCTTTCTCTCTCTGTGTCTCTATTTCTCTTCCTCCCTCTTTTACTCTCTTTCTTTCCCTCTCTCCCTCCCTCTCTCTCTCTCCATCTCTTTCTCCTTCTCTCTCTCTCTCCCTCTCTCTCTCTTTCTGAAGAAAATTACAGACAGTGGAGAGTTCCATATTGATCACTCTGGGAGAATTCTGGGACAATTCACACACAAGAAACACATTTTCTCAGACTTTACATTATTTCAGCAAAATAAAGCTGTTCTCTTATTGTTAAATTATAGTATAATAATATAACATAATAACATAACATAATAATATTTTTTTTGATTGAACTCATAGCGTGATATTAGTAAACTTAAAGGCAAAGTAACGTTATTTTACAATCTGAGCCTTCTTTCGGTAATAAAACAAGTCGTTTGACTCACCCATATCACGTTCGTGTCATTTGGAGCTGTTTGAAGAAAGTTATGTTGTAGCGTAACCATTAGCATTTGTATTCGGGGCATTACTTTGCGGTGTCCAAATAACACAAACTTTAGCACTTTTCAAATCATAGAAGCCCGACGTCTTAATGTAAGAAATCGTTTGAAGCAAAAGTGGCCTGTAATCCGAGATTTAGCCATAGTTTTCAGCTTTGCGTTTCATGTTTGGGTCCCGGGAGCAGTCCGCGCATGCGCACTGGCGTCCTCATCTACTCGAAACTATGGCTAAATCTCGGATTACAGGCCACTTTTGCTTCAAACGATTTCTTACATTAAGACATCGGGCTTCTATGATTTGAAAAGTGCTAAAGTTTGTGTTATTTGGACACCGCAAAGTAATGCCCCGAGCAAATGATACAGCACCATGTTAACGGATACGGGATCATTACTAGAACAGAACGGCTCAACATAAGTTCTGCGATACAGCTCCAATTGACAGAAAAATGCTATGGGTGAGTAAAACTACTTGTTTTATTGCCGAAAGAAGGCTCAGATTGTAAAAAAACATTAATTTGCCTTTAAATATATATTGGTGAAATGAGTAGCCATGTTCTAATGTTCTTACCTCCTCAAAAATATACTTAGAGGTATCTTTTGTTTCTCTAACTCTTAATTTTTAAGAGTCTGTCTACATCTCCAAAGCTCAAAATACTCTGTTCCACCTTGTGATGTCATGATGTGGTAGTCTTGGTCACAAATGGTCACATTTTTATACAGTGCTTTTCCACCTAAATCTGCAGGGTTTGTGTGTTAAACATGTGTTAAACATGTGTGAATGAAATAAACTCCCGGTGTGTTTGTGATGAGGAAACTGCATTAGAACATAGATCACAGAATAATAAACCTTATTAAACCGTAGAGTTGTGACGATCGCATGACCTGGCTACAGATCTCCTCTTTCAGAAACATTGAAATATTAACCCTGGTGACATTTTAGAGAACCTCTGGACCTCAAATCTAAAAGTAGCATCTATAATTCATGTAGTACCTCCTCCTGCACGAGATAATGGAGCGTTTGCATGTTTCACTTCCACAGGGCACCCACAAACACATCAGCACCCACCCACCATGCATGCACCCATAACACGGAGCGCCCATCAAACACGCCAAGGCTTATGTGAAATAAATGGAATAGTTCAAATATAGAAATGTGGGGGTGAAGCTCACTGACCTGGTTTTGTTAAAGCACTGAATGTTTGACCCTGGTTTAGACTTGGTTTAGACCTGGTTTAGATCTGGTTTAGATTTGGTTTAGACCTGATTTAGACCTGGTTATACTATATTCCTAGCTTTAGTCCTGCTTGAGTCCTGATTTAGTTCTGTTTTAGTCCTGGTTTAGTCTAGTCATTTTATTTATATAGCACATTTAAAACCGCCGTAAGAGGTTGCACCAAAGTGCTTTACAGCATGAAACACATCATAGTGAAACAATAAAACAAATGTAAAATATATCAAATATTAGATGAAAAGTGTGGCTTAATACACAAAGATAAAAGTCTAAAGTTGACAGCTTCAGAGTAGAGCTCATGGGCTGTTGAAAGCTGTGCCTCCCGTGGTTTTGAGGGATGGTGGAGCGGACAGTAGGTTGAGAGTTTGACCTGAGAGACCGAGGGGCAGTGTGGGGGGTTAAAGGTCCCATGGCATGAAATTTTCACTTTCTGAGGTTTTTGAACGTTAATGTGAGCTCCCCTACCCTGTTTAGCCCCCCCCCATGGTTAAAAGTTGCGAAATGTCTAAACTGAGCATTTACGATCCTTTTCTGCGTTACAAAAAATCGGAGCTCAAACGGGCGATTTTGAACAAGGCACCTTATTGACGTCAGATCGAAAAAAGAAATGAAAATGCAGTTCCACCCCCGTCTGTCTGTACTCAGCGTCTCTGTAAATCACGCCCAGAGAGTTTGGACTGCGAATGCGCTAGGCAATGCGAAATGCGTTTTTTTATTTGCCTGGAGGCACGTCCGAGTGTTTCTAGGCTCGGAAGTCCTTTATCTGAGCCTCTGGACCTTTGAACAGCAGTGGTTTAATTTTATTTTATGTGGAAATGTGTTTATTTTTCAATGGAACGCTTCAAATCTCTCCCCCCGTGCAAAAACACGGAAATGGATCAGCTGAGAGCTGACAGCTGAGAGCGGAGAGTTTGGCCACGCCCCCACCCTCTACTATAGGCCAGCTCTTTTCTCCTCATTTGCATTCAAGCAACAACGCCCAGAATAAAGTGTTTGAGAGAGATATTTATGACTCTTTCTCATCTTATCTCTGTTTCTCATGCACTGAGTGTTGATTTTGAAGAAGGATTCATTTACAGTATTAGGGAAACATTAAGGAGCCATATAAAAGCATCAAGAAGTACCATGTCATGGGACCTTTAAAAGATCAGTGATGTACTGTGGTGCCAGTGAGCTGAATGATTTAAAAACAATAATAACATTTTTAAATCAATTCTGTATTTCCCAGGTCACCAGTGGCGTTGGGCTAGGATGGATGTAATATGGTCTCTGTTTGGACCCGGCAGCATCATTTTGGACTGTAACCTACTGAGCGAGGATTGTGGGAGGCCTGAATATAGCGAGTTGCAGTAGTCCAGTCTATTGGTTACAAAAGTGTGTATGATTGTTTCAAAGTTATGTTGCATGTTTTAATTTTGCGATTGGTCTTAGCTGAGGCCCAAGGTCCAATGTGATTATGTCAGTGTAAGGTCCAAATAGAATCACTTTAGTCTTATTTTTATTTGGCTGGAGAAAATTAAAGGACACGGAGACACGGAGAGTGGCAAAGGACGAGACATTTTTTGGGGAGGCAGGGAGATAAAGCTGTGTGTTGTCAGCATAGAGGTGATACTTAATCTGATGTTTCTCTAGAATTAAACCCAGGGGGAGCATGTATAAAGAAAATAAAAGAGGCACTAGGATGGACCCTTGGGACAAGCCGCATGTGACAGGAGCAGGAGTAGACACTCTCACCTACTTTGACTGAGAAGGATCTTCCTGTCACATATGAAGTCAACCATTTTAGGACTGAGCCCTGAAGATTCAAAGGTTGCACTTAAAGGAGAATTAATGTTTTTTTTTTTTTACAATCTGAGCCTTATTTCGGTAATAAAACAAGTTGTTTTACTCACCCATAGCACTTTGGTGTCATATGGAGCACTTCCGGAGATGTTTTAGATTTGCGATCTCCGTAATGTGAGTTCTCGGGGCACAGCTTTCATTTGAGTCAAAAGTGGCCTGTAATCCGAGATTTATCCATAGTTTCGAGTAGATGAGGAGGCCAGTGCGCATGTGCGGAGTCACAGCTTATTTCGCTCTCTGCTCCCGGGACCCAAACATGAAACGCAAAGCTGTAAATTATGGATAAATCTCGGATTAAAGGCCACTTTTGACTCAAACGAAAGCGTAGACTAAGACATTGAGCTTCTATGATTTGAAAAGTGCTAAAGTTTGTGTTATTTGGGCATATATTATATGCGTGTTACGTATTATACTCGCGTTACGGATATAAACGGATATAAAGTGCTCCATATGACACCAAAGTGCTATGGGTGAGTAAAACAACTTGTTTTATTACCGAAATAAGGCTCAGATTGTAAAAAACGTTAATTCTCCTTTAAGTCCAATAGAATTAGCACAGCTGAGGATCCTGTATCAAGGATGTCATTGTAGACCTTTACCAGAGTATGTATGTATGGATGCATGTATGTATGTATGTATGTATGTATGTATGTATGTATGTATGCATGGATGTATGTATGGATGTATGTATGTATGTATGGATGGATGGATGGATGGATGGATGGCAATTTGGATATGGGCCTGTAGTCTGATACAATTTCAATGTCCAAATGATCCTTTTTAATGAGTGGGTGTACAAAAGATGATTTAAAGAATGTAGGAACAACACCACTAAGTAGAGATTAATTTATAATGGATAAAATACTTTGTTTACGAGTGAGGGGAGGATGGAGCGTGAGATTGACAGGCAGATCGGTGCAGCGTCGGCAGTGATGCGGTCGCTGTACCAGACCGTTGTGGTGAAGAGGGAGCTGAGCCAAAAGGCGAAGCTCTCAATTTACCGGTCAATCTCCGTTCCTACCCTCACCTATGGTCATGAGCTCTGAGTAATGGCCGAAAGGACACAAGCGGTTGAAATGAGTTTCCTCCGTAGAGTGGCTGGGCGCACCCTTAGAGATAGGGTGAGGAGCTCAGTCACACGGGAGGAGCTCGGAGTAGAGCCGCTGCTTCTTCACGTTGAGAGGAGCCAGCTGAGGTGGCTCGGGCATCTGTTTCGGATGCCTCCTGGACGCCTCCCTCGGGAGGTATGTCTCACTGGGAGGAGGCCCCGGGGAAGACCCAGGACGCGCTGGAGGGATTATGTGTCCCGGCTGGCCTGGGAACGCCTTGGGGTCCCCCCGGAGGAGTTGACCCGGCCCCGGATAAGCGGAAGAAAATGGATGGATGGATGGATGGAAAATACTTTGATGGGTACAGGGAAATACATCTTTAAAAAAGGTTGCAGGTAAAGTGTCCAGGTGGCAGCTAGTGGGGTTTGAAGTGCAAGTGCCTCAGTTAGTTCCGAGAGAGACATTTGCCTAAATTCAGTGAGATGGTGGATAGCACAGGGCATAACTTGGGGAGCGTTGGTGGGGTGAATGATCTGTGCTCTAATATTGACTATTTTATTCATAAAAAAGTCCTTGAACAATTCACAGCAGTCCACTGAGCTGGTGAGGCAGGCGTGCGAGGATGGAGGATGTAATAGGGAGTTTAAAGTCTGGAAAAAGATGATGTTTATGAGCATTTGATTCAATGATGTTGGAAAAATACTAATTTTTGCAGATTGTTCAGCTTTTTGATAGCACTTTAAGGAAGATTTAAATATTTCATAAGACACATGACACATGTTTATCCTTTTTCCATCTTTTTTCCGCTCTTCTACAAGCTTGTCCAAGTGTACGAGTAGAATCATTTGGTATACATTTAACTTTGGGTCTTCTGGGTTTTTTGGAGGCCATAATTTCTGAGCATAGAGAGTTGAATTTATTTGTTAGTTAAGTTCTCTGGCTGCGCAGGGATTTTGGCCCTCAGGGGCCCAAAGCTGCTGACGGGCAATGAACAGTTCAGCGAAATGTGGAGCTGTAGAAGAGTGGATCAATCAGGCAGAGCTATGAGATAAGGGTTTTATTATGGGGCATGTTAACAGGTACTCAAAAGTGATCATAAAGTGATCTGAAACACCACAGTCAAAAATATCTAGATTTGAAACTGTAAATCCTGATGTAAAAACAAAGTCTAAAATGCATCCTTTTTCATAAGGGGGTGTTTGTATGAGTTGGGTTGGATTGAAACTGTCAGCTGTCATTACAAAATCTTTGTTTTGTCCTGGTTTAGACCTGGTTTAGACATGGTTTAAGCCTGGTTTAGACTTGGTCCAGATCTAGTTAAGCCCTGCTTAGTCCTGGTTGAAACCTGGTTTAGACCAGGTTTAAACCTGGTTTAGACCTGTTTAGTCCTGGTTTAAACCTGGTTTAGACCTGTTTAGTCCTGGTTTAAACCTGTTTTAGGCCCAGTTTATACCTGTTTATTCTTGATTTAGATCCTGTATAGTCTTGAGTTACATCATTTTTGGTCCTCGTTTAGTCCTGGTTAAGTCCTTCTTTAGTCTTGATTAAGTACTGATTTAGTACTTATTTAGTCCTGGTTTTGTCCTGGTCCAATCCCACTTTAGTCCTGGTTTAGTTTATTCCTGCTTCAGTCCTGGTTTAGACCTGATTCAGTTCTGGGTTAGTCCTGGTTTATCCCTGGTTTACCTCTGGTTCAGTCCTGGTTTAGTCCTGGTTTAGTCCTGATTTAGCCCTGGTTTAGTCCTGGTTTAGACTTGGTTTAGACTTGGTTTAGACCTGGTTTAGTCCCTGTTTCGTCCTGGTTTAGTTCAGTGTGGGTTTTCTGAAGTGAATAGAAAACTTCTGATGATCTCTAATGTGACGTTTGAAACTGCACAACCTTCAAATCTGGACTTTTTTAAGCTCCTTCTGACCTGATTCGTGCCAAACACTTTGTAACATATTCATGATGGTTTCCTTGTTTTTCAAGGCACTCCCTCTCTCAATCTCTCTCTGTCTCCCTTTCTTTTCTTTCTTTCTTCTCCCCTGCCCCCAAATTCCCTCTTCTCTCTCTATCCTTTCCCATTCTATCTTCTTGCCCTTTCTCTATGTCCCTCTCCCTCTCGCTCTCTCCCCCTCTCTTTCTCTCCCGCTTTACCTCTTCTGTCTCTACCTCTCCCTATCTCTTTCTTTCTCTTCCGGTCTTTCTCTCCCTCCCTTCCTCTCTCTCTGTCTCACCTCTCGCTCTGTCTATTTCCCTATTTCTCCTTCTGTCTCTCTCTTTGATTCCCTTTCTCTCTCCCTCTCTTTCTCCCTCTTTTTCCTCATCCTCTCTCTCCCACTTTCTCTCCCTCCCTCAGTCTCTCTGAGGGAGGGAGTCTGTTCTGTCTCTCTTTGTCTCTCCCTCTCTTTCTCCCTTTTTCCTCTTTTTCTCTCCCACCCTGTCCCTCTCTCTCTTGTGAGTATTCGTCCCCTCCTGTCGTCTCTCGTTTTCCCCTCACAGTGAAGTGTGAATCGTGTGCTGGTGTGTTGGCGTCGGAGTAACAGCTACAATTACATTTTAGCCCGAGCTGTCAGTGAAACGTGGGCTGTGTGCTCCTACACTGGACAAACTGTTTTTCAAAATTCCAGACAAAGCAAGAAAGACATGTGACAGACCCTCGCCTGGAAAAAGTTACACAATGCATCTTTAAAGCGCTCATATTACGCTATTTACTAATCTGTATCAATGTAGTTTCCTCATCACAAACACACCTGGAGTTGTGTTTTGTGTCATTCACACATGTTTAACACACAAACCCTGAGCTCTTCTCTAAAACTGAAATCACTCTGTTCTGTCTTGTGATATCATGTGGTAATACAGCAAGTGCTCCACTGTGTTTTTAAACTCCACTCACCTGCATTAGAATCATTTGGATCATTTCGGTGCTGGAATTGCCGATCACTAGTCACTTTAATTAAGATAAGATAAGATAAGATAAGCCTTTATTGATCTCACACAGGAGAAATTGACTCGCCACAGTAGCTCCAGGACATTTGGACAAGAGGGAAAAAGTGCATGCAGGCAGGGAGGGGATAAAGTAAGTTATAAATAATACAAATAGTAATACGTAATAATAATGGAAAATAGTAATAATGATAATAGTAACAACAAGCATCAACATGAAAAGGAGGATATTGCACGTCTGGCCTATATATTAGAATTATACAGTCTGATGGCGGTGGGGATGAAGGATCTGCGGTAGCACTCCTTCTTGCACTGGGGGTGTCTTATTCGGCTACTGAAGGAGCTGCTCAGCTCCTCTACAGTCTGGTGCAGAGGGTGAGAGGTGTCGTCCTTAATGGACATGAATTTGGCCAGTACCCTCCTCTCAGCCACCTCCTCTACAAAGTCCAGGGGACAGCCCAGGACAGAGCTGGCCCTCTTAACCAGCTTATTCAGTCTTTTTCTGTCCCGTTCTGTGCTGCTCGGGGCCCAGCAGACGACAGCATAGAGGAGAGCAGAGGCCACCACAGAGTCATAAAAAGTCTTGAGCAGAGGCCTGCACACTCCAAAGGACCTCAGTCTCCTCAGGAGGTGGAGGCGACTTTGGCCCTTCTGTTTGCACGTCATGTTTGCACTACTGTTTTGATGCTGCTCATCTGAACTTTTTGTTATTTGGACTATTTATTATTTTTTACTATATTATAGCTATATTTTAGTTATTATTATTATTATTATTTAGTGTCTATACTCTAGTTATTACTATTATTATTTAGTGTTTTATGTTTGCACCTTATCACCGAGACAAGTTCCTAGTTTTGTGAATTCTGTTCACTTGACAATGGCAATAAAAGTCATTCTGATTCTGATTCTCTACTGAGAAGGAGAATTAACGTTTTTTTTTTACAATCTGAGCCTTATTTCGGTAATAAAACAAGTTGTTTTACTCACCCATAGCACTTTGGTGTCATATGGAGCACTTCCAGAGATGTTTTAGATTACCGATAGCTGTAGCGCTAATATATGCCCCGAGCGGCCTCCAAATAACACAAACTTTAGCACTTTTCAAATCATAGAAGCTCGGTGTCTTAGTCTACGCTTTCGTTTGAGTCAAAACTGACCTGTAATCTGAGAATTATCCATAGTTTCGAGTAGATGAGGACGCCAGTGCGCATATGCGGAGTCACAGCTTATTTCGCTCTCAGCTCCCGGGACCCAAACATGAAACACAAAGCTATAAACTATGGATAAATCTCGGATTACAGGCCACTTTTGACTCAAACAAAAGCGTAGACTAAGACATCGAGCTTCTATGATTTGAAAAGTGCTAAAGTTTGTGTTATTTGGAGACCGCTCGGGGCATATATTAGCGCTACGGCTATCGCTAATCCAAAACATCTCTGGAAGTGCTCCATATGACACCAAAGTGCTATGGGTGAGTAAAACAACTTGTTTTATTACTGAACTAAGGCTCAGATTGTAAAAAACGTTAATTCTCCTTTAAAACTGTTAATTACTATGGCAATGGTCCCTTTTTTTCATCATTCTGGAACCCACAGATAAAGGTATTTCTGTATCACATTTGTGTATTCTCCCTGTGATGGTGCAACCCCAGGAAAACTGAAGTTAAATACTGGGTCAAATGCAGGAGGCACATAGTGTATATTGATACATTGCAGCTGATGTCATCAATATTCCCTCCGCAAAGACTCAGTATGGAGTTTGCATGTTCTTCCTATGTTCATGGTGGAGAGGTTCATGGTCCAATTGCCTTAGTGCATAGTGTAAGCTGACAACCACATAACTATTCATAAGTTCAGTGTTTCTTCAAAGCCTGCTGTTTGGCGCATAATGTCATCCTGTCACTATATCTCGTGCTGAGGGGTCTTTTGGAGGCCATTTTAGCATCTCCTCACGAGTACAAGGCCACGTCCGCAGATCTGAACCGGCAGATGTAATGTAATGAGACAAAATGGAGGATGGGTCCTTGAGTGCGAGCAGAAAAAGCTTTGTACTGTCAAGATCTAACCGCAAAACCACAGCAGAGTTCATGCAGAAGTCTCAGAAAAGAAAGTTCCGGAAGTTTGTCTGGTACAGTTATCAAAATTTCAGTTTCCATTTCATTTTATCTCTACAGAACAACGTATTAAAGGAGCTCTACCTGACTTTTACCATCTTAAAAATCACAAAAAATACGAAGTTCATTTCAAACAGTTTGCAGTGGTCCATAGTTACTTCTCACTTCCCTCATTATTCCTCATAACTCACACATACTCCACTTTCATACTAGGCAACGTGGGTGAAGTGCTTTGCCTACGGACACAACAGTTTTTGCTACTGGCGCCCCCCTGTGGCACCTGATATTCCCACTGGTCTCCCATCCAAGTACTGACCAGGCCTGGCCCTGCTGAGCTTCTGAGATCTGACGGGATCAGGCTTTGACAAGCAGGTATGACTACAATAAAGCTAACAACAACTAGCATGCTAACAGTGTATTTCCTGGTTCTCAGACAATGGATGTAGTTATTCTGGCTTCAAGAGCTGCTTAGACCAGGGATGTCAAACTCATTTTGGTCCGAGGGCCGTATCCAACCTACTTTGATCCCAAAGGGGCCGGATCAGAAAACTCATGGAATATACATATACCCCAAAATTAGCAATCAGTCCAAATATTTGTCCAGAGAAACGCAAATCTATTACAGACTGCTGTTTGTTCAGCCCCAGAAATAATTCATTTATCTTCTGTCTTCTAAATTCTCCATTCAAGTTACTGTATTGTTGGAAATGCCGTGTCTCAGAGTGGCGTTTAAGATTATATTCCTTCAGCACCGCCACTTGTTGCAAACACACCAAGCGTACAGGTTTCCCATTCACCTCCGTCAACAAATAGGAATTAGTCAATTTTTCTTGGAAAATCCTGCACTCGGCGTCCACTTTTCTCATTTTTGACATTTTGCTGATGAGGGTGTCACGGTTGACAGTCAAAACGATGGTCCTTTAAGAGCGTTTGGAAAGAGGCGAGTCTTTATTTGTGCTGCTCTGGTGGGAAAAGCAAAAAGTAGAAAAGAGGCGCAGAAAATTACCAATATTTTAATAGAAAATGAAAATATAATTAAAACATTTTAATAGAAAAACAGCCGAGGGCCAGATTAAAGGTCTTGGAGGGCTGGATCTGGCCTCCGGGCCGCATGTTTGACCAGTTTCTACCAGGTTCTACATTGAATTACTCCCTGGGCGAGACCCCCTCCGCCCCCCCCAAGCCCACACAAGCCCACACAAGCCCCCCCCCCAAGGAATGAAAAAAACAACAACCAACATTTACCACAAGCAGCCATATTTAATTATCACTATAGAGTGGTTCTCATTATCACAACTTTAAAAAAAATATAAGTTATCATAACTAAAATAACATAAATAAAAAATAATAAATAAACTCTACACATAAAAGTGGCAAAAATATATACAATCAGATATATAAATAGAACAATCGGCTGCTCGATTATGGAAAAAATCATAATCACGATTATCTCAGTCAATATTGAAATCACAATTATTCAAACGATTTTTTCATAATCCCCTACCTACACACACACACACACACACACACACACACACACACACACACACACACACACACACACACACACACTCACACACACACACAGCTATTCCTCACTTTACTCACACAGATTTCTCCTCAGTATAATATAATATAATATAATATAACATAATATAACATATATAATTAATATAATTAATATAATTAATACAATATAATATAATAGCGCTAAAATAGAATAGTGATATGACAAACACATTTCATGACATGACTTACCAAAAGCAAAGATGAGATACTGTCCAGCAAATCCGAAAGAGCTCCCAGATGAAGTGTTGTCCGGGATAAGTAATTCACGTCGCCTCTATTGAAAATGCTGATCGCGTATCTCTACAAAGTCCCATGTAAAGTGTGTCTTTGTACGTTGTATTCATAGTAAATACCACGGAGGGTGAACGATCGATTTAAAAGTGATTAAATGTTGCGTTATACTAACTTTGTTTACTATTGTCTTCTGTAGTTTCCGTGTTCCTGATGCGAGCGTGTGCGTTCTTGGTAGGAGCTATCATTGGTCAATTCCTGGTAGCAACTAGTGCCGTGACATTGGTCAAATCGTGGTAGTGTGAGCTGGACTCGCAGCCGGCCGCAGAGAGGGAGGGGGTGAATCCTCTCTCTATCTTCTCTTTCTTTCTCTCTTCCTTTTCCTCTCGCACCAGTGTAGGCGCCAGCAGGTCTCTGCGCTGCGCATTGGCCCGCGTGGAAGGGAATGTATTGCGCGGGCGCTTGCAGCCAGAGGGGGCGCCAATTTGCCAGTTTCCTACACAGTGATATGATAGATAATTTTTTTTTTTCCAAGTGCTCGGCACGGCGTCCCTCACGAAGTTGCCACCCCCCACCCCCCACCCCCAAGAACCGCCTCTGTGTTTGACACCCCTGGCTTAGACAATATACAGTATCTATAGAGCAAGACACAAGAAAAAAAAAAGGGCTGCACAACATAAATATACATAAGAAAAGTAAAATACTTCTAAATCCGTATGTTAATATGTTAAAATAAAATAAATACAAATACCAATAAATACAACTGTGGACCATGCAAGTCCTGCAGTGTTAAAAGTGCACAGTGTAACTTTTCTGGTTTCTTGTCTCCATGGAGATGCTATTTCCTTGTCTGGAAAAAAAGTGATCTCTCTCTCTGTGGAGACAACATAGGGACAACATTGGGGCAAGTAACAGCTCAGATCTGTGGAGAGGGAATCCTTTATTATTAGTCTGTCTTCATCTCCAAAACTCAAAACTCACAGTAAGCCCATATGTTATTCAAGATTTTTAAGTGATAAAAGTAAATAAGTGCTAAATAGGTGATGGATAAATGAGTATTAAAGCCATAATGAGGAACATAACATGAGCCCATAACAGATCCAAGATCCAAAAAACATCTTCTGTCAATATAGTATATAGTTTTATCAGTATTAAAGATATTAAAGATAAACTGATGATGATTCAGCACCATGGACAGAGACACAAGGGCCGCTCAGAGCAAACAGGGAGCAGAGGGTGAAAATGTAAGGTCAAAATAATTCTAATGAAGGTGTATGGAGTTTAAAAACACAGTGGAGCACTTCCTGTATCGCCACATGACATCACATGGTAGCCCCCATGGCAGAAGATACATCAAGGCCTGTTGTGACGTGAGCCATCCTCCTGTGGACCCATCACCTGCGGAAGGATTCATGGGGGCTGGTGCATTGTGTTCTGGGCAGCAGAATACTGCTTGGACTGCTGCCCCCGCAACCCAGAAAATGGAAAAAGCGGAAGAAAATGAATGAATGAATGAATGAATGAATGAATGACATGGTGTTTTCTGTTTGAGAGAATGAAACAAAACACAACTCCAGGTCTGTTTGCGATGAGGAAACATAATAAAATAGATCAGAAAATGTAACACAGGGAGACTGCTTACCAGGTGCATCTGCCATTGTGTTCTTTGGCAGAACACTTTCGCCACATTGCCTAGTATAAATGTTGTGGGTGCGTCCCAGGGCAGTTGTGGCTACAATATTATCTCACCAGTGTGAAGTGAATGAAGGATGGACACAATTTTAAAGCAACATTGAGTGTCTTGGAAGCATTCTCACTCTTTCTCCCCCTCTCTCTTCTCTTCTCTTCTCTTCTCTCTTTCTCTCTATACCTCCCCTATCCTTTTCTCTCTCATTGACAACGCACTGTTGTCGTCTTTATTTCAGATGCAGAGGCATGCTCATCCCTCTCTATCTTCTCTCCTCTCTCTCTTCACCTCTACTCCCTTGTCCCTGCCTCTTTCTCCCTCCATCTTTCCTCTCTTCTCTTCTCTCCTTTCTCTCTCTCTCTCTCTCCTCTACCTTCCTCTCCTCTGTCTTTTATTTCTCTCCTCCCTCTTTCCTTTCATTGACCGTGCACAGTACAAGTCCTTGTATCAGATCCATACGAGGCGTGTACTGCTCACACTCTTTGGAATTGGTATTGAGTGAAGAAGTTTCTCTCTCTCTCTTTCTTTCATTTTTTTTTATATATATATTTTTATGTCGTACCAGAAAATAAAGGTCAGATAAGGTTATGCATTATTCTGTCATCTTTCAAATATATTTTTATTGGTGGTTTTCAGATTTCAGCATGTCATGATGTCTTCAGAAGGGGGACTATAATTAAGACTAATTTAGACTTTAATCTGTGTTAATATGTTTTAACACACTCTAACCAGTAACAGATGACTTGATTGGAACTATAACAGGTGATCTGATTTATTAGTCACAAGTGAGCTAGCATCAGCCAACAGTTTTTCAGTTTGTCGCTTTTTTATCGAAAATCAAACTCCTAAACAGGACCGTGAATGCTCACACTGATCACAGGCTCCTGAAAATGTGCCATTTAAATCAATTTTGTATTATTTCTTGAGTTTTCAGACAGTCTTAAAACTTTTTGACTGTGTTGATTAATGACTGAATTAATTACTGAACATACCACTATACCATTCAAAGCTTCGTCATCACTGAATGCGCGCACAGTGCTGACTCAAAACAAAGCCACTGCTGCCATAAAACCCCCAGCGAAGATATAGAAGAGAAGAGAAGAACTCAACGTGAAATAAAGAGAAACAGATGGAATAAATGTTCATATCATTCAACTGACATACAACACCTGCTGCTTGTTTAGGGTCATTTGCCCAGGTGTTCAATGGTGTTTAATCATGCTGATTAACTAGCAAGCACAGGACACCGCAAAGCTCACAGACATATTACCCGGGTAACCTCTACGACAGACACATGTAAACGAACACCAATAACTTTGTTAAAAGGCATGATAAGTTTTCGCATGACCATCATAAATGGCATTTGACATGACTGAGATCACATCTGTGACTCGTGAATTAAGTCGTAGTATGTTAGTTACCCCGCAACGCAAGTGCAGTTGGCGGTCAGAACGTAGTTCTCACACTTGTTGACGATAGCCCAAGCATTGTACATGGTCGTCTTGTGGCCTTGTCTTTGACTGGGGAGAACATCAGATGCCAACACGCAAAACTCCCCATCGATATCGTGGTATTTTACCTCCTGTACATGGCCACACAC
This sequence comes from Paratrypauchen microcephalus, assembly GCA_036785185.1. Taxonomy (NCBI): domain Eukaryota; kingdom Metazoa; phylum Chordata; class Actinopteri; order Gobiiformes; family Gobiidae; genus Paratrypauchen; species Paratrypauchen microcephalus. Next base: position 161,995 of record JAVJIX010000192.1, read on the forward strand.
GGCAAACTGGTAGGCATCCATGGATTTGTATGCGCGCACTTTCTCTCTTGTATACACGCTGGGCTTCTCCACTAAATAACAGTGGATATCTGTCCACTGTAAATCTGGCCACTTTCTGCGGTCGTACTGCCACTCCGTGATCACATAAGGATCTGGTAGTCGAACCCCGTTGCTCAACGTGAGCTTTTGAATGTAGCTCTCCCGATCGTTCAGATACTCCGCTATGGTCCGCCATAGTTGATTCTGGGTCAACAATGCGCGCACATGCCGGTGACGTCACGTCTGTTTACTAACAGTAAAGGGGTCTATAGAGATACATGTAGAACACCACCAGCATGATGTCACTGCAAAGTATGATGGATGATTTTGTGCTGTTGTCTGTAAACAGTTATCCAAATTACAGGTGCACTAGTAAGTTTTGTGATGGTGCTTCATTTTAGGAAAATGTTAATACTTTGCCTGGAATGTTCCACAGTATGGCATTAAACATATCTATCTCCATGGAGATGGCCACACCACACTAGGCCAAGTTATTGGTTCCTGTATTATATTTGTTTGCACTGAGACCCCCCCCCCCGTCTGTCCATTCATTCTCCCCTTTTCTTTTTCTCATCTCTCTCATCCTTCCCATCCTCTCTTTTGCTGTTTTTCTCTCCCCTCTTCTAACCCCATTTTCCTCTCTTCTCTCTCACCCTCTCTCTCTCACTCTTTTTCTTTTCTTCTCCCCCCTCATCCTCTCTCTCTCCCCCCTCTCCTCTCTCTCCCTTTCTCCTTCTCTTGCTCTCTCTTTTACTTTTTCTCTTCCTCTCTTCTATCTCGCTCTCTCCCCCTGCTCTCTTCCTGTCTGTCTATTCATTCTCCCCTTTTCTTTCTCTCATCCATTCCATCCACTCTTCTGCTGTTATTTTTCTCTCCTCTCTTCTAACCCCCTCTTTCCTCTCTTCTCTCTCTCTCTCTCACTCGCACACCCTCTCTCTCTCCTTCTCCCTCATTCACTCTCATCCTCTCCCCATCACCCTCTCTCCTCTCTCTTCCTTTCTCTCGCTCACCCTGTCTTCTATCTCTCCCTCACCCCTTGCTCTCTCTCACCCTTTTACATCCCTCTCTTTCCCCACATCTCCACCCTTCTTTCCTTTCTCTATTCTTCTCTTTCATCCCTCATCATGTTTATGTCACCCCCTTCCCCTCTATACCTCTCTCCATCCTCCCTTCTCTCCCTGTCTGTAAATAGGATATGGTGGGTCCAGACTGATTTGGCTTTGGGTCCGGTCTGTGTAAACAGGACTCCGTTCCTTTCACAATTCTCAAGATTCAAACATGAGCAGATCTGAGCCTCCGTTTATGGACAAACCTCTCATTTTGGCCTCACACAGGACAACACGATCACAATACACACAAAGCACAGCGGCAGAAACACTGTTATTTAGCATGACTTTATGAAGGTGGATGTGTGTGGTGGCAGAGTGGTTAGCCCCCTGCCTCTCAGTTACAAAGCTGTAGATTTGGATCTTACTGCGGCCAAATGACACGTGAAAGTGGTAGCGCTGAAACCAGACTCTGTACCAGATTTTTATTGTAAGGGTACACTCACACTACCCCATCAAACCTGCTCGAGGATAGGCACTTGGTATTGGTACTTGGTATTGGTACTTGTATTGGTACTTGATTTTGGTACTTGTACTGGTAATTGTATTGGTACTTGGTATTGGTACTTGGTTTTGGCACTTGGTTTTGGTACTTGTACTGGTAATTGTATTGGTACTTGGTATTGGTACTTGATTTTGGTACTTGTACTGGTAATTGTATTGGTACTTGGTATTGGTACTTGTATTGGTACTTGATTTTGGTACTTGTACTGGTAATTGTATTGGTACTTGGTATTGGTACTTGTATTGGTACTTGATTTTGGTACTTGTACTGGTAATTGTATTGGTACTTGGTATTGGTACTTGGTTTTGGTTCAAACTGTCTCTGCCTGGAGCTACTGTGGCAAGTACATTTCTCCTATGTGAGATCAATAAAGTCTTATTGTATGTTACTTGTACTGGTAATTGTATTGGTACTTGTATTGGTACTTGTACTGGTACTTGTATTGGTACTTGTATTAGTGCTTGTATTAGTACTTGCATTGGTACTTGTATTGGTACTTGTACTGGTACTTGTATTGGTACTTGTATTAGTGCTTGTATTAGTACTTGCATTGGTACTTGTATTGGTACTTGTACTGGTACTTGGTATTGGTGCTTGTATTGGTACTTGTATTGGTACTTGTACTGGTACTTGTATTGGTACTTGTATTGGTACTTGTACTGGTACTTGTATTGGTACTTGTATTGGTACTTGATATTGGTGCTTGTATTGGCACTTATACTGGTACTTGTATTGGTACTTGGTATTGGTACTTGGTATTGGTACTTGTATTGGTACTTGGTATTGGTACTTGCATTAGTACTTGGTTTTGTTATTGTATTAGTACTTGTATTAGTACTTGTATTGGTACTTGTATTGGTACTTGTATTAGTACTTGTATTAGTACTTGTATTAGTGCTTACATTGGTACTTGGTATTGGTACTTGTATTAGTACTTGGTTTTGGTATTGTATTAGTACTTGTATTAGTACTTGTATTGGTACTTGTACTGGTATTGGTACTTGTATTGGTACTTGTATTAGTACTTGTGTTAGTACTTGGTATTGGTACTTGTACACACACACACACATGCACGCACGCACACGCACGCACGCACACACGTGCGCATGCACACACACACACGTACGTTGTGCATTGAGAGGAGAGATGAAATATTATTTGTCTGTAGAATAATTACATCTCCACAGACTCATTGAAACTAAGGAGGAAGCAACTAAAGAAAGAACTACATAAAGACACTTTTAATTCATTGATGTATGTGGACCACAGAGTGTATCAAGAAGTCAACTAAGGGAGTGTGACGTCACCCATTGTGTTCAGTCAAATGAAGCTCACAAAGGCTGGCAGTTACAGGGGCAAATCTGGAGCCAGTTTCATTTTAGGAAAAGGAACTAATTGTTGTAAGATCTGATTTAAGGACCCAAGTGCAGAACCCAAAAGACAAACAGTTTAAAAGATTTATTTACAGAGGAGTTTTAGGATGGAGTCCACAGGTGCAGGTAGGTACTGCGGCCGGGGGGTCCACAGGTGCAGGTGCTAAAATTACGAGATGGCTGGGCAAAAACTGGGAACAAAAAATCCAAATTACAAAAATTCCAAAACTGAAGAAAAATTTGAAAAAACACTAATTCAACAAGGAGCCACGAAGGAATAATTACTGTACTGCTTTTGGTATATAGACGAAGTGGCAGAGAGTGGTGGTAGAGCCGGGTATCTATAGGCAGGTTGGTTAATACAGTGCTTCTCAATTATTTTCTGATGCCCCCCTAGGAAGAAGAAAAAAATTCACGCCCCTCTCCCTGCATGCGACTATAAATAGTATTATTTGTCTACAAAATTGTTATTAGTACACCTCTGCATAACATTGTATCATTTTATTAACATTAAAAACAAAAAAAAGAAAGAAAGAAACTTCCAACAAAGACTGCACTCTGCACTTTTCTTTTTGCACTGAGGACTCAATATTAATATTAATGTGTTTTTAATGCAGCTTTGCGCACATTTGTTTACATTTTACAGAAACGAAACTTAATACTACATTGCATAAACTAAAAGCGCTGAGAAAAAACAAAACAAAACGCTCTCTCCTTGTGCCGCTGATGCGTCAGCTTCTGTCGTACTAAAGGACATGACTCAGTGGGTGAAAGTAAAGCGGTGCGCACCGGAACGGCGCACCGGTATAAAATTCACAGCCGGTACGCAGAACCGCTAAGAGAATAAATAAATAATAAATAAAAAGAATAAATAAATAATAAATAAAAAAGTAAGGTACTGTGGAAGTTGTGGTTGTAATAAGAAACTCGAAAACTTCTCATATTTTAGACTCAAGAACGGTGAGTCGTTTTATTAACACACCAGAATATCGGGAAAAGGAGCTGTGCTAGAACACAAAAGCAGCGTGTCTAAAGTCACGCCTTTCTTAAAGGGACCGCAACTATTATTAGAAGCAGTGAATTTATAACCAAGTGCTTAACCAAGAACTGAGCAAAACCCACATGGCAATGCTGTAACAACACAGTTAAGAAGGTGAATTATGCATACATTCATGTGTACACTACAGTGCGCTATTTAAGTAGAAAACACAAACAACCACACTATGCCATTCGAGAATAACTGAAAGCTACCCGAAAGCTATCTGCAGTCTGTTAAGCAAGGTTAAGCAAAACTTATCTGACTGTAGCCGTGAAAGTAGCCTAAACCATTGCGAGGCGGTGCTGCGCACTGGTAGAAGATTTAAGGCCGGCGTGCTGCCTGCACCTGTAAGAGAGGGTTTATGCTGACTAAAAACACTTAGTAAATTAGTCATTTTCGCTGTTTAATAAGAAAACATATCTATGCACAATATGTCATTTTTGAGCAGCTCTGATGAAGACAATAGCATGTTTAAAGTAGTCATAGAATCTGTGACATGCGTCAGCAGCTGCTTCATTTACAGTGCTGTGCATTGACCGAAGCTTTCGTAGGCCCACAAAAATATGAAATAACTAAGTATATTAAAAAAGTTATTTATCTATGAAAAAGGTGTAAAACGTAAAAAAACAAGCAAACAGGTAAAACAAGTGTTTTTTTTTTTGTTTTGTTTTTTTAAACGGCAAAGTGATGCACTGGACCTGTAAGAAATGAAAACTACTTTCACCACTGAATATACGTGTTTTTCTGTGACAGAGGATGTTCTGCTGATGGTGAGTCTGTTCTGTGCTTATATCGTGTATTTAAAGTTGCCGACCCCTGCCCCAGAGCGACAATGAGAGTGCCACTGCCAACTACTGTTGTTGATGTGCAATTACACTTAGTTCTAGTACAGTACGGCATGTTTCCTAGGGTCACACCACACCCCCCAAGGGAAGCCCGCTCCACTATTTGAGAAGCACTGGGTTAATATGAACCATTTAAAGATCAAAATGACGAGCCTGACACCAGCAGTTACGGAAAGAAAGATGACGTCTTTTCAATACAAAGTGAACTGGAGTCGATGGAGCTGGAAGTGCGCCCATGCTCACTTCCTGTTTGTAGGACAGCAGCTAGCGGGTTAGCTATGACGTGACTCTAGCAGCACTGCACTTTCTGACACATTGACATATTTAGATTTGATTTTCATTTGGCAGAAAGCAATCATTTGTCTCGCACGTCGGGACATTTTGGACATTGATCGGGATGATTGACAGCTGCAATTGGCTTCATAATTCAGGAAAAAACACAGAACTTTATGGAGTCACAATCTACATTTGACAGGTTTCCAAATGGATCGATGAGGAAAGCTTTTAGTGCAGTGAGTGTGAGTGACAGTATGTGACCTTTCCCCTTTGTTTGATCCTCTGCATATTCATACCTTTATACTTGTGTACATCACTGACTGCTCTGGATGTGGCATTTCCATAGTTACCAATCAGCGATGGGACTTTTGTGGTAGTGGTAGTATAGTAATAGCAGTAGTAGTTATAATAGTACTAATAGCAGTAGTAGTTGTTCTTGTAATAGCAGCAGTAGAAGCAGCAGTTGTAATAGTAATGGTAGTAGTAGTAGTAGTAGTCAGTAGTCGAGTTGAGGGGGCATCACCCCCGGTGGAAAAAATAGTCAAAATCATCCCTCTTATAAAACAGTCATCCCTTCTTCCATCCCTTGTGGCATTTTATCAATCAGGCATGAAAATCCATCACCTTTTGGCGAAATTTGCCGTTTTGAAGTAAAAATAGCCAGTGCCAAGAGCCAATCATAGGCCGAACTGCGCTCCAGGTTCTAATCATGTTGCAGCACCACCGATCGCGCTCCCGCCAATCATGACGATTAGCGCTGTTGCGTTTGCACCTGTTCGCCGATCAGCTGTGAGCGAGCCGCGTGATATTTACGCGGCATTTCCAGAGAAGAAGAATCCTTAAATTGCTACGTTAATGCTACGTAAGAAGAAACTCTCGCCTGGGGACACGGGATACTTCGGAATATGTCCGTTTCTCCGGAGCTCCGGATTATTAAAGACCATGGATATACCCAACGCGCGCATATGCAAACTATTGGGAGTGACCGCATTCTTATGGGTGAGTCATATTATCAGATTATTTCTGCATCAAAGGGACGGATTAGCTGACAGGAGGGGTCAGCGTGTGTGTACAGGGCTAAACAGGGACTAAACCGGGACTAACCCGGGACTAAACCAGGACTAAACCGGGTCTAAACCAGGACTAAACCGGGTCTAAACCGGGTCTAAACCGGGTCTAAACTGGGACTAAACCAGGACTAAACCAAGACTAAACCAGGTCTAAACCAGGTCTAAACCAGGTCTAAACCAGGTCTAAACCAGGACTAAACCAAGACTATACCGGGTCTAAACCAGGTCTGAACCAGGACTATCTTGTGTATTATTGAATTATTGAATGATTATATAGATTTTTTGTTATAAAAGAATTTCCATTTTAACAAAGTATGTTCTAACTCTGACCTGCCCTGAAACACCACAGTGATGTCAGTGATGGGGGAGGGCTTAGCTTAATGTCAGGCAAATGAGTTCCTTTCTGTTCCACAAGCAGATCTTTAACGGGGAATTTCTCAGATTGTTGCCTTCAGAATGTGCTGCTTTCACCAGGGGGGTTATTTCTTTCCGATAAATAGTATTGTCTTGTGGAGGCCATGCAACTGAGAATGCAAGCTATGAATCAGATGGGATTTAGGATTTGCCATGTCTAGCAAGTCACCCTAAAATGGACTAAAATGCAGGAAATTGCATCTAAGAAATCCAAAATTTCCCCCCGCTTCGGAAAATATGTCACATAAATGAAAAATTTCACCATCCCCCCTGGTTTCGTTTTACAACTCAACTACTTGTAGTAGTAGTAGTAGTAGTAGTAGCAGTAGTTGTAGTAGTAGTACTAGGAGGAGTAGTAGTAATATAACAGTAGTAGATGTAGTAGTAGTAGTATTAACAGTAGTACATATAAGAGACTCACAGACATGGAACACACTGCCAGCCCATGTCAGGAACTGTGGCATTTATTCAGCCTTTAAAATGGCTCTGAAACATTGGTTGAAAACTAACCAGACGTGCTCACACATGTAGCTTATTCTGACTTTTGGGGCCGTGTAAACTCTGAGATGGGTCTATTGCAACTACATGCTCTTGGCGTTATGTCTATTGTGTATTCTTTTTTCTCTGTTTGTGTGAATGTGTTTTGTTCTTACCCGCCTTTAGGACTACAGATGTAAATTAGCTATTGTGCTAACTCCGGCATATTTACATTGAAGCTCTCTGCTGACATGTTGATTAATATGCATTGTCCTAATTTAATTAAATAAATAAATAAAATTAAAATAAATAGTAGCAGTAGTAGTAGTACTATTAGTAGTAGTAGTAGTAGTAATAGTAATAAGAGTAGTAGTAATAGTAGTAATAACAGTAGTAGCTGTAGTAGTAGTGGCAGTAGTAGTAGTAGTAATAGTAATAGCACTACTAGTAGTAACAGTAGTAGCAGTAGAAGTAGAAGTAGTAGTAGCAGTGACAGTAGCAGTAGTAGCAGTAGTAGCAGCAGTAGTAGTAGTAGTAGTAATAGTAGTAGTAATAGGAGTAGTAGTACTATTCACAGTAGTAGTAATAGTAATAGTAGTAGTAGTAGTAGTAGTACCAGCAGCAGTAGTAGTAGTAGTAATAATAGCAGGAGTAACTGTAATAGCTGTTGTAGTATTTGTAGTAGCAACAGTAGTAGATTTAATAGCAGTAGTAGCAGTATTTGCTGTAGTTGCACAAGTAGAAGTAGCAGAAGTAGTCCAGTCTTCTATAATGCCAAATAAATATTATAACACACATGCTAATACTGCTACTACTACCGCTGCTACTACTATTGCAGTACTCAACTGGTGTTAATGCTGCAATCTGATAAACTTTTTGCTGCTACTTGCCTGGTGATGTTACTGTTACTACCATAGTATTTGCCACAGTACTGCTACTACTTACTAAGATGTAATTGCTTATAAACTACTACATGGACAGCAAGTAATTATGCTGCTTGTCCTGGTGCTACTGCTACTAATACTGTCACTGCTGCTACTACTACTACTACTACTACTACTATAGTCACTGGCACATCTCTAATCTAATGCTGTGGATGCTTATGCTAATGCTAGCCTGACATTTCCCTTTCATAAACATAATTAGAGCGGGTGGAGGCGCAGGTGGTGCTGGGAAATAACTCTGCACTCTGTTAACTTTACGGCCCATTTCAGTGTTTGTTTTCGTTGTTTTTATTGCACACATGAAACATGGATCTCAGTCAGACCTTGGACCCTGATGAGAGAGTCCAGCTTTTGTTTTAGACAGGTCCAGGCTCAATCCCATCCAGGTTCAGCCCGGGTCGAGTCTCTGAAGCGTCCCTGTATCTGTGGCTCTTGCTCTTTTGGCTTGTTCGCTCGTTGGATGTGTGATTGCTGTTCATCGTTCTGTTTAGTATTTGGTTCCCAACTTGTTACGTTTATGTGGTACTTTTCATAAGATTGGAAACTGGAACCATTTGGAGAGCCAGATGGACTTCATAGAAATATTTCCCTTATAGAATACATGACATAAAAACAATGCTCACTTTGTATGTAAATTGCACTGGAGAGCTTCTGTAAAGACGATGAGTATTAGTTAAACCATTATGGGGAAATTATTTTGGCTAGACTACATTTTTATAGCTTTTAACCAAACTCAAGCCAGACTTCAAATTTGTCTTTCTAAATGCCTTTACAGCAACTATCTTCAATGTTAGACATGATTGTTTTTAGCCTGATTCGAACTGCGTGACTCTTGTGTGCACCTCAAATGTTACTTATACAGCACAGACAAAATTCAATTTGTATTCTGTACACATTAATATATATATATTTTTTGTTTTGTTTTATTTGTTATAAAGCTGACTAAGTCTAGCAGTGTTTTGTGCAAGGGCACAAGAACAGCATGCCCAAGGTATAACGGGAATAGAAGCATCCAGCTTTAAAGCTGCCATCTGTAATTGGGCTGGCTCTGTTGTATTCTCACACTTCACCACTAGAGGCTATCTACTTTACTCTAGTCTGATAGTGTGCAAGCTTTGGTCTGACAGAAGGACAGCAAAGGCCAAGTGAGGGGGAGGAGCCAAGTGAGGAGAAGGGACTAGGTGATAGGGGAGGAGCCAGATAATGGGGGAGGGGAACAGGTTTCACATCTGCCATCTACTGGTGAAACACACACACACACACACACACACACAAATGACTAGTTTGTAACTTTCATGGACAAACGTGCCACTACACACCTTTTCTCAGCACTAATACTTATGATAGTGACATTGCGCTGGAGGTGTTCTACATGTATCTCTACAATGGAATGTCCAGCAGTGACACAATGCACATATTAGCAAACACTGTCAAAAACGTTTTTATGATTGTCTGAAAACTCAAGTGGAGGTTCAAGTATCTCAGAGTGTTGTTCACGAGGGGAGGATAGAGCGTGAGATTGACAGGTGGATTGGTGCAGCGTCGGCATTGATGCGGCCGCTGTACTGGACCGTTGTGGTAAAGAGGGAGCTGAGCCGATAGGCAAAGCTCTTGAGCTACTGTCAATCTACATTCCTACCCTCACCTACGGTCATGAGCTCTGGGTAATGACCAAAAGGACAAAATTGCGGATACAAGCGGCCGAAATAAGTTTCCTCCACAGAGTGGTTGGGTGCTCCTTTAGGGATAGGGTGAGGAGCTCAGTCACACGGCAGGAGCTTGGTGTAAAGCCGCTGCTCCTCCAACTGAGATGGCTCGGGCATCTGTTCCGGATGCCTCCCTCGGGAGGTGTTCCAGGCATGTCCCACCGGGAGGAGGCCCCGGGGAAGACCCAGGACATGCTGGAGGGACTATGTCTCCCGGCTGGCCTGGGAATGCCTTGGGGTCCCCCTGGAGGAGCTGGAGGAAGTGTCCGGGGTGAAGGAATTTTGGGAGTCCCTGCTTAGACTGTTGACCCCACAACCCGACCCCAGATAAGTGGAAGAAAATGGATGGATGGATGAAAACTCAAAAAACAGAACACAAAATGGATTTAAAGAGCACAGAAGTCGAACAAGCTTTAGACAGAGCAGTGCCTACAATTAGCATCACACACCCATCATAATATAATCTAGCCAAAAAATAAATGAGCTAAACATTGCTATCTTGTTTTATGTTTTCATTTTCTGCTGTGTTTAGATGGCCATACACCTTGGCTTTATTTCCTGATCGAAAATGCATTAGGCTCAAGATCCTGTGATGGATGGACCAGGACAAAGGCAGTCCCTAAAAGCTCTCTCATTTGAACCGGCTTCCTCCAGGCATGTTCCAATATCTTACCCACACCTGAGGCCTCTCCGCCGGGCCAGACGGCTCGGTGCTCCCCCTCCTCTGGCTCTACCTGCGGAGCCCCGTGATCCCACAGACAAACACCAGCTTCATGAGATGGCACCAAAACAAACAAGAGAGCAGAGAAGAACGCAGAGGTCACAGCGCTGAATATTCAACAGACTACAGACATGTCAATCATCAGGGAAGAGAGGGGAGAGAGAGAGGGGGGAGAGAAGAGAGGGGGGGGGGGGTTGTGGAGAGCAGAGAGGGAGAGAGAGAAACAAAAAAGTGATAGGAGAAAGGGAGGGCAGAGAGAGGAAGACAGGGAGAGAGAGGGGGGAGAGGAAAGGGAGAGACAGAGAAAGAAAGGGAGAGGGTGAGAGTGCCATCAAGAGAGAGAAAGGAGTGAAAGGGGGGCAGAGAGAGGGAGAAAGACAGAAGTAGAGGGGGAGAGAGGAGAATGTAATAGAACTTCAGTGACAAAAATATAAAATCCAGAACGACAACTTTTATTCCCGCCTTCACCCAGAGTACCATATGCCCATAAGACACACTGTGTAACTTTTCAGGCATAGGGTCTGCGTTGTGATTGCTTTACCTGGAATGTTCCACAATACGGCATTAAAAGTCTGTCTCCAAAGCTGCAAGCAGGCAGAACACCACACCAGATTAAAGGAAGCAATAAAAACAAATGAAATAAATGTAAAATCTATAAGTGCAAGGCTTTAAAGGGTCCATATCTATTTTCTAATCTTTTTTCTCATATAGAAATACAGGAAGAGCTCCACTGTGTTTTTAAACTCCATACACCTACTTTAGAACCATTTTGATTTCAACCCTGGAATTTCCAGTTTCTACTGAACAAAGGGAAATGGGTGTTAACTTGACAACCAGCCCTTCATGACATAACAAGGTACAACAGAGCATATTGAGTAGGGATGCACAATATACCCGCATTAACATCGGTATCAGCCGATATTGCAAAAAAATAAAAAATAAAAAATAAAAAAATCGTAAATATCGGTATCGGCCCGATGTGTAAACGTGGGCCGATATTAACGACCGATATTTGTCAGTACAGTAATCCCTGGAATTAACGTTTTCTCACATTTCTCTCTCGTTTAAACACTCAAACTTTCGTAGATTTTCAACAAAGTGTATTAATAGTGAAGCATGCTCAAATCCGTGATAGCATGACCGGCGCGAGACCGCGTATCCCACCCAGGGCTGCTAGCAGGAGACCCGTGCCCAAACCGTGCCTCCTCTAGACCAGGTCTAAACCAGAATTAAACCACCACATGCGGCTCTTTGCCTGGTTTCGTGCGGCTCTTACGTTCGTTTGGTCAATTTTTCAATATAGGACCTTTAAATCATTTTTGGTTGATCTAGTCCTGATATAGTCTTGGTTTGGTCCTGTTCTAGTCCTGGTTTAGTCTGGGTCTAGCCTTGGCCTAGTTTTGTCCCATTTAGTGTCAGTCTTGATACGCTGCTCAAAGACAATTACAAGCTGGAAGAGCATTTTTTGGATTACCCCCTAATGATGTCACAAGGTGGAGTGTTTTGAGGTCTGGAAAGGAAAAAAAAAACATATATGAAAGGACTGAGACACAAGTCCAGGAATTCTGTTGGTTTATTCCTCCATCTCTCCCTTGAACACAGATGAGTCATGTGATTCAACGGTCCAAACGAAATGAATCAATCCAAAAAGTACATTTGCATAATTATTTTTTTAGGATTCTCGTTATCCTCCCAACACGTCCACAGTGCTGTTCCAATCCCCGTGTCCAGTCACTGCCCGTTCCTTCATTAAGTCGCTGTCACTCCAAATGCCAACCTCCCCTCTGTGGCATCTGACATAAAAATGATTGGTTTGGTCTATCGCCACCAAACTCACTGCTGTGCCCCCAGATATTAACCACGCTTCACCGTAATCACTGATTAATATGGCTTTTAATAGGCTCATTAAAGCGGTGGAGATATATGGGGGACAGTTAGGGTGCAGTGAAGCGCACCTATGGGTGCTGTATTACGCAATAGATAAACCTGCACATGTGAAGACTGCAGTGTCAGGACCGCACTGAGCTGCCTCTTTGTCCTTTTATTGGAGTAATATCTCTTGCCCCAGTACAGATATCTTGTATAAGCAGCTCTTGAGGTCAAAACATATCTCCTGTGTGCGTGAAGAGTCCCTCAGTCGTCCAGGTAGAATCCATGATAAAAGGAGAAATTCAATTTGTCAACTGGACAAAGTTTGTTTGGTCGAAAACGTTTCGTCGCTCATCCGAGAGGCTTCGTCAGCTCTGGTTCTAGTGCTGGTTAGACCCTGTTTATATCTAGCTGCAGGGAGGAGCTCCCTACACTGAAATAGCTCTGAAACTATCTCCACTAATCTGTCTCTTTGTTTTTCAAATTACTCTGGCGACTAGTTTAGCCTCCCTATTCAAGCCTAACGACCCTCTCCACCCCTCTGCCCTGGATTGTCTGCCCTAATGTTTCTTTGTCTGTTTTTGACTTGGTTTGAGAATCGAATTATAAATGGGAGACAAGTTATGTCTAACTCCCCCATTTCTGTTTAACGACAGATTCTCTTTTTTGACAAAGAGGCAATTTTTGTCAAAAAAGAGAATCCGTCGTTAAACAGAAATATAAACAGTGTCTAACCAGCACTAGAACCAGAGCTGATGAAGCCTCGCGGATGAGCGGCGAAACGTTTTCGACCAAACAAACTTTGTCCAGTTGACAAATTGAATTTCTCCTTTTATCATATCTGCTGTGTGTTGTCTATTAAGTGTTTTATTGTCCAAGAATCAGAAAGCTTGTATTTAGCATGCTAGTTGTTATTTTTACCGCTCTGGTCTCTGAAAATGCGAAAAGCACTTAAAACTCATCACAGTGAATAATTAGGATGCTCAGAAGGCATAAGGCAAGTGAGGCAACACATCAGCCTGACTCTCACCCACCTGCACTGGCTTCCCAGAAAATGCCGGACCCAGTACAAGATTCTTCTTCTCACCTACAAGTCCCTCCACGCCCAGGCCCCTCAGAACCTCAGACCTGGGAGACAGAGCCGCTGTGTTGTGCTTATTATTTAGGGCTGTCAGTTTAACGTGTTAATTCGATTAATTAATTACACTGCAAATGAATGCGTTATAATAATTAACACAAATAATTATGAGCGGCAATTCAATGTGCGCGCATTTGAAAATTTGTCGTGTGGCGAGCAAATTGCTGCTATGGCCTTTGAACAGCAAGTTTATTTATAAAAGAACGAAAACGAGACTATCAACAAGAACGTGGTGCTTTGTCGCTTTTGTAAAAATAACCTTCCGATCACCGAAGCTGCTCCAGCCTGACGGATCATTTGAGCGATAAACACGTCTGGACAAGTTCCATCGTTACCGGTGATAGTGCGCACTTCACCAAACCACCAAACCACGCGCACAGAATTTGGGAAATGAATGAGCAAAGCGACCGCAGAAAAACTGACAAACTCAATTGCACACTTTCTCTCTCTCTCTCCATCAATCTCTCTCTCAATCTTTCTCTCTCAATCTCTCTGTCTCTCTCTCTCACAGACTGCGATTTAAAAAATTAGATTAATTAGATTAATTAATTACAAATCCTATAATTAATTAGATTTTTTTTATCGCATGACAGCACTATTATTATTATTATTATTATTATTATTATTATTATTATTATTATTATTATTATTATTATTATAAGGTAAGTGGTCCACTGCAAACTGTTTAAGATGAACTAGTTCTGTTTTTCACATTTTTGGGACTATAAAAACATAATACAAAAAAATGTACTACAACTACACAAACCTGATGCGATTAGCGGGATGCACGCTGATTGTGTGACAGCACTGTGAAGGGGGAGTGACTTAGCACCGAGAACATTTTACACTAAATGAATAAAACATGTTAATGCATTGTTTTCAGTGAGTTTCAAAACATTAAAAGGTAACATGGTTATCTAAATATGAGTTAGCAGTTAATACCACATAGAAGTAAAATACACCCTCTTTAAGGTTGGGGCCCCTGACAACGTCCCCGATACTTAGAAAACCCACGTGTCTCTGCTAGCATAAAATTATTAACACAGCATTAACTTTTCAAAGTCCAAAGTTATCCCTCACTTACATTATGTATTCAGCATCCTAATTACTCACCACGATGAGTTTATAAGTGCTTTTCACAACTTTTTGAGACCAGAGAGTTTGGTGTGCTAACGGTGCTTATACTGTACAATATATCTGTGCTGGGGTGAGAGAAATTAGCTCAAATACATGGAAGGAAATTTGGAACCAAACCAGAAAGCAGACGTGTCCTCTCAGTGCAGCCTGCGGTCGTGTTCCTTGCTCATATTACGGCTGCTATCAGAAGCTAACAATATTGGTTGGCATTTACAGCTCAGTGGCTTCTCAAGTGAGTGGGCTCATTGTGGATGTGGTGACCTGTGCCGAGGATACTGTTCTAATCGTTTTGTCTCTATAGCAGCAGTCATGGTCCATAGGTTCTAATGGAGAGGAGGATTTAAAATGGATGTCAAAGAGAAGCAGTGAACTTTTGATTCTTGGTCTGTCATGCTTTCATTGTCACATATGGCATTTGTCATATGAACTGAACAAAAGAGTCTATCCATCACAGTATAGCAGAGAAATTTGTTTTTAATATAACAATTTCATGTATGGCTTACTTCCTTAACTGTAAAGACTGCACCATGTTCCAAATTATCATGCAAATTGTGTTTAAGTGTCATAAAGGTACTTTTTTTTGTTTTGTTTTCCAGTGAAACTCCTGGATGGTCTTGTGTCTCAGAACTCATCTCACACATCTCACACCAGTTTGCCTGGTGCTTCCAATTAAAGCAGTGCTTCTCAAATAGTGGGGCGGGCTCCCCTGGGGGGGCACGGTGTGATGCCGGGGGGGGTGACCCTGGGAAACATGCTTTTTTGCCGTACTGTAGTTGGCAGTGGCGCTCTCATTGTTGCTCTGGGGCAGGGGACGGCAACTTTAAATACGCGATATACAGAACAGACTCACCATCAGCAGAACATCCTCTGTCACAGAAAAACACATATATTCCACTGAGTCGTGTCCTTTAGTCTGACAGAAGCTGATGCATCAGCGGCACAAGAAGAGAGCGTTTTTTTTTTTTTTTCAGTACATTTAGTTTATGCAAACGAGCAATGTGGTTTTAAGTTTTGTTTCTGTAAAACGTAAACAAATGCGCGCAAAGCTGCATTAAAAACACATAAATATTTGAATCCTCGGTGCAAAAAGACAGTGCAGTCTTTGTTGAAAGTTTCTTTATTTATTTTCTTGTAAACATCCGCTTAGGGCGGATGTCGCCGTACCACATCCGCCGTAAACATCTGCTTAAAGTGAACAGGCTAATAGAGCTAACCTAGGCGCAGTGATACGAATCGAGAGAAATTATGCGAATGCGAATTAGGCTGCTGAATTTTTAGCGGACAACTGTTTGTGACGCAAATATGTGACCCACGGCGGCCAAATAGGACATATATGATCCCGGATGCGTTTTGAGTTATTCACAGATTCTGAAAGTATAGATTCTAAGCTTTCCAATGATCAGCCCTCCTTGCCTAATTTGCATGACATTAAGCTAAGCCCTCCCCCATCATGACTATCACTGTGGTGTGGTGTTAATGTCCAGGCAGGTCAGAATCATTCAATAATTTCATAATACACAGGATAATATGTTAAGGCAAAGTGTACTACAAAATTTACTTACAGTCAGGAAGTACTAATAGCATAGCAAAGTCACCAATATAATAAAAAAAAAAAAGTAATAAAATATGTAATAAAATACCAAGGTACAGGTATTTCACAGGAGGTAATACAGCTCAAATGAATTTCGAATTGCACATAATATAGCATAGTATGTATATATATATATATATATATATATTAGGGCTGTCAAACGATTAATTTTCTTGATCGCAACTAATCTCAGAAATTTCATAGTTAATCGCGATTAATCGTGATTTATTTTGCATGTTTAAAATTGATATCTTGCAGTAAGATCGTTCGAATCTAAAGTTAAACTCACAATGCAAAGTATTTATCACCATTTTTTTAATTTAAAAAAAGTGCAGAGAAAGGAAAAAGTAACAATGAACCAGTAATAGTGCTTACTTTGAGAAATTGTAAATAAATGATTGAAGCCCGCTTGAGCTGCCTACGGATGCGTAGAAGGAACAAAATACTAGCAAACTCAAAATAGCGCGTTTAACCGACAATGAGTTTAATTAATACAACCAAATGAGCTGCATATAAGAGAACTCACGGGGCAGGTAACCGGGCCTCATGCCGACAGCGAACAGTTCAATGTCTTTGTTACACATCTGCTCCTTCACTGTACAGTGTCCAGGTTTACACCATTTCTCGTTCAGAAACAGCACTAGTCCTCCTCCCTTCTTCTTCCCGCTCTCCTCCGTCCTGTCTGCGCGCAGCAGATGAAAGTTGTCCACAGTGACGGTAGAGTCCGGGATTTGCGGTGTTAGCCATGTCTCCGTAAAAACAATGACGCTAGCGTCCCTGTACTCCTGCTGAAATCTAACGAGCGCGAGGGAGCGCACATTCCCCGTGATGACAGAGGGAAGAACGGGTCTGTAGCGTCTCTTCTTTTCCCGGAGTTTACGTCCCGCGCGGCATCCACGGCGTGTCGTCCGCAGGATCTCGTCAGGGATAACATGCCTGTCTCGGGGGAACACAACAGCGCTGCGCAGCGCCATCAGCTGATCCTTTGTGTAGACGAGCGGGGGACGGGGTCCCTTACACATCTTAAGCCGAGACAGGTAAATAATCCACCAAAAGTGCAGAAAAAGTGCAGCGTCGTGTGCAGCCCAAGCTTACGTACAGTGTTGATAAAAAACAAATTTACAAAAGTGGGGCAGTTTAAGGCAAAAAGTTGGCAAAAAGTTGGCAAACTCTGATCGCAATTAAAAAAATTGTTCGCGATCATAACTTACATTAATCTAATCGCGATTAACGCGTTAATATTCCCAGCCCTAATATATATATATATATATATATATATATATATACTCAACAAAAATATAAACGCAACACTTTTGTTTTTGCTCCCATTTTTCCTGAGATGGACCCAAAGATCCAAAATTCACTCCAGATACACAACACTACCATTTCTCTCAAACATTGTTCACAAATCTGTCCAAATGTGTGACAGCGAGCACCTCTGCCCCGCCGAGACAATCCACCCCACCTCACAGGTGCGCCACATCAAGATGCCGATCCGACATCATGACCAGTGCACAGGTGCGCCCCAGACTGCCCACAATAAAAGGCCACTCTGAAATGTGCTTTTTTTTTTTGCTTTATTGGGGTCTGGGGACTCAGAACCAGTCAGTATCTGGTGTGACCACCATTTGCCTCATGCAGTGCAACACATCTTCTTCGCATAGAGTTTATCAGATTGTCAATTGTGGCCTGTGGAATGTTGGTCCACTCCTCTTCAATGGCTGTGCGAAGTTGCTGGATATTAGTGGGAGCTGGTACACGCTGTCGTATACGCCGGTCAAGCACATCCCAAACATGCTCAATGGGTGACATGTCCGGTGAGTATGCTGGCCATGCAAGAACTGGGACATTTTCAGCTTCCAAGAATTGTGTACAGATCCTTGCAACATGGGGCCGTGCATTATCTTGCTGAAACATGAGGTGATGTTCATGGATGTATGGCACAACAATGGGCCTCAGGATCTCATCACGGTTTCTGTGCATTCAAAATGCCATCAATAAAATGCACCTGTGTTCTTCGTCCATAACAGCCTTTGAAGAGGAGTGGACCAACATTCCACAGGCCACAACTGACAATCTGATAAACTCTATGCGAAGAAGATGTGTTGCACTGCATGAGGCAAATGGTGGTCACACCAGATACTGACTGGTTCTGAGTCCCCAGACCCCCAATAAAGCAAAAAAAAAAAAAGCACATTTTGGGGTGGCCTTTTATTGTGGGCAGTCTGGGGCGCACCTGTGCACTGGTCATGATGTCGGATCGGCATCTTGATGTGGCGCCCCTGTGAGGTGGGGTGGATTGTCTCGGCGGGGCAGAGGTGCTCGCTGTCACACATTTGGACAGATTTGTGAACAATGTTTGAGAGAAATGGTAGTGTTGTGTATCTGGAGTGAATTTTGGATCTTTGGGTCCATCTCAGGAAAAATGGGAGCAAAAACAAAATTGTTGCGCTTATATTTTTGTTGAGTGTATATATAGCACGTCGATTTCGTACTGCAGGTAATATACAATGTATTCTCGTACAATGTAAAATAAAAAAAAGATAAACAATAATGCAATGAAATACTTAGGATCAAGAAGAACCGTTGACTCACCAAAATAGTCAGGAAGTACTACTGGCATAGCAAAGTTACCAATATAATAAAAAAAAAGTTATTAAATATATATATATATATATATATATATATATATATATATATATATATATATATATATATATATATATATATATATATATATATATATATATATATATATATATAAGCTTGTTAGCTCTACTGGTAAGTCACTGTACTTTCACTCGGGGGGCCCGGGTTCGAATCCCACCCTTCACGGTACAGCCCACCTCATACAATGATGAGAGACAATGAACCTTATGAGATGCCAGCTCAGACGTCGCCCGGCCAAACAAGGTGCTGGGGAACCAGAGCATCTTGATGAAAAATGGGCTACTGGAACAAGGTGGAAATGGACGAGATAACAAGGCTCTGTTGGAATGCTACTACTCCAGTAACCCTAGGCAGAGGAGTTACATGAACAGGATGTGGGATGAATGGTTAATACGATACCCACAGTCCAAGCTAACGGCCAAACAACTAGTAGCTCAGTGTTCCAACATCCACAAATGGCAACTGCTATCACAACTAGAGATTGATGAGGTACAACACAAATGCTACAGCAAGGGGGAACTCCCCAACCAGAGATTGGGTATGAATCCCCAATAAGTATCACGCTGAGCGAGGCAGCGTCTGGCCTGAAAGATAAGATCATGGCCTGAACGAACACAAGGCAACCCTGATGCCAGTTACAGAGGCTAAGTGAAGTACCATCTGGCGGCACGGTAGCTGAGTGGCTAGCGCTCTTGCTTCACAGCAAGAAGGTTCCGGGTTCGATCCCCGGGTCGCCCAGGCCCTTCCGTGTGTGTTCTGTGTGGAGTTTGCATGCATGGTCTGGGTTCAATCCCCGGGTCGCCTGGGCCTTTCTGTGTGGAGTTTGCATGTTCTCCCCGTGTCTGGGTGGGTTTCCTCCGGGCACTCCGGTTGCCCCCATCAACCCAAAACATGGACCATAGGTAAAATCCTCCAGCTTAGGTCCTGACCAAGGAGCAGTAATGTGTGCTGCCCACTGCTCCTAATATATATATATATATATATATATAGGATGGGTTAAAATACAGAGAAGAATTTCTCCAGTGTGAGATCATTAAAGTCACTTCTTCTTCTTCTTCTTCTTCTTCTTCTTCTTCTGAAAGTCTCCTAGAAGACGTGAATGCAGCACTGAGAGCGATCCCTACCACAACTATTACTGAAACCAATGAGCTGATATACACTTCAGCAACAGTGATCCTAGAGGTGCTGGGCTATAAGAGCAACCATAGGAGCCATGAATAGGAGCCATGAGAGACAACACCCACCATGGAAAAGACAGAGGCTAAAATCAAGCAGGTGCGGAGAGAAGTGAGCCAATTGTCAGAGGCCCAGAAAGGTGCAATGAAAAAGCAAGTACCCAAGATACCCATACCTGAAGCACTCGAAACTGCCAAGCAAAGGCTACAAGCCTTAGCCAGCCGCCTAAAGAGGTACACTCGAGATAACGAGGCCAGACGAATAAACCGGTTGTTCACAACACAACCTGCGAAAGTGTACGCTCAATGGCAGGGGGATAACACCAGAGCAGACCCACCAAGGCTGGAGACTGAAAGGTACTGGAAAGGGATATGGGAAAGGGAGGCATCACATAACACCGATGCACAGTGGCTGGTGGCTCTGAGGGAACACCACAGTAACCTCCCTGAACAAGATCCAGTCACCATCACAGTGGCAGACATTCAGGAAAGCACCGGGCCCTGACATGATCCACACGTACTGGCAAAAGAAGCTCACTGCTCTCCATGAGCGCCTGGCAGCACAAATGAACCAACTGCTAAGGGATGGGACTCACCCTGAATGGCTAACCCAAGAGCGTACGATCCTGATCCTGAAGGATCCTTCAAAGGGTACAGTCCCATTCAACTATCGGTCAATAACCTGTCTCTCCACAACATGGAAGCTCATGCCAGGCATCATGGCGGCTAAGATAAGCAGCCACATGGATCAATACATGAGCACAGCACAGAAGGGCATTGGCAAAAACTTCAGGGGAGCCAATCACCAACTCCTGGTTGACGGTGACTGCAGAACCCGTCAGACCAACCTGTGCACTGCCTGGATTGATTACAAGAAAGCCTATTACTCAATGCCACACACATGGATCACTGAGTGCTTGGAGCTGTACAATATCAATCGGACTCTAAGGGCATGCATTACAAACTCGATGCGGTTGTGGAAAACCACCCTTGAAGCCAATGGCAAGCCACTTTCACAAGTGTCCATCAAATGTGGCATATACCAAGGAGAAGCACTGTCCCCACTGCTGTTCTGCGTAGGTCTGAACCCCCTCAGCCAAATCATCGAAAGCACTGGCTACAGATGACATCAAGCTGTACGCTAAGAGCGAGCGAGAGATTGACTCGCTGATCCACACCACCAGGATCTACAGCTCAAACATTGGAATGTCATACGGGCTTGAGAAATGTAGTAGGATGGTGACAAAGAGAGGGAAGGTCGTCCGCATAGAGGGGGTCTCACTCCCAGAGGGAACAATAGAAGACATTGAGGACAGTTACAAGTACCTTGGTATCCCACAAGCAAATGGCAACCTTGAAGAGGCAACAAGGAAAGCGGCTACGGCCAAATACCTGCAACGAGTAAGGCAAGTCCTAAGAAGTCACCTCAATGGCAAGAACAAGGCCCAGGCAATAAACAGCTATGCCCTGTCAATGATTAGATACCCAGCAGGAATCATAAGCTGGTCAAAGGAGGAGATACAGACCACAGATGTTAAGACACGAAAGCTCCTGACCATGCATGGAGGGTTCCAAAATCCTGCTCCACACATTCAAAGTCATCCACAACCTTGCACCTCCATATCTCTCTGACCTCCTCCATATCTCCACACCTGCTCGCTCTCTGCGCTCCTCCTCCTCTTTCCAGCTCTCTGTCCCCTCTGCCCGTCTGGTCACTATGGGGAGCAGGGCGTTCAGCCGCTCTGCTCCCCAGCTCTGGAACTCTCTCCCTCCTGACCTCCGCAACACCGACACACTCCCAAACTTCAAAACAAAACTCAAAACTCATCTGTTCAGACTGGCCTATTCACCTCAACCATAACTGCACTGTCCTTTTAAATGTTTTAAATGTTTTACTCTTTTTTTAAAGTTTTATTGTTTAAATGTTTAACTGTTTGTTTTGAACTGTTTGTATTTTAACTGTTGCTTTTAACTGCTTTTAACTGCCTATAATGTATATTATACTTGTTGACCTTGAGTGTCCAGAAAGGCGCCTAATAAATAAAATGTATTATTATTATTATTATTATTATTATTATTATTATTATTATTATTATTATTATTATTACTATCCCAAATCCAGCACCCTGAGACTGTACACGAGCCGTAAGGAAGGAGGCTGAGGACTAGTGAGTGTGGGAACCACTGTCCAGGATGAAACATCAAAAATCCATAAGTACATCAAGGACAAGGCCCCGACAGATGATGTGCTCAAGGAATGCCTCAGACAGTGGAGTGCAGAGGAAGAGGTGCTGGAGGGACCATCATGGCAGGACAAACCCCTACATGGGGCGTACCACCGAAACATAACTGAAGTGGCTGATATCAAGAAATCCTAACAATGGCTGGAGAGGGCTGGTCTGAAGGACAGCACAGAGGCCTTCATCTTGGTTGCACAGGAGCAGGTCTTGAGCATCCGAGCAATAGAGGCCCAGATCTACCACACCAGGCAAGACCCAAGGTGTAGGCTGTGCAAAGAGGCTCCTGAGACAGTCCAGCACATAACTGCAGGGTGTAAGATGCTGGCAGGGAAAGCACACATGGAGCGACACAACCAAGTGGCGGGCATAGTGTACAGAAACATCTGTGACCCCAAGGTCAAGGTGGGAAACACCTCCGAAGGTTGCGGAGAATGACCGAGCCAAGATCCTGTGGGACTTACAGATACAGAATGGTGATGACGAACCAACCAGACATAGTGGTGGTGGATAAGCAACAGAATAAAGCCGTGGTGGTGGACATTGCAATACCAAGTGATGGTAACATCAGGAAAAAGGAACACAAGAAACTAGAGAAATACCAGGGGCTCAAGGAAGAGCTGGAGAAGGCCTGGAAGTTGAAGGCATCAGTGGTGCCCGTAGTGATCGGAGCACTCGGGCCTGTAACCCCCAAATTGGAGGAGTGGTTACAGCAGATTCCAGGAAAAACATGAGACATCTCAGTCCAGAAAAGTGCAGTACTAGGAACAGCAAAGATACTGCGCAGAACTCTCAAGCTCCCAGGCCTCTGGTTGGTAGAGGACCCGAGCTGGATGAGAGTGAAAGTGACCAACCACTGTGGAAGGTGAGGAGCACATTTTTAATGTAGTTTTAATGCATGACATTATTAGAGGGGAACCCATACAGATTTAATTTAATTTAAAATTTATTTATAACGGACAGTGCATATTGACCAACAAATTACTGTATAACATGCCAGAATTAGCCAAAAGGCTAGTTTTCATCTGTTGTCCAATGCCTGGTGGACACATGGCTCCCTGGAAAAAGTGCAATAATTGTTATACATCAATAAAATACATATTAATTAACACATAATCACAAATTTTACAGTGTAGTAAAAGTTGCAGGCAAAGATTAAAAGTATAAGAATCAGTAAAATGAGCAGTGGCAGTGGCAAAACAAGGGGCACAAGTTAAAATGCAGGATAAAAGAGTTAAAAGAATATTAATACAAAAAAAGAGTAAAATATTAAACAATAAAAAACATGCAACGGTGAACACAAGATGGCAGCGGCAGTAGTTTAGTGCTGACAGGTCTGGTTTGTTAAGAGAAAATGTTTGAGCTGGGATCATAAAAAAAAATCCCTTTAAGCTGTTTTGATTGAAATAGCTTTTGATTTCAGTAATATGCCAATGCTTCTAATTGAAAAATAAACAAATGACCATTTTTAGTTTTTTACAACAATAACATGTTTGAAACTGTTTGGCTAATGATTTGGAACAGTGCATTTTAAGATTTTATTAAAAAAAAAAAAATTGTTAACTTTTGGTTCAGTAACATTTGAATTGTACTCTAAAGGTTGATATTGGCAATTTGGCAAAATCAGAGAAAAATATCGTTTGCATAATTATTTGGAACGCAGTGTATTTTGGAGCCTAATGTTTATTGTGTGTTACATTTTCTTTACAATGGGCTCTATTCACGCTTACGTCACAAAACCAGAAGACGTTTGGATTATGTGGATGATGACTTCCTTTGGGCTCTGGAAAAAAGAGACAATGGCCCAGTTTTCTTTATCTAGATGTCATTGTATTCTTAGAATCCCGTCCCCTGTGGAAAGCTTTGGCAGGTTGTGAAGACTGCTGCTGCTGAATCCACAGTTTTATCACATGCCCAGTGTCAGTAACTACACCGGAAGTCGTCATCCGCATGTTATTGGTTGCAGCTCAGGCCTTTTAATCTTCTTGTCTGGTTTCTTGGGATGATGCTAATTTAGAGTACTGTATCAGTATCAGTATTCCCGTAATACTTCTCTACCAATGTTACCATGACAGGCCCAGACTCACATCTTCGTAAAGTATTGGAGAAGTTTGTATTCTGAATCACAGGCAAGAGTAGAGAGGCCAAGGCCACAGAGTTGGAGCCACATTGCCTCTGTCTGCCCCAGGGCAGTTCTGGCTACAGAAATGTACCACCACAAATGTACCACCCCCGAATGTGGAGAGTGGAGAACTAGCGCATTATGGGAGCTCCTTGAAAAGCTTGTTAAGAGGCAAGTGTGAAATTGACTCATTTGTTGTTGGCTTGTGTTCATTTGCATATTTTTATATACAAGACTGGAATATCGGCTTTTAAACAGTGTAAAGGACTGTTTAAAAAGCTCCGAAATAATGTGTATCTTACATAAACAAACGTATATAACAGATGACATCTTTAAAGAGTCTGCAGAGTCAGGTTCGGTGTTTGGATGGAGGGAAATAGAAGTAGAGTGAGGGATAAAAGAGAAAGGGAGGTGTAAGGAGAGAGAAAGAGGAGAGAGGGATGGAGGCAGAGAGAGAAAGCGAAGAGGGAAGGATGGAGGGAGAGGGAAAGAGAGAGCGGTCTGGAGGAAGGGAGAGATTGAGGGAGAGAGAGGAGAGAGATGGAGGTACTGGGAGAGAGAGATGGCTAGAGAGAGAATGAGAGGAGAGAGAGGGATGATGGACACAGCGAAAGAGGGGAGAGAGAGAGCCATGGGGTAGAGAGAGAAAGAGCTGGAGGGAGAGAGAGAGAAAGAAGGAAAGAAAGAAAGTGAGAGAGGGATGGAGGAAGGAAGAAAGAGGCTGTAGGTACACAGAGACAGATAGGAGAGAGAGAAAGAGAGAAGGGTCAGGGGAGAGAGAGGTAGAGAGGAGAGAGGGATGGAGGGAGAGAGAGAAAGAGGTAGAGAGAAGGAGGGATGGAGGGAGACAGGAAAAGGGAGAGAGCAAGACTGTGAAATATTCCAGAGAGAGATCAGAGAGAGATCCCTCTCTCTGTTCTGTTCTCTGAGATGACCAAAGAACAACTGAGTCAGACTGCATGTATAGAGAGAGGGGGATGAAGAGGAATGGACAGAGAGATTGATGCAAGTATGAGAGAAAGGGAGGAATGGAGGACAGTGAGAGAGAGAGGAAGTGCTTGAAGACCTGGGCAACAAAGTGAACTGACTCACTATTGATATTTACAGAGAGAAGGAGAGAGAGAGATAAAGAAAGAGGGGGATAAAAGAGGGAAGGAGAGAGAGAAGAGGTCTGGCCTTCTTCTTGACTTCACCTTAGACAGCAGACCTGTTCTACAAAATGGACTTTTCAGATCTTTTAACCATCTTAAAATTGCATACGTACAGTGCTTTTAAGTTCCAGTCCAGTTAATGGTACATAATAATAATAATAATAATAATACATTTTATTTATAAAGTGCTTTTCAAGACACTCAAAGACGCTGTACAGAAGGTAAAATCAGTAATAAAACAAGTAATAAAACAATAAACAATCAGACACACATTAAACATTAAGAAACATTAAAAGCAGTTTTAAAAAGGTGAGTCTTGAGCAGTTTTTTGAAGGTGGGGAGGTCAGAGCAGTCACGGATAGGTCGTGGGAGTGAGTTCCAGAGGGTAGGGGCAGGTTGGGAGCTTGGTCCTGTAGGGGAGGGACAGGAGGTTGGCGTCGGAGGAACGGAGGGAGCGGGATGGGGTGTGGCGGTGCAGGAGGTCAGAGGTGTATGATGGGGCCAGGTTATGGAGGGCTTTGTGGGTCAGGAGGAGGACTTGGAATTGGATGCGCTGAGGGACGGGGAGCCAGTGGAGGTTTTGGAGGACAGGAGTGATGTGTTCTCGGGAGCGGGTGTGGGTGAGGAGGCGGGCAGCAGAGTTTTGGATGTATTGGAGTTTGTTGAGAGTTTTGGAGGGTAGACCATAGAGAAGGCTATTGCAGTAGTCGATTTGAGAGGTGATGAATGCGTGAATGAGAGTTTCAGCAGCAGAGAAAGAAAGGGATGGGCGAAGTCGTGCAATGTTTTTGAGATGAAAGAAAGCAGTCCGGGTTATGTAGTTTATGTGTTGTTGGTATGAGAGTGTGGTGTCAAAAAGAATGCCAAGGTTTCGGATGAGTGGGGATGGAGTGAGGGTTGTGTTGTCTATGGTCAGGCTGAAGTCTTGGGTGGATTTGGTAATGTTTTGGGGCCAATAATGATTAAGTTGGATTTGTCGCAGTTCAGTTTTAGGAAATTGTGCTGCATCCACGTTTTGATTTCGGAGAGGCAGTGGGTGAGGGAAGTTTGAGTTGTGGAGTTGATGGATTTAGTAGTTATGCAAAGTTGAATATCATCGGCGTAGCAGTGGAAATGGAGGCCATGGCGGCGAATGATGCTTCCAAGGGGGAGGAGGTAGAGGATGAACAGGAGGGGACCAAGCACCGAACCTTGGGGGACACCTTGCAATAGGGGAGCGGTGGAGGAGGAGCAGTTGTTGATATGGATAAATTGTTGACGGTAAGAGTTGATCCAGGATAGTGCTGAGCCGGTGATGTTGAAAGAGTTCTTGAGACGGGAGAGGAGGACGGAGTGGCTGATAGTGTCAAATGCTGCTGTAAGGTCCAGGAGGATGAGGATACTGAAGTGGCCGGAGTCAGAGGAGAGGAGGAGATAACAATAATAATAATAATAATAATAATAATAATAATAATAATAATAATAATAATAATAATAATACATTTTATTTATAAAGCGCTTTTCAAGACACTCAAAGACGCTGAGATCATTGGTGACTTTGAGAAGGGCTGTTTCTGTACTGTGTTGTGGACGGAAACCAGACTAGAATGGTTCAAACAGGCTGTTGGATTTGAGATGGGCTTTGAGTTGGGTGGCTATGACTCGTTCCAGGATTTTGGATAGATATGGAAGGTTTGAAATGGGGCGGAAATTTGCAAAGTTGTCAGGGTCAAGACTGGGTTTTTTTAGGATAGGGGTGATGGCAGCCAGCTTGAGAGACTGCGGGACAGAACCAGTGGTGAGTGAGGAGTTGGTGATTGTTGTTATTAGAGGGGAGATGATTGGAAGGCAGTCTTTGATGTGTGCAGAGGGGATGGGGTCGAGTGAACAGGTGGGGGTTTTCATGGTGGAAAGAAGTTTAGAAAGTTAATCTGGACAGATAGGGGAGAAATGGGAAAGTTGCTGAGTCGAGTTTGGGGGAGGGGAATCAGAAGGGAGGGCTGGAGAGGGAATGAGGGAGCTATAGATTGTGTCAATTCTGGATTTGAAATATGAAAGGAAAGTTGCATTTGTCTACTGTAAAAGATGAAGAGGTGTTGTCACTGGGTTTGAGGAGTGTGTTTATTGTGGAGAACAGAGCTTTGGGGTTATTGGAACCGGAGTGAATGAGGTTGGAGTAGAAATTTGATCGGGCTGCGTTGAGCACCGTGAGAGCACGGTGGCTGAGTGGGTAGCACTCATGCTTCACAGCAAGAAGGTTCCGGGTTCGATCCCCGGGTCGCCCAGACCTTTCTGTGTGTGTTCTGTGTGGAGTTTGCATGCATGGTCTGGGTTCGATCCCCGGGTCACCTGAGCCTTTCTGTGTGGAGTTTGCATGTTCTCCCCGTGTCTGGGTGGGTTTCCTCCGGGCACCATAGGTACCTCCAGCTTTGGTCCTGACCAAGCCGAAGCAAGAAGATCATGGAGATGGTCCCCGGGCGCAGTAATGTGCTGCTCACTGCTCCTGATAACAGGATGGGTTAAATGCAGAACTGGAATTTCCCCACTGTGGGACTAATAAAGGCATAGCTTTCTTTCTTTCTTTCTTTCTTTCTTTCTATTGACGGAGGTGATCTGTGTAGGCTTGGAGATGGATGGTTAGACCAGATTTTCTAAGCAGTCTCTCAAGCTGGCGCTTTTGGGATTTCATTTTATGGAGTTCAGGAGTGTACCAGGGTGCTGTGTGGGTGAAAGAAACAGATTTGGTTATTACAGGAGCAAGTTGGTCAAGGCAGGAGGAAAGTGTGTTATTGTAGTAATTAACAAGTTCACAGGAGTCATCAGACTGTGAGGGAGGACAGGTGGACAGTTTTGTGGCAAGGGACTTTGAAAGAGCAGAAGGGGAGAGAGATTTGAGGATCCAGAATGAGATTGTACGTTCGGTTTTTGGGATGGGAAGAGGCAGGTCAATGTCTAGGGCAGAGGTGTCAAACTCATTTTGGTCCGAGGGCCGTATCCAGCCTACTTTAAACCCAAAGGGGTCGGATCAGAAAACTCATGGCAAATATACCCCAAAAATAGCAGTAAGTCCAAATATTTGTCCAGAGAAACGCAAATCTATTACAGAAATC
Organism: Paratrypauchen microcephalus; assembly: GCA_036785185.1. NCBI lineage: Eukaryota > Metazoa > Chordata > Actinopteri > Gobiiformes > Gobiidae > Paratrypauchen > Paratrypauchen microcephalus. The sequence goes on from JAVJIX010000192.1 coordinate 190,689, forward strand.
AGAACTCTTTCTTTTACAAAATACTAAAATATTATGAACAACCTGAAACTTGCAAATGCAATTTCAACACGAGCGTACAGGTTTCCCATTCACCTCCGTGAACAAATAGGAATTAGTACATTTTTCTTGGGAAAATCCTGCATTCGGTGTACACTTTTCTCATTTTTGACATTTTGCTGATGAGGGTGTCACGGTCAACAATCAAAACAATGGTCCTGGGAGGGGCCAGACACAGAAGCGCTGGAGATGCTGCTATGCTAAGCTGCGCAGAATAGAGGCGCAGAATAAAGGCACAGAAAATTACCAATATTTTAATACAAAATACAATTGAAATATTTTAATATAAAATCAGCTGAGGGGCAGATTAAAGGTCTTGGAGGGCCGGATCTGGCCCCCGGGCCGCATGTTTGACACCCCTGGTCTAGGGTGATAGCCAGGTGGTCAGATATATGAAGGTTGTGGCTGGTAAGATTTGGGATTTTGACACAGGTAGTGCAGACCAGGTCCAGGATATGACCACGGGTATGGGTGGGGAAACTGATATGTGGAACTTTTCCGTCAAATGTTTTTCTCCATGGAGATGTTATTGCTTTGTCTGGAATATTTCACAGTATGGCATTAAACCTTTTTATCAGACCCCCCAGGATTTCGCGGGCATTTTTTGTGATTGTTGCGGGCTAAAATGCCTGAATTTGCGGGAGCTTTTCCAAAAAGTTGCGATGAAAATTGCGGTGCTTTTAAGGTTTTTGTTGCGATTTTGTTGCGGGAGGAAGTGAAAGTTGCGATTTTCGCTTTTTGTAATTAAAATTGAGTAATATTTTGAATACTGAGTTATTACTGACAAAGAATAATACAAAGACACAGAGATCACAGATATGGCCCTAAAACAACCTTACCAACATCGAAAATAAATTACTACTAGGAGGGGAACTGTTTCGCTCGGTCTTTTGCTGTAATTTTTGTGGGGAAATGGCGCCGCAGACATGTTTCTTTGCCATTAGAAGCCGTGTCCCAATTCCCAGAGTGCACAGTTCGGAGCGTGGCCCGAAGGGCATGTGCGTCATTTCTTTTTTGTCCCATACGTAGTTAACACGCCGTCTGAAGACTGCAGTCGTTTCCATGGAAATTGGGGCGTGGACCAAGCGCGTGAAAAAGCACGCTTTGCACACTCATATATCCCAGCATGCACCGCGCGCTACTTCTTCTACGGGAGAAAATGGAGTCAGCGGCTGCTTCCCGTAGTTGCGAGACCTGTTGCATTTCGCAGACGGTCATGCGGTCCGCGGAGTGCACTCAGGGCTGAGCAAGTGTGCACCACCTTGACTGCAGTCTGAGCCCCCTTCAAACCACGCTCCGAACTGGGGACACGGCCGCAGTTTCGTTTCGTCACACGGAAGTAAGGCAGAAGGAAGTTGGTCGACGTGAGTTCAATACGTCGCCGATGACTGGTCAAAATTGGTCAAAAATGCCGGAAAGTTGCGGTGATTGGTCAAAATTGCAACACCGCCCTGAATTCACGGGGATTGGCTGAAGTTGCAAATCACAACATCGCGAATTCCTGGAGGGTCTGTTTTATCTTCATGGAGACCAAGCCAGACCAAGTTACAGGTTAGATCTGTGGAGAGGTGATCCCGCTCACAGTCAGAATGCCTGTTTTTCTAGCTATGGGTAAAGTGCATTGCCCAAGGACACAAAGGCCGAGCTTGCACTTCTCTGTGATATTAGGTTTAAATGACATGCACCTGTGTTTTTAATACTGCAGATCTGTGAGTACAGGAACAGCTGCTGCAGAGAGAGACAGGACAGAAGGAGAGAGAGGAAGAGGAGAGAAGGATGGGGAGAAGGAGGTAAGAGAAAGTGATAGAAATACTGCGCAGTGATAGAAAGAGAGAGGGAGGAAAGATGGATGGAAGGAGAGAAAGAGGAGAGAAATGAGAGAGAGAGATGAGGGATAGACAAAAAGGAAAGATCGTAACATAGACAAAAAGGAAGGAATAGAGAGATGGGGATAGAAGGAGAGGCAGAAAAAAGAGAAAGTAGAGAGGAGAGAGACACAGGGAGGGGGACGAGAGGAGATAGAGAGATGGACGAAGAGAGAGAGAGAAAGAAAGAGCAGAGAGAAAGGAGAGAGAGGAGATAAAGGGAAAGGGGAGAGAGAGGAGAGAGACAGACAAAGGGTTGGAAGAGAGACAAAAAGGAAGGAATAGAGAGACGGGGATAGAAGGAGAGGCAGAAAAAGAGTGAAAGATGGAGAGAAATAGAGGTGAGAGATGCACATGACCGGGGAGAAGGAGAGGAAAGGAGAACGAAAGAGAAAAAGATAGAGAGAGGGGCTGAAGGAAAAGGACAGAGATGAAAAATGAGGGAAAGACAGGAGAGGGAGAGAAAGAAAGAAAGAAAGAAAGAAAGAGAAAGAGAGAAAGAGAGAAAGAGAAAGAGAGAGGGGAGTAGAGAAATACATGGACATAAAATAACAGAAGAGAAAGATCAACAAAAAATGGATGAAGAGAGGGGGGACAGAAGAAAAGAGAGAGAGATGGAGAATGAGAAATATAAGGGAGAGAGGGGGCTGAAAGAGAAAGATAAAAGAAAAAATAGAGAAAGATGAAGAGAAAGAGGAGAGAGATGCACATGGCGGGAAAGAGGGAGAAGGGGGCTGGAGGACAAGGATAGAGAGATGAATGAGAAAAAGACAGAATGAGAGAAAGATGGAGAGAGAGTGACAAAGAGGAGGATGAGATGTGTCTTTTTTGTCTTGCTCCACCATCTGCTCCTCTCCTCCGCTTCCATCAAATTAAAGTTCAGTCTGGAACATGTTTCAAAACTCAAAGCTGCACTGTGTCACTTTTCTGGTTACCTGCTTGTCTCCATGGCGATGTTATTTCATTACCTGAAACGTTCCAACGTACGACACTGTATGGAGAGAGAAAGAGAGAGTAAAAGAGAGAGAGAAATAGGAGACAGAGAAGAGAGGGCAAGAGCGATGGAAAGCAAGACAAGGAGGGAGAAAGATGGTGGAAAGAGAGAAAAAACGAGGAGAAAATGATGATATTTCAGCGAAAGGTTGGAAGGTAGAGAGAGAGAGAGAGAGAGAGAGAGAGAGAGAGAGAGAGAATGAGAGGGAGAGAAATAAAGAGAGACAGAAATGTTGAAAGACAGATGGAGGGGGGAAAAAAGCAGAGAGAGAAAGGAGGAAAAAGAGGGATGGCAGAAAAGGAGACAAAGATGGACAGCGCTGGATAGAGAGTAATGGAGAGAAAGACATATGGGGAGGGAGAAAGAGAGAGATATAGAGAGAGAATTATGCAATGAGGTGGAGGAGAGAGGGATGGAGAAAGAGAGAAAAGGAGAGAGTGTATGCAGTCAGGGGAGGAGAGAGAGAGGGATGGAGGGAGAGAGGGAATGCCATCAGGTGGAGGAGTGCAATGAGAGTTTGCAGCTCTGTGTTGTTCTACGGGACAATGAGAGCATCTGTTCGGAGGAGGCACACACACACACACACACACACACACATAAATTATAACTCACAAACTCTACTGCTTCTGTTACCTGAGACACTGGATGACTCAAACAGTGAAGCGTCACTATTAAAGCTGCAATGCGTAACTTTTCTGATAGAGTCTGCCACCCGCAAGCCTCAATAAGCTTCATTTGACTGGAGCCGAGCGCTGTGGATGACGCCACTTTCCCTTAGTCCACTTCTTTATACAGTTTTTGGACGTCAGCCATTGTATTCGGCTCCAGTCAAATGAAGTTCACTGAGGTTCGCAGTTATAGGGGTGAATTTGGGGCCGAGTTCCATATTAGGAATAGGAATTAATTTATGGACAAAATAGCGAAATATAGAGCAGGGTTAATAAGAACATTTTAAAGGAGAATTAACGTTTTTTACAATCTGAGCTTTATTTCGGTAATAAAACAAGTTGTTTTACTCACCCATAGCACTTTGGTGTCATATGGAGCACTTCCAGAGATGTTTTAGATTAGCGATAGCTAATATATGCCCCGAGCAGTCTCCAAATAACACAAACTTTAGCACTTTTCAAATCATAGAAGCTCAATGTCTTAGTCTACACTTTCGTATGAGTCAAAAGTGGCCTTTAATCTGAGATTTATCCATAATTTACAGCTTTGCGTTTCATGTTTGGGTCCCGAGAGCTGAGAGCGAAATAAACTGTGACTCCGCACATGCGCACTGGCGTCCTCATCTACTCGAAACTATGGATAAATCTCGGATTACAGGCCACTTTTGACTCAAACGAAAGTGTAGACCAGGCATGTCCAAACTATGGCCCTCAGGCTTGCAGGTGAATTGGCCCAAATGACCTTGAGCAGAACTTTCGACTGCAAGTTTTTTTTTTTTTTTTTTTTAAATCTACCTCGTTAAGACAATATTTAATATTTATTGTGTGGTTTTGAGGATCTTAGGATGAATAAAGGACTGAAGCTCATTCTAACGTGTTAAACATGCAGATATTTCAATTATTGACTGTACTGAGCACCAGTCTATGGCCCTCAATCGGCTCTCTGCTTCGTCTGTGTTTAGATATGTGGCCCTTGATGAAAAAAGTTTGGACACCCCTGGCGTAGACAAAGAAATCGAGCTTCTATGATCTGAAAAGCGCTAAAGTTTTTGTTATTTGGAGACCGCAAACATGTGCCCAGAGAACTCAATTACGGAGAACGCAAATCTAAAACATCTCTGAAGTGCTCCATATGACACCAAAGTGCTATGGGTGAGTAAAACAACTTGTTTTATTACCTAAATAAGGCTCAGATTGTAAAAAAAACCCTTTAATTCTCCTTTAAGTCCAAACTGAGAGAAAGGTGTTTTTTTTTCAATACAAAGTAAATTGGAGCGAGTTGATGGAGCCGGAAGTGCGCCCGTGCTCACTTCCTATTCGGAACATGGCGGCTTTATACAGTCTATGCACACAACTGAAGTATTCTTCATTTTTAAAGCCCCAGTGTGTAGGATTCGTAGCGCATAGGTGGATGGTGCTATTGCACTTTCTGTTTTAGCTACGGCAGACCTCGAGTGTCACCCGGGCGCGGCCCCGTTTTTTTTTGTTTTTTTTTCTTTTCTCATGAAAACACACATTCCCGATCATGTACCATGACACTCTACACATCAAATGAAACCTGACAGTCTCCTCTTTTTGACTATGCAATTCATTTCCCTGCACAATAATCACTCCCCGAGCACATGGGGCTTTTATACGGAAAAGCACAAAACGAGGTTAGCTTACCTTAGAATGCTTTGCACAGGTCAAACTCTGTATTTCACCATAAACTTGCTCTCAATTTGTCCATAAGAATCCAGCGAATAAAATCCAGTAAAACAATTTAGTCCAAAACACGTGTTAGATCCATTACGACGTGTGATCCGGCAGCATGCTTGTGTTGTTTACCCAAAACCACGAGCCTTGCCGAAGGCGAAGGCGGAGCCCAAATGTCCTTCTGCGGCTCTCGTATTCAAAATGGCTGCCTCTGCATGGGGAAGATCCCCCTTTTATGTGACTATATCTAAGTCCAAAAGAATACTTTGATTTCATGATGGAAGTGAAAAGGCTTGGAAAACAATGTATTTTTGAATGGGTATCTTCAATTTCAGTAATTAACGGGTAAAAATCTTACACACTGTCCCTTTAAGGTAAATAATACATCTCTCTGACCAATTGTCACTGAGTCCTTTGGCAAGATTTGACCTAACTGCAGTGAATGGATAACAGCAGATTTTTTGTTTTTTAATAACTTTTTCCAATAACCAAATTAAATTACAAATGTACACATACACGTGCATATACGTACATATTCATATAAACATATAAGGAAATAGAATTAATAGAACGGCTGATCAATTTGACATCCCATGATATTGTTTGAATTGTACACCACAGATTTAACTTCTTATGTATAATTTTGTCATATGTAAATATTCAGCTCTGGTATTTGTCATTGGAGCCCATTATTTCAGTTCAGAGCTGCACCGGCCTCTGCTTCACCCTGCGCCGTCAGTTTGAAGTTTGACTAAAGTTCAGTGATAAAAGCTCTTCTGTCTCAGCTCCTCCTCATCACAAGTACAGAGCAGAGACAGGAGACACAGGTTTCATCAGATTAAATAAAAAATAATAATAAATAAATAAATAAAACTACTGCTTCAACTCTCTCAACTGTCACAAATATGTGCAGTATAGATCAGGTCAGGGGCACGGAACATAAACTTTCTAGTAACTTTAATAGTATTTCAACAGGATTCTTTAACTTTTTAACCCGCAATAAGAGAAATCCGCGAAGTAGGACAACTTTATATTTAACAATTATTCTACATGTTTTAAGGCTGTAAATGCCTCACCACACACATTATACACTTTTCTCAGACTGGAATTAACCTTTTCTCACATTTGTATCTCGTTTAAACAGTCAAACTTTCATCGATTTTCAACAAAATTATTAATAGTGACGCGTGGGGGGAGACACGGCTCCGGAAGCCCCGCCGGACGCGAGAGGAGCACTGCCACGTCCCGGGACGCGACGCACACCAACCTCTTGGAGAAGTGCACGACACGTGCACCCCTCATCGTAATCAAATCCGTGACAGAGCAATGTGACCGGCGCGAGGCCGCGCGTACACCGGGGCTGCGTGGACGAGATCGAACCGCGGCGCCCGCAGCCCGAGCCACAAACCGAGCACGCACAAACGAACGCAAGAGCCGCACGAAACCAGCAAAGAGCCGCACAGAGTGATTTAATCCTGGTTTAGACCTGGTCCAGTCCTGGTTTAGTCCAGGTCCAGTCCAGGTTTAGACCTAGTTTAGGCCTGGTCTAGACCTGGTTAAGTCCAGGTCCAGTCCAGGTTTAGACCTAGTTTAGACCTGGTCCAGTCCTGGTTTAGTCCAGGTCCAGTCCAGGTTTAGACCTAGTTTAGGCCTGGTCCAGTCCTGGTTTAGTCCAGGTCCAGTCCAGGTTTAGACCTAGTTTAGGCCTGGTCTAGACCTGGTTTAGTCCAGGTCCAGTCCAGGTTTAGACCTAGTTTAGGCCTGGTCTAGACCTGGTTTAATCCTGGTCTAGTCTCTTAGCCAATCAGGATGCAGAACACAATGTTACGCTATAAAAAAAATTGAAAAATTAAAAAAAAAATAAAAAAAAATCCGCAAAACAGCGAGGCCGCGAACAGTGAACCGCGATAGAGCGAGGGTTCACTGTATATCAAAGTTTGGTAGTCCAATCCCATTACATTTACACGTTTTCCCATAAAAAACACAACATTTACCCATATAATCTGGAACATCTTGAACTTTTTTACCATCCCTCTTCAAGTAGTCTTTTATATGAGTTAAAAACCTATTTCAGTATATAGATTTGAACTTGTAAACTCCTGTGAGTGTGAAAAGTTTGAACGAGGCAGCACTTGTGTGATTTCCTGTTCCCCCGAGCGCCAAAGATCATCTATTGTTCACGGCTTTGATCACTCCAACACATCTGGACCTGTGCAGGAGTCAAGAGGAAGAACCGGAGGCACGGAGAGAGGGAGGGGAGAGAGAGAGAGAGAGCGGGGGAGAGAAGAGAGGGGGGAGAGGGAGAGAGCGGAGAGGGGGAGAGAGAAAGAGGGAGAGGAGGAGAGAGGGGGACAGAAGAGAGTGGAAAGAGGGAGAGAGTGGAGAGGGAGAGGAGGAGAGAGAGAGAAAGAAGGAGAGCGGGGAGAGAAGAGAGGGGGAGGAGAGCGAGAGCGGAGAGGGGGAGAGAGAAAGAGGGAGAGGAGGAGAGAGGGGGACAGAAGAGAGTGGAGAGGGAGAGAGAGAAAGAGGGAGAGGAGGGAAAAGGGGGAGAGAAGACAGGGGAAAGAGGGAGAGAGCAAAAGAAGGAGAGGGGGAGAGAAGAGTGGGGAAGAGGGAGAGAGAAAGAAAGAGAGGAGGAAAGAGGGGGTGAGAAGAGAGAGGGAAGAGGGGCGAGAGAAAGAAGGAGAGGAGGAGAGAGGGGGAGAGAAGAACAGGGGAAGAGGGAGAGAGCTAAGACGGGGAGAAAAGGAAGGGGGAATAGGGAGAGAGCGGAGAGGGAGAGAGAGAAAGAAGGAGGGAGAAGAGGGAGAGAGCAGAGAGGGGGAGAAAGAAAGAGAGGGAGGAGGAGAGAGGAGAGAAGAGAGGGGGAAGAAGGAGAGAGGGGAGAGAAAGAGGGAGAGGAGGAGAGAGCAAGAAGGGGGGAGAGGGAGAGAGAAGGAGAGAGAGGAAGAGAAGGCAAAGAGGGGGAATGAGAGACAAGAGAGAGGGAGGAAAAGAGAGAGAAAGGGAGGAAGGGAGGGTGGAGAAAGACAAGAAAAGAGGGAAGGAGCAGAGAGGGAGAAGGGGAGAGGGAGAGGGAGAAGAGAGGATAAATGAGATAGAGGGGGTGTGTTACCTCAGTGTCAATTCCTCTCAACTCGAGTAAGCATGAAAGAAGCGAAGGAAAGAGGGAGGTGAGCAAAGAGAGAGGGGAAGAGGAAGAGAGCAAGGAGAGAAAGGGAGAGGGGTCCCTGTGAGAGTGTGAAAAGTTTGTTTTATCTTTGTGTCTCCTCAATTTAGGAGGAAGAATGAGAAGAGCAGAGGAGGAGAGAGGGAGGGAGGGAGGGAGGGAGAAAAAGTTTGACAGTGAAAGAGTGAGAGAGCAGAGACAGAGAGATAGAGAGGGGGAAGAGAATGAGAGCTAGAGGGAGACATGGGTGGGAGATTGAGAGAAAACAAGGCAGAGGGGAAAAAAGAGGACAGAAAGAGAGAGAAGGGGGACAAAGGGAATGTAGTTTTGAGAGAGAAAGAGAAGAGAGAGGGTGAGAAATGTTGGACACAGAGAGAAAGAAGAAAGAGAGGGAGAAAACAGAAAACTTTGAGGTTGAAAGTCACAAAACAATTGACAAGTGTGTTTCAAGTAATTAGCCGTTTGTACTGGAGTTGCACATTTCTTTTTTCATTAACACATTTTAATGCACTTTTCAACTGTTAAAGGTCCCTAAAATATATCATAGTTTGTTTGTTTTTTTCTACTCACCATTTTAGTGGTGTCTGAATGTTCAGTTGGTGAAAATGTAATCTGTCTGTGAATGAGGCTCTGTAGAGGGCGCTACAGAGTGCAGAACTGTGAAGTGAATGAGGGGTTAGGGGGTTAAAGGGGAGCGAGGGAGAGGGGATGGCGGAGAGAGTCAGAGAGAGTGAGAGACAGGAGAGAGAGAATAAATGAGGTCGAGAGACAGAGAAAGTAAGAGAGAGTTAGAGTAAGAGAAGGTAAGGGAGAGAGAGATCAAGAGACAGGGAGAGTAAGAGAGAGGGAGAGAGTAAGAGAGAGGGAGGGACAGAGAGAGAGTAAGAGAGAGGGAGAGAATAAGAGAGAGGGAGGGACAGAGAGAGAGAAAGTAAGAGAGAGGGAGAGAGTAAGAGAGAGGGAGAGACAGAGAGAGAGAGAATAAGTGAGATCAAGAGACAGAAAGTAAGAGAGAGTTAGAGTAAGAGAAGGTAAGGGAGAGAGAGAGAGTAAGAGACAGAGAGAGAGAGAGTAAAAGAGACGGAGAGAGAGAATAAGTGAGAGCAAGAGACAGAAAGTAAGAGAGTTAGAGTAAGAGAAGGTAAGGGAGAGAGAGAGGGAGAGTAAGAGACAGAGAGAGAGAGTGAAAGAGAGGGAGAGACACAGAGAGAGAGAAAAAGTGAGATCAAGAGACAGAAAGTAAGAGAGTTAGAGTAAGAGTAGGTAAGGGAGAGAGAGAGTAAGAGAGAGAGAGAGTAAGAGAGAGGGAGAGAGTAAGAGAGAGGGAGAGACAGAGAGAGAGAGTAAGAGAGAGGGAGAGAGACAGAGACAGAGAGAGTAAAAGAGAGGGAGAGACAGAGAGAGAGAGTAAAAGAGAGGGAGAGACACACAGAGGGAGAATAAGTGAGATCAAGAGACAGAAAGTAAGAGAGAGTTAGAGTAAGAGAAGGTAAGGGAGAGAGAGAGAGAGTAAGAGACAGAGAGAGAGAGAGAGACAGAGATGGAAAGAGTAAGAGAGAGGGAGAGACAGAGAGAGAATAAGTGAGATCAAGAGACAGAAAGTAAGAGAGAGTTAGAGTAAGAGAAGGTAAGGGAGAGAGAGAGAGTAAGAGACAGAGAGAGAGAGTAAGAGAGAGGGAGAGAGTAAGAGAGAGGGAGAGACAGAGAGAGAGGGAGAGAGTAAGAGAGAGGGAGGGACAGAGAGAGAGAGTAAGAGAGAGAAAGAGAGTAAGAGAGAGGGAGAGACAGAGAGAGAGAGAGAGAATAAGTGAGATCAAGAGACAGAAAGTAAGAGAGAGTTAGAGTAAGAGAAGGTAAGGGAGAGAGAGATCAAGAGACAGGGAGAGTAAGAGAGAGGGAGAGAGTAAGAGAGAGGGAGGGACAGAGAGAGAGAGTAAGAGAGAGGGAGGGACAGAGAGAGTAAGAGAGAGGGAGAGACAGAGAGAGAGAGGGAGAGAATAAGTGAGATCGAGAGACAGAGAAAGTAAGAGAGAGTTAGAGTAAGAGAAGGTAAGGGAGAGCGAGATCAAGAGACAGGGAGAGTAAGAGAGAGGGAGAGAGTAAGAGAGAGGGAGGGACAGAGAGAGTAAGAGAGAGGGAGGGACAGAGAGAGAGAGTAAGAGAGAGGGAGAGACAGAGAGAGAGAGGGAGAGAGAATAAGTGAGATCGAGAGACAGAGAAAGTAAGAGAGAGTTAGAGTAAGAGAAGGTAAGGGAGAGCGAGAGTAAGAGACAGAGAGAGAGAGAGAGTAAGAGAGAGGGAGAGAGTAAGAGAGAGGGAGAGACAGAGAGAGAGAGAGAGAGAGAGAATAAGTGAAATCAAGAGACTGAAAGTAAGAGAGAGTTAGAGTAAGCTGAGTCAGATCTGTGCACAGGAGGGCAGTTGTGAACCATCAGAAATCTAGATCAAAAGTTCTATTCTAGTTCTATATATTCCCTCCACTCTCTTTTCTCTTTTTGCCTCTGAGTGAGTTTCAAACTTTACCTCCAAAACGAAACATTTTCAAACTTTTTGTTTGTAACTTTTCCCAGACGTGTAGATGCGCTGGCTGCTCGTTGAACCCCAAAAACTCAAATCCTATTTCTCAGTGAGAGCAGGAAGTGCACAGGGCTCAAAGGAGGAAGAGCAGAAGGAGGAGGATGAAGAATGCATGGGAGGGGTCGTCATGGTAACTTGTCTCAGATGATATGGGGTAAGCTGCACAGATAAAAATGAGCTTTAGGAGTTTGTACGAGGATGTAAAGTTTATGAAGGCAAATGTTTTAATGGGACTGTGGCATGGGGTCAGTTGAGGACAGTTTGGATAAGAGATGGTATTTACTCAAATTCATTTACTCTAGTGACTTTTAACCATACTTTCATATATCTGACATCAGTACTCAGTACTGCTTACAGTACTCTTACTTGAGTAATATACCTGATAGTGTTACAGTTTTACTTGAGTAAATGGTGAACTGTCACATTTCCACTTTCAAGGCTCAAGGATATTACTCTTACTTGAGTAATATCTCGGAGTCACAATAGACAATGCACTTACATTTGATCAACATATCGCAGACATTTACAAAAAAAAGCCATCAACGATCGTCAATAATCAGAAAACTTAAAGGACTCTATGTATGTCCACATCTGTTATTACTGTTGTATCAATCCATCATCCAGTCTATTCTGTTGTATTGTTCTACCTGCTTTTTCAATATGCTCACTGTTAAAAAACGGTCTAAACTCACAAAGGAAACTCATACAGCTGCTAAAATTATAGGACTCCCCACAGCCAGCCTTGCAGATCTCAACAACAGGGCTATTGGACGCTTTGCACTTTCAATAGAACAGGACCCCACTCACCCACTACAGGAACACCTCACCCCTCTCCCCTCAGGACGGAGGAGCACCTCACCCCTCTGCCCTCAGGAGCACCTCACCCCTCTGCCCTCAGGAGCACCTCACTCCTCTGCCCTCAGGAGCACCTCACCCCTCTGCCCTCAGGAGCACCTCACCCCTCTGGCCTCAGGAGCACCTCACCCCTCTGCCCTCAGGACGGAGGAGCACCTCACCCCTCTGCCCTCAGGAACACCTCACCCCTCTGCCCTCAGGAACACCTCACCCCTCTGCCCTCAGGACGGAGGAGCACCTCACCCCTCTGCCCTCAGGAGCACCTCACCCCTCTGCCCTCAGGAGCACCTCACTCCTCTGCCCTCAGGAGCACCTCATCCCTCTGCCCTCAGGAGCACCTCACCCCTCTGCCCTCAGGAGCACCTCACCCCTCTGCCCTCAGGAGCACCTCACCCCTCTGCCCTCAGGACGGAGGAACACCTCACCCCTCTGCCCTCAGGAACACCTCACCCCTCTGCCCTCAGGAGCACCTCACCCCTCTGCCCTCAGGAGCACCTCACCCCTCTGCCCTCAGGACGGAGGTACAGGGCGATCAGGTGCAGGAGGGCGCGCTTTGGCAGAAGCCTGATCCCTTCAGCCGTCACATTTTTGAACAACAGGCCCCGCTGAGTGTGCTGTAACGCTTATTGTATGTCTTTGTGTTTGTTGTGTTGTTGCTGTGTGTGTCAAACAGGCTCTGTGTGCGTGAAAATGAATTTCCCCTTGGGGACAATAAAGTCTAAGGCACTCAAGACACAACAACAGCATTTATCTGTGGCAGTGCCAGTGGATCTGACCAGTAATGTTTACGCTGAGACTGGGATTTAAACCGCCAACCTTCAGATAAGTAAACAAATGCTCAACCAACTGAGCTACTGTTGCCCAGAGTGATATACAGTATATATACTGTATATAATATACTGAGTAATACAGTACAGTGTAACCAGTAGTCGAGTTGTAAAATGAAACCAGGGGGGATGGTGGATGGGGGGGGGGGCATTAAGCTAAGCCCTCCCCCATCACTGACATCACTGTGGTGTTTCAGGGCAGGGCAGAATTAGAAGGTACTTTGTTAAAATGGAAATGCTTTTATAACAAAAAGTCCATATAATCATTCAATCATTCAATAATACACAGGATATATTTTATCACACATGTACACACACACACACACACACACCTTAGTCCTGGTTTAGTCTTGGTTTAGTCCTGGTTTAGTCCCGGTTTAGTCCTGGCTTAGTCCTGGCTTAGTCCTGGTTTAGACCTGGTTTAAACCTGTTTTAGTCCTGGCTTAGTCTTGGTTTGGACCTAGTTTAGTTTTGGTTTAGTCCCGGTTTAGTCCTGGTTTAGTCCTGGTTTAGTCCCGGTTTAGATCTGGTTTAGTCTTGGCTTAGTCCTGGTTTGGACCTGGTTTAGTCCTGGTTTAGACCTGGTTTAGACCTGGTTTAGTCTTGGTTTAGTCCTGGTTTAGACCTGGTTTAGTCTTGGTTTAGTCCTGGTTTGGTGCCGAAATAGATGCAGAAATAATCTGATAATATGACTCACCCATAAGAATGCGGTCAGCTCCATTCTAACAGTTTGCCATGTTGTCTTTAATAATCCGGAGCTCCGGAGAAAAAGACATAATCCCGAACGTATCCCGTGTCCCGAGGCGAGAGTTCCTTCTTACGTAGCATTAACGTAGCAAGTTAAGGATTCTTCTTCTCTTGGAAATGGCGCGTAAATATCAGGCTCACAGCTGATCGGCGAACAGGCGCAAACACAACAGCGGCAATCGTCATGATTGGCGGGAGCGCGTATCGGTGCGTAATTATGCTGCAACATGATTGGAAGCTGGAGCGCACTGGCCATTTTGACTTAAAAACGTCAAAATTCACCAAAAGTTTTGGGATTTTCATGCCTGATTGATGAATTGCCATAAGGGATGGAAGAAGGGATGCCCGTTTTAGAAGAGGGATGATTTTGACTATTTTTTCCCACAGGGGGGATGCCACCCCCCCCCATCCCCCCTCAACTCGAGTACTGAGTGTAACAGTACTCTTACTTGAGGAAACATTGTGAGTGACAAAATCTTTATGTGACAATATGGGATGAGTCACACATACATCTCACAGCATGAAAGTTCCAGATTCTCTTCCCAAGTCACCTGGGCCTTTCTCTGTGGAGTTTGCATATTCTCTCTCTGTCTGTGTAGTTTGCATGTTCTCCTAGTGTCTGTTGAGTTTGTATATTCTCCCCGTGTCTGTGGAATTTGCATGTTCTTTCTGTGTTTGTGGAGTTTGAATGTTCTCCTTACATCTGTGGGGAGTTTACTCCGGTCACTCCCAAAACACGAACAGCAGGTCAAATCCTCCAGCTGAGGTAGTCCTGACCAAGATGACAGGTTTGACCCAGTGCCAAAAAACAAAAGATGGGCCAAATGCAGAGGACCAAACCACCTACAGGGACAATCAAGTGTACCCTAACCAGATCTCTTCAACCGCCACCAACACCTACGCACACACACTACATTTATATTAGGCAATGTGGGTGAAGTGTCTTGCCTAAAACCACAACGACAGTTTTTCTTCCGCTGCTCCGCAAAAGCTTTAAAATGGCAGTTTGCACAATATAAGACCTCTAAAAAAATGGATTTCATTTCTAACTCTGATCTCTGACCTTAAGCAGATAAAACCAGAGCTTGGAATTTTCTCATTACCCCCCCCCCCCTTCCGTTCTTTGTCATATTTTCATATTTCTGTGCGTCGCCCCCTACAGGCTGCTGTATTATTCATGAGGCCCATATTGTTTTTGGACCTGTTTCACCTCTCGCTCTCTGTGTTTTTTTTCTTCTTCTTCTTCTGTGTGCACAATTTCAAATGCTCTAATCTGCACGCACATTCATAAAACATTGTCATTGTTTTGCGTTTATCCTCGTGACCTTTTCACACATGCGTGCATATATACGGGAGAAAGGGTAAAGGTTGTTCACCCGATTTGATCTTCCATGTTTTTCATCTGCATATGTTTAACAGTAGTGTGGAGAAGGGCAAAAAGAAGTGGATTGTGGGTGGAAGAGAACAGAACACATGGAAATGAAATGAATGAATGAATGAATAAAAACAAATTCTACAACCTAAACGTCCTGCATTACGCTAAATCGACTCTCTTTAAAGGTGCATTGTGTAACTTTTGGTTTGGGTCTGAGCAGTGGTGTGCAGTCAGGGGAGGCAGGTGAGGCCGTGGTTCACCTGTCATCACAGAGAAAAAAAAAAGTTAAATGAAAAGTTAAATGGTTATATAAAGTTATTGTCTGAATTTTCACTTTTACCGTTCAAATACTGGTGTGGAGAGGCACCATTGATCCCGTTTTGAGTTATTCACAGATTCTGAAAGTATAGATTCTAAGCTTTCCAATGATGCCTTACATGAAAATCTGACCATATTTGAAGAAGTTGTGGCTATTTGAAAGCAGACACAGCGGATTTCGCAAAGGGGTGAAATCAGCTTTTAAAGTTTCCTTTCCTTAATTGCCTTATTTGCATGACATTAAGCTAAGCCCTCCCCCATCACTGACTATCTGTGGTGTGAAGTTTCAGGGCAGGTCAGAATTAGTGCAGAGTTATACTTTGTTAAAATGGAAATGCTTTTATAACAAAATGTCCATATAATCATTCAATAATTAAGTTAAATTAAGTTAAAAAGTTAATAATACAATAATACAATACAATACAAAATAGTATATACAGTAGTCGAGTTGTAAAATGAAACCAGGGGGGATGGTGACATTTTTCACCAACGGGGGGAAGGGGGGCATTAAGCTAAGCCCTCCCCCATCACTGACATCACTGTGGTGTTTCAGGGCAGGGCAGAATTAGAAGGTACTTTGTTAAAATGGAAATGCTTTTATAACAAAAAGTCCATATTCAATAATTCAATAATACACAGGATATACAGTATGTTATCACACACGTACACACACACACACACACACACACACACACACACACACACACACACACCTTAGTCCTGGTTTAGTCTTGGTTTAGTCCTGGTTTAGTCCCGGTTTAGTCCTGGCTTAGTCCTGGTTTAGACCTGGTTTAGACCTGGTTTAGACCTGTTTTAGTCCTGGCTTAGTCTTGGTTTGGACCTGGTTTAGTTTTGGTTTAGTCCCGGTTTAGTCCTGGTTTAGTCCTGGTTTAGACCCGGTTTAGATCTGGTTTAGTCTTGGCTTAGTCCTGGTTTGGACCTGGTTTAGTCCTGGTTTAGACCTGGTTTAGTCTTGGTTTAGTCCTGGTTTAAACCTGGTTTAGTCTTGGTTTAGTCCTGGTTTAGTGCCGAAATAGATGCAGAAATAATCTGATAATATGACTCACCCATAAGAATGCGGTCAGATCCATTCTAACAGTTTGCCGTGTTGTCTTTAATAATCCGGAGCTCCGGAGAAAAGGACATAATCCCGAACGTATCCCGTGTCCCGAGGCGAGAGTTCCTTCTTACGTAGCATTAACGTGGCCATACCTGCCTGTCAAAGCCTGAACCCGTCAGATCTCAGAAGCTAAGCAAGGCAGGGCCTGGTTAGTACTTGGATGGGAGACCGCTGGGAATTCCAGGTGCCACAGTGGGGCGCCAGTTGCAAAAAACTGTCGTTGTGTCCTTAGGGAAGACACTTTACCCACATTTGCCTAGTATGAAAGTGGAGTGCGCATGAGTGATGGAGGTGGTCGGAGGGGCCGATGGCGCAGATTGGCAGCCTCGCTTCTGTCAGTCTGCCCCAGGGCAGCTGTGGCTACAGAAAGTAGCTTACCACCACCAAGTGTGGAGTGAATGAACGGTGAACTGTGGAGCGCTTTGGGATGAAAAAGCATGTCATGAAAGGCGCTATATAAATGCAATGGAAAAAAAAAAAAAAACATAGCAAGTTAAGGATTCTTCTTCTCTTGGAAATGCCGCGTAAATATCAGGCTCACAGCTGATCGGCGAACAGGCGCAAACACAACAGCGGCAATCATCGTGATTGGCGGGAGTGCGTATCGGTGCGTAATTATGCTGCAACATGATTGGAACCTGGAGCGCACTGGCCATTTTGACTTAAAAACGGCGAAATTCGCCAGAAGTTTAGGGATTTTCATGCCTGATTGATAAAATGCCATAAGGGATGGATGGAAGAAGGGATGCCTGTTTTAGAAGAGGGATGATTTTGACTATTTTTTCCCACAGGGGGGATGCCACCCCCCCCACAGGGGGGATGCCACCCCCCCCCCATCCCCCCTCAACTCGAGTACTGAGTATAGGACACCACACACACACACACACACACACACACACACACACACACACACACACTGTCCTGGTTTAGTCCTGGTTTAGTCCTGTTTTAGTCCTGCTTTAGCCCTGCTTTAGTCCTGCATTAGTCCCAGTTTAGTGCCGGCTTAGTCTTGTACACACACGCACGCACGTACACACACACTAATGTTGACACAAGCCGCTGCTTTTACCTAATATCTCCATTTGATGCAGAAATAATATGATAATAATATCACACACCACACGTTGCCGGAGAATTTGCGTATCTCCACGTGTATACCCATATCGTGTATATCCACGGCTTTCGGAGCTAAATCGCACTCTGTACACGAGCTCCGGAGAAACGGACGTGTCCCGAACCTGTCCCGAAGGTCTCCCGAACGTGTCATTTGTGCAAGTAGAAATTAAAAGTTAATTTTCCTGTTCTTTTTGTCCTGCAGTGCCGCGTCCATATTCTAGCTTCTCACAGCTGATAGGGGAACATGGAAAACCCCCTCGGCGCTTCTCGCAACGAGATTGGCGGGCATGCGAGCGTGGGAAAATATGTTGATTTATACACGCCCCGTTTCTTTCCGAAAACAAAAAAGCAAATTTGAAATTAAAAATGTATGTTTTTAATGTCACTAATGCTGTTATTTGAAACATGGAGTGGCTTCTTCATGATCTAAACTAGCACATTCTGCAAAAAATCGAAAATCACAAATTTTGAAAAAAAAAAAAACACTAAAAACTCGTTTATCTCAGATTCCCTAATTGCGAGTTGTGGACTAAATTGCAGTGGTGGGACACATATTAAAGCTCGAGCAGTTTTCTTAACTGGACTTTCAGTCGAAGCAGGAGGTTATAATTAAAGGAAGACCAACGTCGGAGCTAAAGGGTTTGCTCCAGACTACAGGACGAAAGACTCGCTCTTTGTGGTAAGAAATCTTCTTTTCTTTGCCTGGAAGAATCCATGACTCATCGCTGTACCAGCGGCGAGTCTGGTAATGCTTGGTCCAGAATGCGCTGCCGTTGCGCGTAGACAGAGAGCTAAGTGAACCAATCAGAGAACAGTTAACGGACAGCAACGTGAACCAATCAAACAAGGGCGTTACCTGCTGCTCCATGAGTGCAAGCAGAGGAGACACGACGACCACAACGGGATGTTCGTATAAAGACATCTTCTTTGCGACAAGTGGAGCCATTTGATAGATTAAGCTTTTCCCAAAGCCGAAAGGCCTCTAGAGCTGTCAGCTGCTGTGGTTTTAAGGAATCGATGTGTTTTAGGTCATTTAAGACCAATTTTACAGCTGAATGGAAGGGACGTTCAGTTCTCCGATGCGCCATCTTGATTCAAAACTGAAGAGGAACTTCCGCTGCCTAAGAGTGACGTTGCGGGCAAAGGCGGGTGCACTGACGTCACCATCTTTGAACAAATCAGAATCGCGGAGTCCGTTGTTAACCGGGGGAGCGAGGGTGGAGCGAGGGTGGAGCGAGGGTGTCCAAATGGTATCTCGCTGTATAGCAAATACAGAGAGATATCATTTCGCTGGCCAGGTAATTCTTTTCTGCTTTTCCAGCCTTCTTTTCTCAACCTGCTTTGACAATGTCTGGACTCAGATGGGATATTGTGACCTGCAAAATTTGCAAAGAAGCCTCATTAAACATGAGCGGTCCACCACTCACATTCAGAGCCAGATCGAGCTAAAAACATTGCTATTTTAATTTATGATGATAATTTAATTTCATTTACGATACTTTTGAAAATGCACTGAACAATAATAATTCATTTTCAGCTTCACATCAAAAATATTACAAGCTCCAGTCACTTACAGGGAGAGAAACTGGCCCAGGGTCAAAATTAGTTGCCGACACCTGGTGACGCCACTGATGACGTCAGTGCCTCACCAGCCATGACCCTCACCGCACGTCACTGGGTCAGAGTATGTTGTTAAGCCTTTCTGTCTTCATGGAGACCAAACCAGCCCAAATTACAGGTCAGATCTGTGGGAAGATGACCCCGCTGTAAAGTAGAAGTGTTTAATGTCATAGTGTGGAACATTCCAGGCAGGGAAATGACATCTCCCTAGAAACAAGAATCTGATGGACACCCAACCAAACAGTTACACAGTGCACCTTTGAGTCATGTTAGAATGTTGTTACTTTCTCAAAAACAGACGTGGAGTTGTTTTGTTTCATTTACACATTTTCAGTATAATCTTACATTATTAATTTATCTACTTTCCCGAACCTCAAAACATTCTTTTCCACCTTGTGATGTCATGTAGTGGTAGTTTTCAAGTTAACAGCTCCTTTTACCTTTAGCTCAGTAGAGATTGACAGGTGGATTGGACAGTCAGAGACAGGCAAGGTGTGTCCATATCAAAACAAATACGGCTGCTTACAAGGAAAAAAGAAAGGCCAAAAATAACACTGAAATGGAAAACCAGGATCATTGAGAGAAGCACTAAACTCTGAATTATGAATCTGAAAATTAAAAATTCAAATCTGATTGGATGATTATGTGTCAGAGATGTCCTTCTGGTTAGATTTGAATATCTACTTCCTTTAAAACATGCATTCTAAATGTAAGCTTGACATTTACATAGATCTGACCTGTAACTTGCCCTTGTTTCAGAGTCCCAGAGGTGAGACCAAACCATTGTTTTGTGAGTCTCAAGTAAGTCTTTGACCTCAAGTCCAAGTCAAGTCCCAAGTCAAAGCCAGGAAAGTCCAAGTCGAATCTCAAGTCACTGACCCATAAGTCCAAGTCGAGCCCAAGTCGTCTGCTTTGAGCTCCAAGTCATTTCAAGTCTTCAACCCAAAGTACCAAATATAGCTTAGATTTTTGCAATTTATATGACTTTTAAACTAAATTGTAAAAAGTCATGGTATATTTATATATGAGTATTTATATCAGACTTGTAGAAATATTTTTTCCTTTTTAAATGTACCTGGGCATTCATGTGGACAACAGGCTGGACTGGAGGGACAACTATAATACTGTGTACAAGAAGAGCATGAGCAGACTCTACTTCCTGAGGAAGCTCAGGCCTTTCAATGTGGAGATCTTCTACCAGTCTGTGGAGGCCAGCACCTTGTACTCTGCTGTAGTCTGCTGGGGGTGCAGCACCAGTAAAAGAGACATCGGACGGATTGACAAACTGATCCGCAAAGCTGGTCACGTGATTGGCTGTGATCTGGAGACATTTGTCACAGTGAGGGACAGGAGGACACTGGACAAACTGCTCTCCATCATGGACACTCCTGCTCACCCACTGCACCAGACCATAGAGGGACAGAGGAGCTCATTCTCCAACAGGCTCCTGCAGCTCCGCTCAAACAGTGAGAGATACAGGACGACATTCATACTATAATACTCCCTACAACTGTATAACAACTCACCTTATGTAACAGATAATACTCCCTACAACTGTATACAGCTGGTACTGTACATCATATTTGATACTGTATTTTATATTTGACTACTACTTTTCTGTTTAAATCTGATTGTACATATATATTTATTATCATTATCTTATGTATATAATTGTGTCTCATCTGACACAGGCCTTTGGTTGCTATGCCATCTATTTTTCTTTTTGTTCTTTTACCCTCTGTTTTATATTGTATATTATATTTGATGAGTGAGCTACCGTACCCAAAGCAATTTCTCTTGTGGATCAATAAAGTTTGTCTATGTCTAAGGCTAAGTCTAAGTCTTGACAAGATCTTAGTGTGAATCATTACGGTCAGAACAGAAACAGAACAATACTGTATATTCCTGTATTGTACTGTATATTACTGTATTGTACTGTATTTAACTGTATTGTATTGTAGTATATCACTGTATTATACTGTATTTTACTATATTTTACTGTATATTACTGTACTAACCTTCTCACAGTTCTTCAGTTACATCTAAAGTAACAAACAGAGAAGTGGGAGGGACATATTTTAGTTTGTAAAATGAAGCACCGCATGTATCAACTATAAAGAGAAAACACCTATTTTTAGGAGAAGCATCAAGTCTTCTCAAGTCACGAGCCTCAAGTCCAAGTCCCAAGTCATTGACCTTCAAGTCCAAGTCCAGTCCCAAGTCGTAGTCTAATTTATCAAGTCTCAAGTCCTAAAAAATAGTGACTCAAGTCTGACTCGAGTCCAAGTCCCCACCTCTGTTACAGACACAGACCCAGGTAGAACACGCAAACCCCACCCACCCAGATTGGGAATTGATCCTGAGAACTTCTTGTTGTGAGGCATGAGGACAAACAACTACACCACTGTGCCAAAGCTCAGTTCATTCATATGTCAAAAGAGTGTCATCTCTCATCTCTGTATTCATAATAGCAAAAGACTTAGAAGAATATTCACCTTTCTTTATTTGTAATGACTCCGCTGTGAGACGGGCTCTTCACTGTCCGCACAAACCCACGCTGGCAGCTCTTTTCCTCTGGTCCATTCATAAAGTAATCATCTCGTTAGCATGTCTGTGTTTGATGGGCTAAATTACATTGGCTCCGGCTCTGTCTGTATTAAAGAGGAGCTGAGACGAGAGAGGCACTCACAGCTGGAGCAGAGGGAGAGACACTTTCTATATGTGAAAGAAGAAAAAGTGGGTCACATCAGGAGGTGATAGAGACTTCAAGGAGTATTAATGGTGTTTTGACTATTTTATTTTGAGTAAATTAGAAGAAAAAATTAGGGCTGGGCAAAATTAAAGCACTAACGCTGCGTTAATTCTGCAGGTCATTATCGCCGACAATTTAGTTACCCCCTTTAACGCTGCAGTTATTTTTTTTTTTTTTTCGTTTATTTTTTGTTTAATTTTATCCCTTGACTATTGTAACTGTTATTCGTTGCCTTTTATTTTGAAAGCACTAGTCGGGGGCAAGGGAATTTTGCCGCTTCCTGCTGATAGCCAGCTACTTCACACTGAAACGATAGGAGGAGTGAGGAAAGTAGGCTACAATGCACAAAACAAAATGCAGAATGGCGCCGAACTTTTGAATGGACATTTTCGGTACAAAGTTAAACAAGATGGCACGTTGAAGGAAAAACAAAGCTATCTGTAAACACTGCGATGCAAAATTTGCATTTCACCGAAGTTATACACTCCGTCGAAGCTGACAAATCATTTAATGTGACACCGAAGTTTCGTCAAACTACACTGGATTCCACTTGTGGAGGAAGAAGACTAGATAAACACAAAGAAAAAAGGTTAGTTGAGGCAATTGCCAAGTGGGTAGCTACGGCCTGTAGACCAATCAATATTGTGGATGACCCAGGCCTACGAGATGTGCTGAGACTAGCCACTAACGACCAGGGTTGGGAGGGTTACTTTAGAAATGTAATCCTGTACAGTTACTAGTTACTCCTTAAAATATGTATTCAGTAACGTAATCCCGGTACTATAATATTAAAGTAATGTAACTTGATTACTTTCAGTTACTTTTGGATTACTTTAACACCAAATATCCTATAACAACAAGAAAACAAGAAAATTACTTACTTTTGTGCATTATAAATAACAACAATAACAATACCCATCATCATAAAAGTTATCATTAGTGGCATTAGTGATAGTTGTAAATATAAATAAGTACAATACAATTGTGTGTAGTTTTAACAACTGTTATCACTATAAGCCAAGTCACTAGTAAACAAGGTCACTCACTAAACCAAACACCTAAACACCTATGACTTCAACGAAATTATATTTTCAGTTAAAGTTTTAGTTTTACCGGGACAGTCATCTTGCCCGATCTCCGCAGCTGGACAGGATGTTCGTCCAGCTTGCGTGCTGGCCTACATCTAACGACAGCTTTGCTCGGAATTGTCTAAAGGGTCTTCATGGATCAGTTAACATGACTATGTTGCCTAGATAATGTTTAAATATTGTAATATCGTTCTACAAATGCACAAAGTGTACTTGTGACCGCAAACGTTAGCTAGCTTGCTAATAGTTTGCTAGTCGATAGCTAACTCGAAACTGGCTCCTACAATGAATCAAGACAAAGAAATGACTCATATTCACACATAACATGACTGAAGCAGGACATTTAGGGCCTGTCAGTATCAAAGCGTTAATATTAGCGATCTTACCTGTAAATGTTTCTTGAGATTGGAAGTAGAATCCTTGGACATTGACAGGTGTTTAACCGCTGGAAGGCACAATTTGCACTGCACTGTGATGTTGTTCCCTTTGTCTTCTTTAAAAATAAAATCCTCCCTAAATTTCCACCCGCTAAATGCGTTTTTTGAAACCATGCCCGCTGCAAGTTTAGTCCGTAGTGCGCTACCTGCGTGAAGTTCAGTGCGAGCCACTGCAAGTGTATTCCACAGTGCGCGCCGCTGCAAGTTTGTTTCACAGAGCGCGCCGCGAGTCTGTACGTTCTGTTTTCCCTACATATGACCTCCGGCTTTAAATGAAAAAATGAAATAACATAAAATGCTTTCAAATTGTAATCCTGCTAAGTAATCCCCATTTTCACTAAATGTACCTGTAATCTGTGTACGTCTTTTTCTTTGTAACTGTAGGGGAATACAGTTACCTTTTTTTTGTATCCTTTTACTTAACGCCGTTCCATGTAATCCGTTACTCCCCAAGCCTGCTAACGACCCAGCATACGAGCTTCCTTCTCGCCGCACCATTAGCAAACTCCGGAGGCTAAAAATGCTACTAGAGCCTTGCGGGTATGCTTTCCATTATTATTAATTTTTTTATTCATAGATTCTCAATGCAACGTTGCAACGTTCATTTACATTTTATCAAATAAAACTGTGCTTTTGAAGCAGCTTTTGAATCCATTTTTTGGGTTTCACACATTCCGCGATAACATGCGATTAATCATGATTAATCACAGAAAGTCACTGAGATAACGCGATAAAGATTTTTTTTATGTTTGCCCACCCCTAGAAAAAATACATATGCGTGTGTGTGCATTGTGATGTATCCCCAGCTACGTGGTAGACATGGTCAAATCCATGGCATAAAGAAGATAGACGAGGGGAGCAGAAAGAATGAGGCTAAAAGGTAGAGGAGAGAGAGAAAAGTGAGAGAGAGAGGAGAGAGTGAGAGAAAAGGAGGGAGGGACAGAGAAGAGGACAGGGAAAGTGAGAGAGAAGAGAAAGGTAGAGCAGAGAAAGAGGAAATGAGAGACAGGATACAGGATAGACAGTGAGAGAGAGAAAGAAAAGAGGGATGAGAGAGAAAAAGTAGACAGTGAGAGAGAGAGAGAAAAGAGCGGTAGAGGGGAGCAAATGAGAGAGATGGGATAGACAGTGAGAGAGTGAAAGAAAAGAGGGAAAGAGAGGAAAAAGGGAGTGAGAGAGGGTGAAGAAGACACAGGGAGGGAGAGAGACAAAGACAGGAGGAAAAAGAGAGAAAGAGTAAGAAATCAGAGGAGAGGGGATAGAGAGAGGAGAGAGAGAAAGATTTTTAAAAAAAGTAGGCGATAGAGCCTATAGAAATATACATACAGTAATTCAGAAGGACAAATTAGAATACAATGCCAGTAAATGTTTTGATACTGAACAGCTCTCTTTCTCTCTCTCTCTTTCTCTCTCTCTTTATCTTTTCTGTGTGTAATTCCAGTGTCTTTCGTCCATCCCTCGCCCTCCGTGGCTCCTGTGTGGTTGATTAATAAAGTGTTTTGTTTTTTTTCTTAATTAAAAAAAAAAAAACATTGCTTAGATTTCTGAGTTGTTCATGTTCTCAAGATAATTATCCAATCAGAAAGCAGAATGAGCCTCACATGAGTCTCACATTTCAATGCTGAAATCCAGTTGGTTTAAACCTAAAATGCCAACAGTCAGGTTTGAAGGTTTTATATTATATTTTATTTTATTTTATTTTTGGTGGGGGGGATTATAATATTTTCCTTCGAGTATACATGGACATAATATTGAGGTTTACATGGAAAACACATTCAATTGCCTTTATTTAATTCTACTCAACGTCTGGGGGTTCTGATTGGACGGGGGGTGCACCAGGCCCGGCGTCAGACATAAAATATTAAGGGGGCGATGAGTTTATCACAGGGAGCGGGGTCGCCTTGCGCGCACACACACACACACACACACACACACACATATCCCACTCCTCGCGTGCGTAATGGGTCAGGCGCGCTCCTCGAGAGCTCGTGTATTTAGACTACACCTTTGTAAGAGACTGACTAAGAGTAAAAAGTGATAGTGATCGTGATAAAAAGTGAGAGGTTTTTTTTATTATTATTATTTGAACCTAGACCCTCTGGAAGTGCGGCGAACCGACTCACTAGCCTCGGCCTCGGTGTTTCTTGAAGTTTCTTTCCGACGCGTCTTGTAACGTAAAAAATAGTAACGTAAAAAAGTCTTGAATCAAAAGTTTGTCTTTTCTTTCTTTAGTAAAGTGAAGGTCATACAGAGTTGATAAAGTGAAGGGGAATAATGAAGGAAGCGGAAAGAGGAATTTCTGAGGCTTGTGATTTTCCTATGCGTGTTGTGTAAGGCTCTGTATGTGTTGTGACATCCTTCATGACGTCCTTACATGTCGTATAGTGGTGAGTTCCCGCCTGTCACTGGGAGACCGGGCTTTCTTGTACTTCTTGGCTCCCGACAGGACTCACCCTATGTTTCGATGTCGACGGTGCTACTTGGCGTCCTTCTTTGCTGTCCGTATGTGCCTTGTAGCGGTGCGTATTCCCGTTGGTCACTCGGGAGACCCAAAGCTCATGTAAACATGACAATTGTGGCTTTAACTTATTTAGGAATTGTCCAACTTTGTCCTGTTTTATGTGATGTTATCAATACCAGTTTCAATACCAGTTTCAGTATTAACTAATAACAGGTTATGACTTTTTCCAAATCTAGTACTCATCAACATCAGCTTCATGGGGCCCTAGCTTGCATGGGCTGCACCAAAAAGTCATTTCAGATTTGCCAGGTAAATACTGTGGAACATTCTAGGCAAAGCAATAACAACTCCATGGAGACATACAGGTGATACAGGTGAAGTAACATACAAGTATAACATGTATATACATACTAGTATATAAATATATATATGTATATATATATATATATATATATATATATATATATATATATATATATATATATATATATATATATATACACACACTCTGCTCCACCTTATGATGTCATGTGGTAATACAGGAAGTGCTCTACTGTGCTTTAAACTCCACGTCTTCATTAGAATCATTTGGATAATTTCAGTCATGGAATTGCCAATCTATACTGAACAAAAGGTAAAAGGAACTGTTTACTTGAAAACTACCACCTCATGACATCACAAGTTGGAACAGAATTTTGAGCTTTGGAGACATAGACAGACTGATAATAAAGGATTACTCAAACATGTGAGAATGAAACACAACACATCTTTATGTTTTTGATGAGGTAACAGTGTCCTAACATGACTTAGTCCATTTTGTGTAATACAGGATCTTTAAAGCACCAACCCCTGCTCTAACTTCACAGTGTCTTAATCTCACAAGAAAAAAAATAATTAGAAAAGGTGAAAGTGAAAGATTTAATGGAGCTGTTTTCTTCTGGTCCTGGGGGAAGGTTCGAACTTGGAAATGTGTGTAGAGCTAAAGAGCTTTCTGCCAGACCTGACACCCGACACAGGCTCCAGAGCACACACCCCCAGAGGAGAGGAGGAATAATTACCAATTACACTGTTGTCAAGAGGCAAGACAGGGGGAGTGTGGGGAGAGAGAGGGGAGAGAGGGGAAGACAGATGGAGAAAGCAGGAAAGAGGAGGAGACTAGGAGGGAAAGAAGACAAAGAGATCCTTTATTTATCCCCATAGGGATAAAGTACTGCAGGGGGCAGTACTCTGAAGGGTCTTGCCCACACTGACTCACTCATTGCCCAGGGGGGATTCGAACCTAGGTCCCACGGTTGAAAGTCAAGTGACTTACCAGTTGAGCTAACTGCCAGTCAAAGGAAGAGAGAGGACAGACTTACTCAGAGTGGACAGAGTAACCAAAACTTTTACTCACATAAGAGTACTGTTACTTCATAATGATATTTTTACTCAAGTAGGAATAAAAAGTAGTGGTCAGAGAAATGTCTCAAATAAGAGTGAAAGGGTATTTGGGAAAACTCCTTGTAACCTAAAAAGTAAATCGGTAGCATCTTATTTATTTTTTCCTATTTTCAAAGGACAAAATGAGAAAAATGAGACAAACTAAATCATATCTGAAGGAGCTGCAAGAAACAGATTTCAAATCATTTCATATTTTCACTTTTGTCAATTTAGACTCACAGTGGGAAGAGGAACCACAACTTTAATCCAAGTGTACTGTTACCTCAATAAAAAAAATATTACTCAAATAGGAGTAAAAGTATATAAAAGGATTAAAAAATGAATTATAAAAAAAAAGAAAATATACAAGAGAAAGGAAAGCAGGTCCGAAATTGGTAAAAATGTAAATACACACATGCACAACACTGTAATGAGAAACTCTGTACTATAATAACTGAGTACTACGTTTCTTTGATACAGGGTGTTATGGGGGGTTTTGGAGGGGTGGTAGTTGTTACATTTTGACCCCGTCTTGGCTGGGAGTTGCTGGTCTCGGGGCAGTGGAGCGACTCGGCGCTGGCTGTTTAACGCAGAGCTGAGTTTAATCTTCAGCGCTTCAGTCTGCCGCTGTGTTCTGTCAGCTTTGTCAGCTAATTAAAAAGTCAACGCAAGCATTACAACATTCCTCCAATATAGATTTCCCCCCTGATTGCGTTGTACTTTGCCATGAAATATCCAAAAGTTAAAATGCAAAAAATGAACCTGATAACCTGGACTAAACCATGGATAAACCCATGACTAAAACTGGACTAAACCAGGGCCAAATAGGGACCAAACTTAAACAGGACTGAGCCAGAATCAAACCAGGACCAAACTAAGACTGAATCAAGAATAAAGGATGGATGGATGGAAACTGTATTTGTCATTGTTATACGAGATGATATTGGAAATGGACGGGTGTCTTGACCTTAGAGCAGCCGACATGGTGCGATAACATCCTACATCAGTGATAGCAGAACATGAACAGAATAGAAAACGCAGTTACAATCAATAACAGTAGTCACAACCAATGTTCCCCCTAATTTTTAATGTGTCTGAGCAAACACACTAACTCCCTGAGCATTCCTTGGACCCCTGTGAGCGACATCTGACCTGCACACTGTGGCCACACCAGTATCACACCTGAGATCATCACAAGTTACAGCTTATTCATCAAATTACTGCAGTTATTTCCGTTAGATTACTTTTAATTTAACAGATTTTTTTTTGGTCCACTTACTAAGACAAAAATCTGTTCATGAGCTTTGTATATGTTGTATATCAGTGTGAGTCCTGCTGTGGTCAGTGAAACATTAAAGAGTACAATATTTTGAAAAATAACCTCAAATAATTAAAATAACTTAAAAAAAAAAAAAAAAAAAAAAAAAGTGGGCTACGGCCCATAAATGAGCAGTGTATAAATCTGTAAAATTACATTAAGAGATTTTTTTTAGCTTGATAAATATAGCCTGCATATAGCTGCAGATTTTTTTTATGGATTGTTGGACCTATAGGCCATAAGATGGGTAATCTTTCCCAGAATAATGATCACCAAAATAAGTATAAACTACTACTACACTTTATATCTTGCTTTTTAATTATTAGCCTATTTAAGTAATTTTGCATGAGTGACAGCGCTCTGTGGTATAACGTTCCGGGGAGAAGATTCACACTTTGAGAAAGTCCCGTCTTTTTGGCTCACAAAAAAATATGAAAACAAAGTAAACAGGGGAAGATTACATTATGGCTCTACCGCTTCCTCTATCTGTGTTCTTCCCTCCATGAAGAGTGTGCAGGCGTCTGTTTGTAGTTGGCTTGTCCCTAACGCAGTGCTTCTCAAATAGTGGGGCGGGCCCCCCTGGGGGGGCGTGGCGTGATGCCAGGGGGGGGGGCGCGTATGACCCTGGGAAACATGTTTTTTTGCTGTACTGTACTAGAACTAAGTGTAATTGCACATCAACAACAGTAGTTGGCAGTGGCGTTCTCACATGCGATTTACGCACAGTCTCACCATTAACAGAACATCCTCTGTCACAGAAAAAACACGTATATTCCACTGAGTCGTGTCCTTTAGTCCGACAGAAGCTGACGCATCAGTGGCACAAGGAGAGAGCGTTTTTTTTTCAGTGCTTTTAGCTTATGCAAATGAGGTGGTTTTAAGTTTCATTTCTGTAAAACGTAAACAAATGTGCGCAAAGCATTAAAAGCACATAAATATTTGAGTCCTCAGTGCAGTCTTTGTTGTAAGTTTTTATTTTTTTTGTTTATAATGTTAATAAAAGGATACAATGGTGTTCTCATAACAATTTTCTAGACAAATAATACTATTTATAGTCACGCGCAGGAAGGGGGGCGTGAAATTTTTTCTTCTTCCTAGGGGGGGCGTCACAGAAAATAATTGAGAAGCACTGCCCTAACGTGTGTCACATTCACATGTGCATCTATCAGATTGGCCGTTCTGTGCGTCTAACCAGCGCTTTGTTTGTCAGTTCATGTTAGATTTTATTTTATGCGCTGCACGCGCGCACCTTAGAGGGAGCATTGGTTAGCATTAGCGCATCTTAACTCCGCTGCACTGTTATTACTGTTATAGCGTGTATGGGCAGGGCACGTACACAAGTACTGTCAATGCCATGATTGGCTGCGTAGCGTAAGTGAATCGTATCGTATGATTGGCTGGACACCTGTCACTCACTGAGTTACACAGCAAAATGATACAGAAAAAAATATAGATCTAATTCATTTACAGTGCGCTGCATAGGTTTTCTTGTGCGCTGAGAATGTGAAAGCAGTGCACAATTGCGCAGGCGCGCAGCTTAGAGGAAACATTGGTCACAACACATACGATAATATAGTGGAATGGTTAACGTGAGGTCTTTTTTTGTTTGGAAATACATTACGGTGGGGGGGGGGCAAACGAGAGTGGAATACAGAGAAAATATATTATTGACAAACTGAGGCGGAGGGCTATGTAAGAAAGGTTTTTATAAATACGTGTCATTTTATATTATGTACTTTTGATATCATGTGAGCTGTGTTATTACAGCTGTGTTCTTGGAATGTCTAGTGTAGCAGAAATACAAACAAACCACAGCAGTCCTGTTTTTTGTAGATTCTCTGGGAGAAAATTAATTAACCAGGGAAGAATGTGCATAAACAATACACTTTAGAACTCAAATGAACGGACAATTGGTCCGAAACCTGGTACTGCAAAGTCCCCAACTTCATGTCACCAAGCAGGGCCGTTGGACTCTCCAGTCCTCCCTCCTGGCGCATAGCGATGATTGATGAACCAGGACTAAAGTTAAAACATAAACCAAGAATGAACCAGCACTAATACTAAACTAAAACCAGAGTAAACTAAACCAAGACCAAACAGGACTAAACATGGAATAAACATGGACTAAATCAAACCAGGACTAAACCAGGACCAAGACTAAACCAAGACCAAAGTAGGATTAATGAAGAATAAATAAGGACTAAACCAATAATGAGCCAGGAATAAAACCAAGACCAAGACTAAACCAGGACTAAATTTAGAACTAAACCCAGGACTAAATATGGACTAGACATGGACTAAACCAAGACTAAAATAGAACCAAGTCCAAAACAGGACTAAACATGGACTAATACAAGACCAAACCAGGACTAAGCCAGGACTGAGAGTAAACCAAGACCAAAGTAGGACTAAAATAAACCAAGACCAAACCAGTACCAAACTAGGACTGAATCAAAGATAAACCAGTACTAAACCAAGAATGAGCCAGGATTAAACCCAGGACTAAACCAGGACTAAACCAGGACCAAACCAGGACCAAACTAGGACTAGGACTGAATCAAGAATAAAACATGATCACACTAAGAACGAGCTAGGAATAAACCCAGGACTAAACCAGAACTAAACACAGACTAAACCAGGGCTAAACTAACCTGGGAAATCCCAGGCTGCTTTCGTTCGTTCCGATCTGAAAGACAGCCTGGCAACTCTGGCAAGCGAGCTCTCCCAATTCTGGGAGCCAATCAGAGAGCGGGAAGGGGTGGCAAGCCGGTGATGCGCACTACGTGACAAACGGAAGCTTGTAGTTTGAACTGACAACTGACATGATTGGCTATGGGCTACGTATACGCCAAATGATAGACATTCGTAACGCCCAATAAACGGCCGTTGGCGATCGTAAACCACACCTCCGCTACGAGATATTTCGAAGGTGGCTCCCCAGGTGTAAACCATGCAAGGACTAAACCAGGACCAAGAATAAACCAAGACCAAAGCAGGACTAAACTAAACCAAGACTAAACCAGGGCACAACACAATTACAACAGAACACAATATACAGTAGATAGAGCTCAAATAATAACTCCATTCATTCCCCCTCCTCTCCCACTGAGCCTGTGAAGCTCTGTGGACTCTTTCTGTGTAAATGTCCTTGTTTATAACAGATCTAAAAGCCTGTTAAGTCTGCAGACATCTTCTCAGAACCTAAACTCCAAACACTGCTCAGTAAACACAGTGTGGTTCAATCAAAGAGCAAGATCCACAACAAGGGTCAAACTCTTGAAGACTGTGATGACCTTATATGGAAGAGACAGGAAGGGAGGGGGCAAGCTCAAAGCCACTATGATTAAATGATAAAGAAAAAAAAAAAGTCTGTGTAAGTGCTGCGTGTTAAAGATACAGTATGTAACATTTCTGATGAGGAGTCTGCCATCTGCTTGTCTTTATTACTTTGTCTGAAATGTTCCACAGTATGACTTAAATAACTGTAATATTAATGACCAAGTGCAAACATCTACAGAGAATGCAGAAAAGCAGGTTGTTGATTAAGAGAAAAGTTACACAGTAGACCTTTAATGTTCTATTGTCTCTTGTGAGCTGACAAAAATCATCGTGGGCGTTCCTCATTCTTAAACTTTCCTTGATTCTTAAAGGTGTAATGTAACCTTTCTGGCTGGGAGGACCTTCACTAGCTTGTCTCCATGGAGATGTCATTGTGTTGCCTGGAATCTTCCACAGAATGGCGTTCAGCTATCTTGCATGTATTCTGAATTTTATGGGTCCAAAATTTCATTCAAAATGTTTTTAGATAACATCTGTTGGAAAAGAACCAAGAACTGAGGTGAGTGAAGCATTGCATTTGTTTTGGAACTGGATCTAGTCCAGGGGTCGGCAACCTTTACCACTCAAAGAGCCATTTGGACCTGTTTCACACAGTAAAGAAAACACTGGGAGCCACAAAACCCTTTTGAAACCCTTTTCTGCATATAAAGTTTTGTTTTTTTTATCCCTTTTTTTGGCCTTTGTGCCATAGAATTACATTTTGAAAATGAACGAACTAAAATAAAATAAATTTTAATTAAATACAGTGGTCCCTCGCTATATCGCGGTTCACCTTTCGCGGCCTCGCTGTTTCGCGTATTTATTTATTTTTTTCAAAGTTTTTTGTAGTGTCTCAACGCGCATTTCTGTGCCCTGATCGGCTAAGGGACTGTAGACCTTTGCCGATTCGTCAGTCACTCTCCTCCGTGCCGTCTCTCCTGTACAGTACAGAATGTTTTCAGATTTATATAAATGTTCGATCGCAGTGTGACTCTGAAGTGCTGTATGTTTGCAAGTTTTCTCCCCGACAAAACCTGCGACAGTGAAGCGGCGCCAGGACAAAGAGGCTCGGTCAGAGGAATTGTAAAATACACGCAGTATGTTTAGGGCCTGAAAACAGGTTTGGATCTTTGGTTTCATTCTATAATATCTTTGCGGATTTCACCTATCACAGGTTATTTTTAGAACATAACCACCGCGATAAACAAGGAACCACTGTACTGAGCCACATCGGACGGATCAAAGAGCCGCCTGCGGCTCCGGAGCTGACCCCTGATCTAGTTACTTTTTTAAAAAGTTTGTTTTCTACTAGAGATGCGCGGATGGGCTTTTTTTCCATCCGCAACCGCATGAAAAAAACCTCATCCGTCCGCTATCCATTTGCACGCACGTTTTTTCAGGAATTTTCAATCCGCCAACTTATGATAATTCTTTAAATGTAGGCATTTTTTAAAATTTGGTTGTTCAACCGCCACCCGCCCGAATTTAATAAAAAATATTATTTTTCGTCACGTCATCCACCCGCTTCGCGATTTAGCTGCGGTGCCCACGGCTGTAACCGCTATCCGCGCATCTCTAGTTTCTACCATTGAGCTGTGTTCACTATTCCCCCAGTGGCCAGCTCATGTACTGCTCCAGTGCTAAAATTTCACATGTTCTGAGGAGACGGACCAGAATACAAACAGAACAACGCAGAGGTCAGGGAGAAGTCTTTATGCACATCTGTAAGCTTCTAGAACGTAGAGCAGAAATTAGCCTTTAGCTGGATCATTTCTTCACAGTGCTAACCTGCAGTGTTGGAAGGTCATGAAAAATTAAAGAAAAAATAAGAAGTGAATTGAATCAGCTAAATTCTTTTTCAAAATCACCTCATTTCATCCTTTAATTGGTCTAAAAATCTCTGCAAAATACTTTTACTTTTTACTCTTTAAAGCCCCAGTGTGTAGGATTCGTGGCGCATAGGTGGATGGTGCTATTGCACTTTCTGTTTTAGCTACGGCAGACCTCGAGGGTCACCCGGGCGCGCGCACGAGCCGCGCGCCGCTACTGTATAAATAAAACGTGGCCCCGTTTTGTTAGTTTTTTTCTTTTCTCATGAAAACACACATTCCCGATCATGCACCATGACACTCTATACATCAAATGAAACCTTACAGTCTCCTCTTTTTGAATATGCAATTAATTTCCCTGCAAACGATCACTCCCCGAGCACATGGGGCTTTTATACGGAAAAGCACAAAACGAGGTTAGCTTACCTTAGAATGCTTTCCACAGGTCAAACTCTGTATTTCACCATAAACTTGCTCTCAATTTGTCCGTAAGGATCCAGCGAATAAAATCCAGTAAAACAATTTAGTCCAAAACACGTGTTAGATCAATTACAACGTCTGATCCGGCAGCATGCTTGTGTTGTTTACCCAAAACCACGAGCCTTGCCGAAGGCGAAGGCGGAGCCCAAATGTCCTTCTGCGGCTCTCGTATTCAAAATGGCTGCCTCTGCATGGGGAAGATCCCCCTTTTATGTGACTATATCTAAGTCCAAAAGAATACTTTGATTGAAGTGAAAAGGCTTGGAAAACACAGTATTTTTGAATGGGTATCTTCAATTTCGGTAATTAACGGGTAAAAATCTTACACACTGTCCCTTTAAGGACATTTTAAAACAGGTACTTTAATACTTACCTAGATTTGTTCATGTGATACTTTTACTTCAGTAACGTTTTGCCCCTGTACCTGTACTTTCACTTAAATAACAAAATAGAGTACTTCATCCACCACTGTTGAAATTGGCCTGGCACCATCCCCTGGTTGTCTCCATGGATACAGAAAGGTATAATACCATACTGTGGAACATTCAATGTAAAGTAAAAACATCTCCAAGAAGAATTCCACTTGGCAGATCAAAAAGTTATACAGTGCACTTTTAATAACCTTATTCAAACTAATCTTTCTGGTAAAGTCCTCTGCTTGACCCCATCTCTCCTTCTTCTCGACAGCTGACGTCTTCTTCATCTTTTTTTGAGCGTCAGCCATATTTCCTTGAGCCATTTGAAGCTTGGCACAGCACTTAACTGTCACTCTTTGCGTTAGTCTGTGTTAGCTTAGACTCCTGACATATTCTTATTATTGGTGTTTAGCGTCATCGTGACAGCACAAGAAACTGCAGGGTGCAAACTGGGGACACTTTCAATATGCACGCTTATACCGACATTTCAGTCCCTTATACACGGTCTCGTCCTGTAATTATATGGTGGAAATGTATGGAGAGGTTCTTCTATTGACAGAAAGAGGGGGAGGAAGAGAGCGGAAAAGTTAGTTCATAGTGTCATAAATGTTGAGAAATTGAGTTTGAGTTATGTTTGACAATATATGATCATTTACTTCATTCAAAACTAAGTCAAACACATTTTTGAGAGAGCAAAAATATGAGAGGTTTCGAGCAAATGTCTCTAGAATTAAAATCACACCATATCAGCTACTTTCTGACTTGTTTTAATGTTGTTTCCTCATTGGAATTGCAAATATGTACTGAACTTAAGGCAAACAGTAGCTGCTAACTTGAAAACTACCACTTCATGACATCACAATGTGGAACAGAGCATTTTGAGCTTTGGAGATGTAGACAGACTAATAATAACAAAACAAAACACAACTCCAGGTATGTTTTTGAGGAGGCAGCACCATTATGACCTGACTTTAAGCTCACAAAAGTCAATTTGTAATATAGACCTTTAATAGTCTTTATCAGGATCATTTAAAGTAGAACTAAACATATCTACTGTGGATTTTTAATAGCATTAGTACAGTCAGGGACGTGCACAGGGGGGGTTGCTCAGGTTGCCCGGGCAACTGCTCCTGTGCCCTCCTGGACTGACGTAGCCTGTTAACTTTTAGCGGATGTTTACAAGTGAACAGGCTAATAGGGCTAACGTGGGTGCACTGATACGAATCTAGAGAGAAAATATGCGAATGCGAAATGTGCTGCTGAATTTTTAGCGGACAACTGTTTGGGACGCAAATATAACACTTTTCGGACAAATGTTTTGAGAAGAAAAACAAGCTTTATTAAAGGGATATGCCACCCCCAGGTCAAACCTGGGCATCTCCCGACAGTCCAGAGACTAAAATAAGTGGTGGAAAGCGTTTTTCTGGTGACGCAGCCATTGTCCAGGTCTGTCAGCACTGACCGCCGCGGTATCTGCAGGTACTCCGCGTTAGACTGGAGTCTAACGTCGCCAGAGAAAGATTTCGGCCAAAAGGAATTAATTTGCTCGATGCGTTTCCCAATTACTTTCTGTGTAGTGCGCATTCATATTGAGTGAAAATAAATGTGCAAATCAACACGGAGAGCTTGACTTGGTCATTTTGGGTGGGAACTATTTTTCAGTGCGGAAAAACACAGCCGAAGCACACACCACGCTGCGTAACAGGGGAACTCCCTTCCTGGTGCGTAACAGGGATTCCCCTGTCAGCGTGGTGTGTGCTTCGGCTGTGACATCGAGCAAATTAATTCCTTTTGGCCGAAATCTTTCTCTGGCGAAGTTAGACTCCAATCTAACGCGGAGTAGCTGCAGATACCGCGGCGGTCAGTGCTGACAGACTCGGACAATGGCTGCGTCACCAGAAAAACGCTTTCCACCACTTGTTTTAGTCTCTGGACTGTGGGGAGATGCCCAAGTTTGACCTGGGGGTGGCATATCCCTTTAAATTGTCCCTGCGAACTTACCGGAACTACGTTTACGAGCTACGTTAATGGAAGATAACTGGGATAACTGGGACCAGATCACGCTGTCATGGGTAAATCAGTGTTAATCTCAGGACACTGTTGAAGAGGAAGCCATACAGATTAACATAAAAAAGAAAATAAAAAAAAAGAAAATCATGCAAAAACAAATAAGAATACACACCAAAACCTCCAAATTTACCAACTCCAAAAAAAGCTTGTAAATAAAATGCCAAAGATGAAAACAAAGAGCGATTTATCTATAATTTCAGTTAGTTTTAGTTAGTTTTGTAAACACACAATACAGCTTCAGTTATTGTTTTTTTCTTTTTATTCTTTTTATTGTCCCCCAAAAAATAACAGATAATATGACTTTTATCAACTACAGTTTTGTTCTTTCCCATAAGAACAGAACTGTTATGTCAGCTTTGCTCTGAACCCACATGCTAAAGCGGAATAGACATAGGACAGGGTAAGTTTAGATCCAAAAGGTCTGAATCATGCTTTTACTGGCTCCTCCACCTCTGCTCTTCACCCACTCTCTATATCTCATGTATCTTCATATCTCCAGGCTTCCTCCTCCATCACACTCCCAAAATACAGCAGTTTAGTCACAAAGCACAAACCAGAGTAGACTTGACTTTGGTTCAACCTCACTCACATTAAACCCACAATAAATCATCACATTCTGTGCTCGGAGACGGGCCCGGTTCGGGTTCAATGCTTTAAAATGCAGGAACAAAAGTCAAATTTCACTGCTGGAGTTTGAAAAATGTTTAACAAAGCAAATGAAAATTGTGTTTGTGAGATGAGTTTTCATGTGTTTGCAGACTGTCCTTGTTGGATCAGTCAGAGCCAAACTGCTGAAGTGTTCTTTTAAATCTGTAGATTGGAAAGATGGAGAGATGTGATTAGACTTTCAATGACAATTTTGTAGAAATGTCTCGTCTCAAAATGGGTCACTTTCTATTCCATGTTTGTGGATTCGGGCTGTCTAGACTGCTCTGATAAAAGACGCACTCTTTGAAAATTCTGCTGGCTAATCTCCAAGGGGGAAATTATTGCTTTGTCTGAAATGTTCCACAGCATGGCATTAAACGTATCGATGGAGACAAGCAACACTGGAATGAAAGTGGCTCAGTGGTTAGATGACTCTTCCATCAACCACAGGGAGAGATTCTTTGGCAAGACCCACCTTGCCTAGTATGAATGTAGTATGTGTGTGAGTGTTGGAGTTGGTCTAAGGGGCTGATGGCTGATGGCTCAGCCCCTTAGGCACATCAGTGAGGACCTCTCCTGTACAGTGAATACTGCATCACTGGCAAAGAGGGCTCAGAAGCGCCTCTATTTCCTCCGCAAACTGAGGAGAGCTGGAGCCCCTCCACCCATTATGACCACCTTCTACCGAGGCACCATTGAGAGCGTCCTGACCAGCTGCATCACTGTGTGGTACGGGAGCTGCACTGAACAGAACAGGAAAGCCCTGCAGCGCATAGTGAATGCAGCTGGGAGGATCGCTGGTGTCTCTCTCCCCTCCTTCCTAGACATTTTTAACACCCGGCTCACCCGCAGAGCGTCCAGCATTGTGGGTGACCCGAGCCACCCCGCACATAGCCTGTTCAGCCTCCTGCCCTCGGGGGGAAGGTACCGGAGTCTCCGGGCCCACTCCACCAGACTGTCAAACAGCTTCATCCACCAGGCTGTCAGGAGGCTGAACTCACACCCGAACTCTCACCTTACCCATCTCCCACCTCCCACCCCCCATATTGGCATAACCTGTATTCCATAAAAAGACATCACTCTAGACACTTTAAAAAACTGCTGCTAAGGAATACTGTTGCACTGTTGCACATTTACATTTACTACTGAATTTTACTCCTGTTGCATTGTTGTTTACTACTGTTTTTGCACATTTACTACTGGAATTTTTAGTACTGTTGTTTACTCCTGTTATTGCACTAGAATTACTACTGTTGCACATTTATTTTATCTTAACTCCAATGCACATTCTATTGCACATGACCATTTCACTGCTGTATCTTCCATTGCACATTTTTGATGCACACTGCACACTTTGGAAATCTGTATATAGGTATTTATTTATTATGTTGCACTGCTTTAAGATTTTAGATCTTAGACTTTAGTTTTAACTTTAGATCTCTGTCTTAGATAGTTTTTGTTGTGTTTTGTCTTCATATTGTATCTTGTACACTGTATTTTTGCACTACTTGGCCAGAGAGAAACGAAATTTCGATTCACTGTATGTTGAACACATATGGCAGAATTGACAATAAAGCTGACTTTGATCTTTGACTTTGATCTTTGAGTGGCAACCTCACTTCCATCAGCCTGCCCCAGGACAGCTGTGGCTACAATAGTGTTTTACCACCCCCAAGTGTGGAATGAATGAGTAATACAAAGTAAAGTGCTTTGGGTGTTTTGAAAGACTTCATGCCAGATCTGTGGAGATCTGAGCCCACTCACAAGTGTGTTTTTCAAAGGAATTTAGCACACATGTTACTGCACTCTGTGGACAACCCCAGAGCGCAGTAGATTTAGTTGGGCATACACTGCACATTATTCACCTCAAATGCCGTGAGGTGTGTGAAAGGCATCAGCAGATCATCAAAATTATCTCCATGACAACACACTTCAATCGGAAAGAGCCCCATAAAACACACTCACTTCCCTGGTGGTGTACAGGAATGCGGGAAAAATACCATGATGAACGACACACACAGACCCAGACTCATCTCCAGACAGACAGAGCCAGACTCACAAACAGACAGACCCAGACTCATCTCCAGACAGACCCAGACTCACCTGCAGACAGACCCAGACTCACCTGTGCAGACAAACCCAGACTCACCTGGGCAGACAAACCCAGACTCACCTGGGCAGACAGACCAAGACTCACCTGCAGACAGACCCAGACTCACCTGTGCAGACAAACCCAGACTCACCTGGGCAGACAAACCCAGACTCACCTGGGCAGACAGACCAAGACTCACCTGCAGACAGACCCAGACTCACCTGTGCAGACAGACCCAGACTCACCTGTGCAGACAGACCCAAACTCACCTGTGCAGACAGACCCAGACTCACCTGGGCAGACAGACCAAGACTCACCTGTGCAGACAAACCCAGACTCACCTTTCTTTGCCATTAGAAGCCGTGTCCCAATTCCCAGAGTGCACAGTTCGGAGCGTGGTTTGAAGGGCATGTGCATCATTTCTTTTTTGTCCCATGCGTAGTTAACACGCGTTCGCAGACCGCAGTCGTTTCCATGGAAATCGGGACGTGGACCAAGCGTGTGAAAAAGCACGCTTCGCACACTGCACTGCGCGCTACTTCTTCTACAGGAGAAAATGGAGTTGGCGGCTGCTTCCCGTAGTTGCTAGACCTGTCACATTTCGCAGACGGCCATGTGATTTGCGGAGTGCACTCAGGGCTGAGCAAGTGTGCACCGCCTTGACTGCAGTCTGAGCCCCCTTCAAACCACGCTCCGAACTGGGGACACGCCGCAGTTTCGTTTCGTCACACGGAAGTAAGGCAGAAGAAAGTTCGTCGACTGGAGTTCAATACGTCGCAGATGATTGGTCAAAATTGGTAAAAATTGCGGGAAAGTTACGGTGATTGGTCAAAATTGCAACACCGCCCTGAATTCACGGGGATCGGCTGAAGTTGCGTTGAAGTTGCAAAACGCGACATCGCGAATTCCTGGAGGGTCTGTTTCTTGTATGTCAAAGGGATCATATTAGACAAAGACAACATTGAAGCTTGTCACCCTCTCCCACAAAGAAACAAGCAAGCTAAGCCTGCTATAATTATACAATTTGCTAACAGAAAGCACAAAATAGGGCTGCTCAAACAAGGCAAAATGCTGAGAGGAGCATATGTGTTCTTAAATGAACATCTGAAAAAGAATGCTGGCCTTGCTAGAGAATCCTGTCTCCTGAGAAAACAAAAGAAAACACTATCTACATGGACAACCAACCGCAAAATTTTTGTCAAGACAAATGGAACCCCTGAAGAGACCAAAGTGGTGGTAATCAAAAGCATGGAGGATTTGGAAAAATATAGCTAATTTAATTATAGTATATAAATACGTACCTAAAATATTGTATTAACATGACAGTCCCATTATGACAAATATTAATAATTCATCATCATCTGAAGACATTATAGACTTGATGAATCTTGAACATCATGCTCCTACCATAGCACGTTAACTGCTTGACGACTGTCAAGCAGTTTATACACGACACCAGACAGACACCCTATCGATAATTCACTTCGACAATCATAGCCTATATGTGAATTTTGACAGTATTAAATCTGTCTTGTATGCCTTTCGATATAACTGCAGTTTCAGGAACATGGATTAATGATGACAGGCCTGATCATTTTACACCAGAGGGATATGAAATGCTTAAACAAATGGGGGTGCTG
Organism: Paratrypauchen microcephalus; assembly: GCA_036785185.1. NCBI lineage: Eukaryota > Metazoa > Chordata > Actinopteri > Gobiiformes > Gobiidae > Paratrypauchen > Paratrypauchen microcephalus. The sequence goes on from JAVJIX010000192.1 coordinate 231,660, forward strand.
TTGCAATGTTCATTAAAAATCACATGGGGGACATGTTGATTATATGAGATGAAGTGTCTTACCGTGGAGCTGTCATTTGGAAACAGAAAAAAATGTACTTGTAAGTTGCATTTAAGCGTGAGATTGACAGGCGGATCGTGGCAGCGTCGGAAGTGATGCGGTCACTGTACCAGACTGTTGTGGTGAAGAGGGAGCTGAGCCAAAAGGCAAAGCTCTCAATTTACCGGTCAATCTACGTTCCTACCCTCACCTATGGTCATGAGCTCTGGCTCATGACCAAAAGGACAAGATCGCTGATACAAGCAGCCGAAATGAGTTTCCTCCACAGACTGGCTGGGTGCTCCCTTAGAGATAGGGTGACGGTCTCAGTCACACAGGACTCTGGGCTCAGAGTAGAGCCGCTGCTCCTCCACATCAAGAGGAGCCAGTTGAGGTGGACGCCTCCCTCTGGAGGTGTTCCGGGCATGTCCCACCAGGAGGAGGCCCCGGGGAAGACCCAGGACACGCTGGAGGGACTATGTTTCCTAGCTGGCCTGGGAACGCCTTGGGGTCACACCGGAGGGGCAGGAGGAAGTGTCCGGGATGAAGGAAGTCTGAGAGTCCCTGTTTAGACTGTGACCTAAGAAGAAGAAGAAGAAGAAGACATGCTTTATTCATCCCCGTAGGGAAATTATTTCTCTGCATTTAACCCATCCATCAGGAGCAGTGGGCAGCTCGTCTTTCAGGCGCCCGGGGACCATGATCTTGTTGCTTAGGCTTGGTCAGGACCTAAGCTGGAGGATTTTACCTGGAGCATGTTTTGGGTTGATGGGGGAAACCGGAGTGCCCGGAGGAAACCCATCCAGACACGGGGAGAACATGCAAACTCCACACAGAAAGGCTCGGGCGACCCGGGGATCGAACCCAGACCATGCATGCAAACTCCACACAGAACACACACGGAAAGGCCCCCGGAACCTTCTTGCTGTGAGGCATGCGCGCTAGCCACTCAGCCACCGTGCCGCCAAAGACATTTCTCAAAACTTTTTAACATTGATTTTAACATTGACTTAATGAAGTGTAAGGATCATAAACCAACAGAAAACATCATAAATACTCTATGTAGTCTATCATTGTGGATTATCACTATCCAGAAATAAAGCCTATAAAAATTACCCTACATAGTTCCTCATAAATTGATAACACCAATGTTCTTAGCGAAGACCTGCAGAGCGGGATCTTAGTAACTGATGTTAGAGATCACCTACCTGTTTTTGTGCTCTATAATCAAAAATATATTTTTAAAAAATGTAGATAAAGGAAAATTTGAGACTAAATTCACAATACAGATTAATGACGAGTCACTTAGTGCATTTAAAGGAAGTCTAGAAGAACAAAATCGGAAAGCTCTTTTGGAAGAAACTGAAGTAAATGCAGCTTATAATGCCTTTTGGAGAAAGTACTCTATGATTTACATTGTCCAAAAAGGGAAATTAAAAGGATTGAAAAGGTCACTAGTCCGTGGATAATGAAAGGTCTAGCAAAAGCATGTAAAAAGAAAAAAAAATAAAATAAAATAAAAAAAAAAATATATATATATATATATATATATATATATATATATATATATATATATATATATATATATATATATATATATAAATTTTAAAGGAAAGAAATCCTGGGGTCGGTCACATTTTATAAATACTGGTCCTCAACTGGCCTCCAAAATATTTCATCCCTGTGCAGGGTTTACATGTGATGATGTGACCACAAACCCACATTCCATGTTTCTCAGTGCAACAAATGAAAAGGAAATCATTAATATTGTGAAAAATTTTCCAAAGAAAAGATCCACAGATTGTAATGAGCTAGATATTACCATCATTAAAAGCAATGTAATACTAGGCCATTCACTCACATTTTCAATTTATCTTTTAAAACTGGCATATTTCCAGAACAAATGAAAGTAGTGAAGGTGAAGGTTCCAATCCATAAATGAAAAAAAAAAAAAAAAAAAAAAAATTCAAATTATCGACCAATCTCAATATTGTCAGAATTTTCCCCAAAAAAAGTTAGAAAAGCTGTATACAAACAGACTAGATACATTTATAGACAGATACAGTATCCTAAATGACAGTCAACATGGTTTCAGGAAAAAACAATCACCAATATTAGCGCAAATTTAACTTATAGAGAAGATAACTAATAATACTAATAATAGTATTCAATTGTGATATTCATAAACTTAAAAGAAAGAGTTCGACACGATGGACCACAGCATACTCTTACAAAAGATACAAAAATATGGGATCTGAGGAATAGCTCTTAAGTGGGTAGAGTCTTATTTAACAAACTGAAAGCAGTATGTGGGGACAGCACGAATCCACATGTGATGCCATTGTTTGTGGTGTCCCACAGGGATCTGTGCAAGGCCCCAAATAATTTATTTTATATATAAATGACTTGTACTTAGTTTCTGAAAAACTTAAATTTGTTCTTTTTGCGGATGATTCATCAATTCTGTGTTCAGACGAGGACATTCAAAGATTAGTGATTCAGACTACACACAAAATTGCAAAGTTACAAGTGTGGTTTGTCAATCACATTGTCTCTAAATATCATGAAAAGCATCATCAAAAGGAATGTTCTTTGGAAACATAGCTTTTGAAATAAATCCGCAAATGCAAATTAAAATTGATAATGTAACCACAGAAAGAGTACTTGACCAAACATTTCTTGGTGTAACTCAGTTTAACTCTTGATCACAAATGTTGTTGGAAACCCCACATTGATCAAATTAAAACCAAAATTGCAAAAGTTACAGCTTGATGAACAAATCTAAATGTCTCCCAAATACATAAGAAAGCACTGTATACAATCTACTGCACTCTTATCTTACCCCATTTGAGTTACTGTGTAGAGGGGTGGGCAAACTTTTTGACTCGTGGGCCACAAAGGGTTCTAAAATTTAACAGAAGGGCCGGACCAGGAGCAGGTGGATTTAGTGTTTTGGTAATCCACCTCATAAGAGCAAAAAATAACATGGGATATGTAGAAAACATGTGCTTTATTTCAATTAAAAATGAGCAAAAGCATTACAACAAAATATCCATCCTTCCAGTTCCACTGTATTTAGCTATTTATTGAAATTACTCTATTTATTTATTCATAAAATACAGCTTTTTTAATACTAACAGTTACTATTTTAAAGCACTGAAAGTTCTGTTCTCCTTCAGGTTTTTTCGTTCTTTCGTTGGCTGCTTGTTAGCATAGTTAGCATGTTTTGTCGCAAAGTGATGGCTGATATAATATTCTTAAAGATCCCATGACATGGTACTTCTTGATGCTTTTATATGGCTCCTTAATGGTTCCCTAATACTGTAAATGAATCCTTCTTCAAAATCAACACTCAGTGCATGAGAAACAGAGATAAGATGAGAAAGAGTCATAAATATCTCTCTCAAACTCTATTCTGGGCATTGTTGCTTGAATGCAAATGAGGAGAAAAAAAGCTGGCCAATAGTAGAGGGTGGGGGCGTGGCTAAACGCTCCGCTCTCCGCTGTCAGCCCACAGCTGATCCAGTTTTTGCACAGGGGGAGAGATTTGAAGCGTTCCATTGAAAAATAAACACATTTCCACATAAAATAAAATTAAACCACTGCTGTTCAAAGGTCCAGAGGCTCAGATAAAGGACTTCCGAGCCTAGAAACACTCGGACGTGCCTCCAGGCAAATAAAAAAATGCACTTCGCATTGCCTAGCACATTCACAGTCCAAACTCTCTGGGTGTGATTTACAGAGACGCTGAGTAAAGACAGACGGGGGTGGAACAGCATTTGCATTTCTTTTTTCGATCTGACGTCAATAAGGTGCCTTGTTCAAAATCGCCCGTTTGTGCTCCGATTTTTTGCCATGGGACCTTTAAAAAAACACTACAGTCTCTTGGCATATCAGGCATACAGTAGCTGATAAGTATTCGGAGAAAAAATATTAACTTGTCCACTCCTTATTAAACACTCGACATTCTCTGTCCACTTTTCTTTTCTTTTTTTTTCTTTTTTTAGCTCCGCTCATCTTTACAGGAGGGCTGAGGGGTCAAAGAGTAAAGCACAAACCTGGAGCAAAACGCCGCACCTCAACAAAGGTCAATGTATGTAGTGTGCAGCTATTGGAAAATGCCACAATTGCAGGGAAATTAAAACATTAAAACATTAACAAGATTTATTAATATAATTTCTTCAAGTTCGGCGGGCTGGATTAAGAAGCTTAATGGGCCGCATATGGCCCCCAGGCCATAGTTTACCCATGCCTGGTGTAGACGAATGCACTTTTTTGCCAATCAACGATAATGAAATTTGGGGACCTGGTAAAATTTTAAACATGCCAAATTTAGTTTAAAGTGAAACTCAACCTGCCCAGATAACATTCAAAAACTGATTTGCACAAATTAATTCAAATACAACCTGAGAGGTCAAATTAATAAAAAAAAAAAAAAAAACAATTCTCTGAAAACACTCTCAAAAGTATGTGTGTTAGTAGACTAATGGAACAAATACAATAATTTCATCTTTCATTCTCACTGTTATTATATCATTATTATTATTAGTTTGTACGACCATGAACATAAACCAAAATCATTGCATTTTCGATCCTCATTACTGTTTATTTTGTACGATAAACCTTTGTGCTACATACTGTATGTGTACATGTATGTGTGTGTATATGGTCCCAAACATGTACATATCCTTGTTTGTAATGTACCTTGCTCAAATAAATAAAATGAATGAATGAATATTAACCAAGGGCACACTCACACTACTTTAGAACTGTGCTGTGCTCAAGCACGATTGCGTAAGGTAGAAATATCTCTTCAATAGTGAGTCAGATATGCGTTCTTTTATGATACGCGCTCCTCCGTGAGTTTATGGATATAAAAACAACACAGAGGTGTGAGGACATGTCCTGCAGCCGGAGACGAGAGGCTGCAAAACTTCACAGTGCTTATTGAAGCTAAGCACGAAATGGCTGTGTGTTTTGGAGCAGACTTTATTCACTCTTTTCCTCGTATAAATAACATCAGTAGACACACGGGGCTCGTATAGTAAAGCTCTTCATGTACACTGCCTGACAAAAGTATTAGGACGATTGTGTATTTCTGAACTTTCATAATGATAACAAGACGGGATTGGTAATGACAACAAATCAATTTATTGATACAGTGGTACCTCACCTTACGAATGACCCAACAAACAAAAATTTCAAGTTACGAAACGCCTTCATGGTCAATTTTGGTCTCTAAATACGAAAGAAAATTCAAGTTACGAAACGCAAAATCTCAAAAATTCAAATAATGCGCGCTCAGCCACACACATTATACTCTTTTCTCAGACTGGATTTAAACTTTTCTCACATTTGTCTCTCGTTAAACACTCAAACTTTCATAGGTTTTCAACAAAATTATTAATAGTGAAGTGTGGGGGGAAGGGGGAGGGGGGAGATGACTGCGCTCTGACACGTGTGTGATAGCCCAGCATGACCCGGTGCGGAGCTGACAGCAGGTCTAGACCAAGGTCTAAACCTGGACTGGACCAGGACTAAACCAGGACTAGACCAGGTGGATTAAAGCACCGAGGAGGGGACTGCACGCAGTCTGAGCGCATGAAAGCATGAACGAGACCCATGCAAGAGCCGCGGTGGTCTAGACCTCCTCTAGACCTGACCAGGTCTAGAGGAGGTCTAGAGGAGCCGCGGTGGTCTGGACTAAACCAGGACTAAACCTGGACTAAACCAGGAGGAGCCGCGGTGGTCTGGACTAAACCAGGACTAAATCTGGACTAAACCAGGAGGAGCCCGCGGCTCTTGCATGGGTCTCGTTCATGCGTTCATGCGCTCAGACTGCGTGCAGTCCCCTCCTCGCTGCTTTAATCCACCTGGTCTAGTCCTGGTTTAGTCCTGGTTTAGTCCAGGTTTAGTCCTGGTCCAGTCCAGGTTTAGACCTTGGTCTAGACCTGCTATCAGCTCCGCGCCGGGTCATGCTGCGCTATCACACACGTGTCAGAGCGCAGTTTTCTCCCCCCTCCCGCTCCCCCCCCACACTTCACTGTTAATACATTTTGTTGAAAATCTATGAAAGTTTGAGTGTTTAAACGAGAGACAAATGTGAGAAACACACAGAACACAATGTTACACTATAAAAAAAAGTTACACTATAAAAAAAAAAACTTGGATCGGGGCCTTGGAACGAATCAGGCTTTTGGAACGAATCAGGCTTTTTCCATTGAAATAGCTACTGAACTTACGAATTTTTCACGTTACGAAACCACTTCTGGAACGAATTAATTTTGTAAGGTGAGGTACCACTGTATATTAAAGCAAATTTCATCATGTGTAAAGGCATATTATTGCAAAAATGTAACAATTTTTATTTTTATTTATTTATTTATTTGAAAGGGACAGTGCACATTAATGAACATATAATATATATGTAAATATGCCAGATTATAGCCACAGGCTAATTTCCAATATCAAGTTAAAAAGCTTTTTCATCAAAATAACCACCTTTGGCCTTAATCACAACTTTACAAATTTGAGGCATTCTGTCCAACAATTTTTCTAGATATCCATCCTCTATAGTTTTCCACTCATCCTGAAGACATTTCCACAGGTGTTTAACGTTAGTCGGATTCCTGGAGCGCACTTTAATATCCGAATAATCCCACACTTTTTCGATGGGTGACAGGTCAGGAGACTGGGGCGGCCATGTCATAACCTGCAGTTGATGACGCTGTTCACACATCTCCAAATGACCCTTACACAGTTTGGACGAGTGCTTTGGGTCATTATCTTGTTGGAACCAGAACTTTCGTCCAGAGTTCAGAAATACACAATTGTCCTAATACTTTTGTCAGGCAGTGTACATGAGCAGCCTTGCCATGCAACTGGGCCAAAGTCCCAAACGTGCCATGCCTGGTCATGATTTGATTGCGCCCACACTGGATAAACGTACCGCACTTTAGGGGCTATTGGTGCTTGGGCACAGTTCTAAAGTCTTAGTGTGAGTGCACCTTAAGTCGATCCCAAGATATATTAGTTACAATGGAATACAATGGAATTTTCACCATGGAGACAAGCAGAATCACCCCCCTCGGCCCACTATCAACCACATTCTCTCAACAAATGTACAGAGAAGACAGGTGAAATGTCTCCCTCAAGGACACAGCTGTATCAACAGTGCAGAATTCTGTGGTTGAAAATGAGCTGGAGGGCAGGGCATACTTCTCTTCTCCACTGCTCCATTTGGTCACAGACAGAAATCCGGTTAGACAGCTTAAACCTCCATCAGAGCATTACACCACTGAGCTCAACATGTGGTCATATTCTGTCCTCTGTAATGTAGAAGACACAGAGAGGAGGAGGAGGAGCGGTGGACGAGGGGAGGGGAGGGGAGAAAGAGGAGATGAGGAGGAAGAAGAGAGAAAAGAGACAGGGAGAGGACATGAGATGAGGAGGAGGAGGAGAGGAGGGACGGAGAAGACGAGTAGAAGGGAGAGGAGGAAATAGAATAGTAGAGGAGGGAGGAGGAGTAAGAAAAAAATAAGAGAATCGGGGGAGGAAGATGAGAGGAGGAGGGGAAGAAGGGGCAAGTAAAAGTGGAGGGGAGGAATTGGAATGAAAGAGAAAAAGGGAAGGGAGGATGAGGAAGAGGGGGATGAAAAGAGGAAGCCTAGTAGAGCGCTTGTATAATGATATTAGGATTTGTTGGCTGGGAGAATGACACAGATTCCACAGGATTAATGTGGATTTGGTTCAGTCCAGAGCAGACCTGAAATGTCCAAGAGTCTGTGCTTTGCTTTTCGGGCTGTCCATCCAAAAGAACAGCTACAGAGCACAGGCTTAAATATGCAGTATAGAAAAGCACCTGTAATGTCAGAACAAAGATATGTACAAACAGTGGATTATACAATTTAAAGAGGGGGTATTTGACTTCTATGGGGTATTAAAGGAAAAGTAAAGTTTTTTACAATTTGAGTCTTATTTCGGTAATAAAACAAGTTGTTTTACTCACCCATATCACTTTGGTGTCATATGGAGCATTTCCGGAGATGTTTTAGATTAGCGTTAGGCTAACGCCGTTAGCCTAGCGCAACTTATAGCCATAGCTCGGGGCATTCCCCGAGCATGTAATATGCCCCGTGCGGGCTCCAAATAACACAAACTTTAGCACTTTTCAAATCATAGAAACTCGATTTCTTTAGTCTACGATTTCGTTTGAATCAAAAGTGGCCTGTAATCCGAGATTTAGCCATAGTTTACAGCTATGCGTTCCATGTTTGGGTCCCGGGAGCTGAGAGCACAGTCCGCACATGAGCACTGGTGTCCTCATCTACTCGAAACTATGGCTAAATCTCGGAATACAGGCCACTTTTGACCACACGAAATCGTAGACTAAAGACATAGAGCTTCAATGATTTGAAAAGTGCTAAAGTTTGTGTTATTTGGAGCCCGCACGGGGCATATTACATGCTCGGGGAATGCCCCGAGCTATGGCTATAAGTCGCGTTAGGCTAACGGCGTTAGCCTAACGCTAATCTAAAACATCTCCGGAAATGCTCCATATGACACCAAAGTGATATGGGTGAGTAAAACAACTTGTTTTATTACCGAAATAAGGCTCAAATTGTAAAAAACGTTACTTTTCCTTTAAGTGCTAACACATAACATTTTAGATCACCGTGTTACCTTTTATCATGTACATTTTATCAGTTTTACTTTTGTTTTTGATACTCTGAGTCTCCGCTACCTTTCCTCTCTGTGCTTAGTCACTCCCCTTCAGCTGTTATGTACAGTTTTGTATCATGTTTTTGTATATGGAGAATTGTCCTGTGGGAGCATGGGCAATGTAGGCTTGTGGAAGATTAAAGTGCAGAGTCATACATTTATTTTATTTTTATTTTCTGGACATTTAACATATTTGAACATACATACATACGAATGCACGTGCTATTTCAAAACGCAGACTACTAGACCTTAATACCAGAAGATGTAGAGGAGAAAACAAAATAGTTAATAATAATAAATAAATCATACAGTTTAATATTTTAATTTCTGTTGAAACAGCTTTTTTTGTATTATTTTTTTTAGTACATTTCACTGAAGACAACATAGATGGCACTGTTGGGATGTTTGCTACTACTATAATCACTGAACAGTCTGGAATTCTCTTAATGAGTGAAGCATTAAAAGGCTTTTACATAACTACCCCCTATCTCCGCTCTCTCTCCTCTCCCCTTCCTGTCTCTCCATCTCTGACCCTCCCTCTTTCTCTCTTGCTCCCTCTCTCTTTCTCTTCTCTCTCCCTCACATCTGTCTCACAGACAGTAGGCTATATTCACAGATTTAACCCAAAGAGAGCTTCCAAAAATCAAAATGCCATAGCCATTTTTTCCAACTAAATTTGCATCTGAGTTTGTGTTTCCTTCAGTGTCAAGTAGTTGGTGACATCACATGGGACTGCCCTGTTTACAGCAAAGTGCTTCTGATTATAAACACCTGGCTGCAGGGGGCGGAGTTTGAAGCATGGATACCTGTTAGACCCCACCCCTCATCCCCTTTTTACAATGAAAATAAATGCATCCGATTCAGTAAAAAGTGCACTATGTAACTTTTCTGGTGCAGCATTGGAGATGCAGCTACACCCATAAAAGCAGGTTTAAAAGACATGGACATGTACACAAGGACTACCAAAGCCAAGTGACTTTTTCATTATCAGGACATATGGTGGATTAGGTCAGTGTTTCCCAACCTTTTTTGTCTTGTGTACCCCCACTGGGAAAAATGGCATTGTTTCCGGGGGTGTTTGTAGTCGTATATCCCAGATCTGTAGATATCCCCATATCTGTAGATATTCGGATTGACACGCTCCGGATACGTTGGTGTCAATTCTCGTATACGGAGCATTTCCGAACTCCGGAATGGCACTGTGTCGACACGCTACATATCTAAGTATGTAGCGCTAAGTATTCTCCGGATACTTACTGGATATCGTCCGTGTTTCACGTATTCACTGTTCGTATATCTCCGAATACGTCACGTTCTGGTACTGCGCTCACCTCCGGATATGTCAGGATACACAAGCTAGCATTCACTAGGGAGCTTTATTTATAGGCTACTGTATCGTGAAACCCATAGCCTTATGACCATGCAACATTTTCATACATTTATATACCATTTATATACCAATGTTTTACAGTGTACTACTGACTAGGCGGCTGGTAACTCGGTTAATATTTTAATTATATGCCTTAGTTATTTTAAAATAGCACAGACATTGACCAAAATGACAAACAGATTAGCATTACTAAAAACTCATCACAATTACTTTGAAAAAGCTAAGTCTACACAGCTGACAAACTTTAGAGGTCATGGAAAAATGTAACCAATTTAAAGGAATTTTTTTTTTTAACTCAAAATACATTAACAAGTACTGTTTTACTTTTACTCAAGTAGATTTTTAGATGGGTACTTTTAATTTAGTAGGGTTTAAGCAAGTAAAGATACTAAATCACATTTTTTCAGCATTTTTCCACCTCTGCCAATGTCACTAATGCAATTTATACAACAGACAAGAACGTTTGATAAAGTTGTGTTTGATAAAGTTGTCTTTATTAATTAACCCATTTAGACCTAAAACGCCTGGGGAAAAAGGCCAGAAAATCTTAAGGGCGAGATCCTGAGGTTTTTCCTGGAAATTCAACAACGTCAACGACTATTAAATAAGTGATTTCTCAGCTTCTGAAGCACAGAGACAAAATTCCAAAAGTATTTGAAAGCTTACACTTGTGGGTTTCATGAGAACTGTGTCTTATTATTCTACACCTTAAGAAAAAAATATAAAATAATCCAGAAACACAATAATATGGAAAAAATAAAAGAAAACAGTCACAACATGTACAGTGCACAATATTTTCAAGTTTTAAGAAATAAAGAACAGCTCTTATTCAGGTCAAACTGTAAAAAATAAAGTGTCCCAAGGCCATAAGGCAGTAAGATGAAGTGCACTACATACTGCACAGGTTACATCCCTTACATATACCAGCGATAGTGCTTGCCAAAGCACTCAATGTGCAGAGGTAGTTTGCACTGTTTGCATCCAAAGACTGTTGGCCCACCTACTTTCTCGTTCTCTGGGACCAGTTGACATTCCCGGCACAGCTTGCGCTTGTCATATATCTTTCCACAGTCATGTTGTGGAGGTGGTGTGGCTACTATGGCCCCCAAACGTCCTACAGTCGGGTGGAGGAGGAGGAAGAGAAGATGGAGAAGGAGGAGAGGTCACAGGAACAGCCCTTGTTGTCATTGGTGTGATAAGTTCCTCCAGCCAGTTCTTGTACCCTCTGTACTTTCTGCTGAAGGCAGGTCTTGCAGCGATGTATGCATTGTGGCAGGACACAGACAAGAAGAAGAAAAACACTCGCCTCCACCACTTCTTCGTTCGATGCTGGAACCCATAGTAGCCAACCATTTGATCATTCTTCAATCTCCCATTCTTCAATCTCTCCATTGGCTACCTGTTCAGTTTCGAATTGATTTTAAGATTATTTTATTTGTTTTTAATTGTCTCCATGGCCTGGCCCCACAGTATGTGTCTGACCTGCTGGTGCCCTACACGCCCTCCCGCTCTCTCAGGTCTGCAGCTCAGGTTCTCCTTGTTGTCCCCAAGACAAAAAGGAAACTTCGGGGTGATCGGGCTTTTTCAGTGGCTGCTCCAAGACTCTGGAATGCACTTCCACTGAGTGTTAGACAGGCCGACTCATTTCCGGTTTTTAAATCCCTTCTTAAAACTCATTTTTTTAGATTGGCTTTTAACTCAGTGTGAGTAGTTGACTTTTATCATGTTCTGTTTTTAATGTTACTGTGTGTCATGTTTTGTGTTTTAACCTGTGTACAGCACTTTGGTCGACTGTGTTGTTTTTAAAGTGCTTTATAAATAAAGTTGGATTGGATTGGATTGGATTGATCAAGCAGATCGACGCCTGGAACACACAGCACACATTACACACTCACAAGGCAACAGTGGAAATAAACATAATAAATAATTATACAGTCACATATTTTGCCATAAAACCAAAAAGGCAAACAAACCTTTCATATTTTTTGATAATCTGCAAGGCAAACTGGCACTTCCACCTGTTGCTGGATGGCTCCGTTGCCTTCGATTGGCTGAAAATGCAGAAACAGACACAGGAAAGTCACCTTGGATGAAAGTATAATATAAAACAGCATAATTTACATTGTACTGTGGCTTTGTGAGATATTCGGTCTATTGTAAATAAGATGGCACCGCAAACTATGTGTATGTGATGAATAAAAATATGTATTTTTTAATGTCTACAGGTACTGTAAATTACATTGTTGTCTTGTGTTACAGCTTGTATTTGTATGATGGTATGTATCTATTTTTGTATTATATTTGTATGCATGATTATGGTTGAATAAAAGTTCAATGCATAATACCAATACCTCTCTCATCATTATGCCCAAAGATGTAAACATGAAATGCTACATAATTAGAAAAAATGTAATTTGCAATGATAATATTAATAATCACCGTTTGTTATTACATAATTATCACAATCAATCAGTATTTTAGTTCTTACCTCCATATAGCATAGAATCTGCCATGGCGTCAGAGAACTGAGTCTTGACGAGATTTTTGGTGTGTCTCCAATAATCTCTCTGTGCAGGCAGAACAAGTAGACCCATGCCGATAGCCCAATAAACGTCTTCATTTCAGGGACAGTTACATTCGACCACTTAAGCGTCTTTGCCCTCGCTGGAGTGTGATCACGTTCGGTCTGTTCACGGTAAATATTTGTCCCTTTAATGAGATGCGCCCAAAGTTCGTCTGTGAAAATGTGATTGAATACCTTTAACTTTAACTCCCGGCGTGCGGTTGAATAGAGTTCTGCTCCTTTCAGATACTGCAGGTCATCATCATCAAGGAGGTCCTTGGCCACCTGAAGCCGCTGCTTGAAAAGCTACACAGAAGAGGGCAATATTAAGCAACACATTTCAAAAGAATGTAGAATGCAGACCTACCTGAATTTCAATGCTTGCACCCAAATAATAGTTCATGGCAGCCAGGAAGAATTTCACAACCATCAACTGGATTTTTTTTTCTTTGGTCAAGCAGTGATCAAAGATAGTGATGCCAACAAAAAATAAAGGGGAAAAAAGGCACTTGAGTTGATTTACTGTAAAAAGTCCAAAACAATCTTTTATGTGGGCTAATAAAATCATCAATGTGAATCAGCCCTACGGCCTTAATCAGGGTGTGATGCCAGTTTGAGGTGTGTTGGGGGTCGTTTTACCTACCCGGTCACGTCGGCTGTTCATTTTTTTCTTCTTTACTTCATCGGTCCTCCCAGCTAGGTCCATTTTTTGGGGGGCCTTCAGGTGTTCATAGAACCTATTTCAAGCTTCTGCAAGACAGTAAGAAGTAGAGTTAACAGACTTTTGAGTGATTGAGTAGACCTTATTAATCCCCAAAGGGGAAATTATGCCACCTGACCATTCATACAACATATACACACACAATAGTAAGACAATGACACAAGTTAGTGTAACAGATAAAAAATAAAGAGCTAAAAATAAATAAGTGACATCCCATCATAGAAATACAAAAAGAACCACAACATTAAAATAGTGCTCAGCTATTGTTGAAAAGTCTGATTGCTGCACGAACAAAAGACTAAATCTAGTGGAGCACCTAGGTAGGAGGAGCCTTTGGCTCCTACCACTTTTAGTGAAAATGATGTACAGTGGGTGATCATCCTTACACTTCTCCCTATTCACATCTCAATCACCCACTCCTTTAAGATTTGCTCCACAGTACTAAAACACACCAGTGATGGACCCTGCTTTCTTTATAAGCGTAAGTGTTAGAGTGTGTGTATCATGCCTCTCTGAGGTTCATCACAAACTGTAACCCTCGCACACACCACTGTGAACTTTACACACGTGTGGGCTGGCCAGCATTGGAGACTCGTAGGCTCACTCACTGGTATATGTTCATTTATAAGGGTATCCACTGCAGTTCCCCAAGCCCACAGTGAAAGCGCCTCACCCGTGCCTGAATAAGAAAAAATCATTATACAACTGTATGTGGTTAAGACAACCAATATAGAAAGAAACAGTGGATAATGATGTCAGCCTAGTTATGGGACACATACATGAGTCCAGTTTGTGTAATATTCTCAAAAACACACAATCAAGTGTTAACGCCAACTCCAAAGGGACTTTGTGGTTCTCCTGGGTCATGCGGGAGTGTTGCTGCTGCATCATGGCATCCTGCATGGTCCTCAGTTCCTTTCTCAGGTAATCCACTGAACTGCGAAGGTCACCGATTGCCCTGCAGCATTCAGAAACATTAATTTAAACATCTCATTGTCTTTTGTAATGTTTGCGATTAGCTACATCTATCTTGGGGCAAAAGCAATGACTGATCCGTTTTGTCACACACATGTTTAAAAGGTAGTTTATTTCCAGAATGCATGCTGCTCATTCACAAATGTTACCTTTTCATGAATACTTACCACCACCATCAAATTCTAAGTATTAATTTTGACTGGGAAAGGAAAGAAATCTTTTCCATGTCTGTCATTTTGAATTTCCAGTAATAGACATTTTTTAATCTGCAGAACTACTTTGGTCATACTAGTAACTATAATTTTATTACTTATTTACTTTGACTAAATATTCATGAAAAGATTTTGGAAATAAGCAGCACAGTTGCAATGTACTTACCTACTCTGGCCACAATCCTACATATTACCTTCAAGTCTCCTGGCGGCTCTAAAACCCACCCAATTTCACAAAGCCCCCAGTTGGTTTGTATGGTAATGGACTAAGAAATAGCGTATTTTTACCCACAGATTATTACGCTAAACACTTGGGTGGGAAACCTATGTAGGCTAGCTGCTACACAAAGATAGATCGCAGTGTCACGCTAGCTAGAAGGCTACATTTAGCTAGCAGATTACTCTCCATTTTTACACAAGTGAGATTTTGAAATTCATCCCCTGCGTATGTCGAAAATCAGACATCGACGCCATTACATGTTATACATTCATATTACTGATGATACATTATGTCCCAATCATTCCATCAACCAGCTTGTCATTCCATGTTATCAACGAATGGCAGGCTAACTGTGTAGCTAACGCCAAACATTCACCCGCCAAATAGCAATTCTGATATTTCAACTTACCTTAAAACATCTCTGATAGTGGGATTGTTCACCTCCCCATCAAAACGTGACCGCTTGTCCGCCAGGAGCACGGCTAACATTGCTGCGTTTCCCAATTCAGCGAGTGCGGTTCGGAATGTGGCGACTCAGTCTGCAGTCGAGGTGGCGCATACTCGCTCGCTCAGCCCTGAGGGCAGTCCGGGGATCACATGGGCGTGTAGCGAGCTGGCTACAGAGAGACACGAGTGCCAAAATATCTCCGGATACGAACAGATATTGTACCCAGTGAAATCCGGAGTCCAGATACGTCAATATTTTCATGGATTCTCAAGAAATAAGGATATCGTGAAAAACTGGTCCGGATATGTGGCGTGTCATATAAAATATCCAGTCCAAACACGTCCGGATTCTAGCTTATTTTGCCCAGTGCCCCCTGAGCCTTTTTGTCATACCTCAAGCACCCCTCACTCATACATGTTGATAATTCTCCAAAAGTAGAATGTGACACAACGGATTATTAACGGGACAGTGTGTAAGATTTTTACCCGTTAATTACTGAAATTGAAGATACCCATTCAAAAATACATTGTTTTCCAAGCCTTTTCACTTCCATCATGAAATCAAAGTATTCTGTTGGACTTAGATATAGTCACATAAAAGGGGGATCTTCCCCATGCAGAGGCAGCCATTTTGAATACGAGAGCCGCAGAAGGACATTTGGGCTCCGCCTTCGCCTTCGGCAAGGCTCGTGGTTTTGGGTAAACAACACAAGCATGCTGCCGGATCAGACGTCATAATGGATCTAACACGTGTTTTGGACTAAATTGTTTTACTGGAGTTTATTCACTGGATCCTTACAGACAAATTGAGAGCAAGTTTATGGTGAAATACAGAGTTTGACCTGTGCAAAGCATTCTAAGGTAAGCTAACCTCGTTTTGTGCTTTTCCGTATAAAAGCCCCATGTGCTCGGGGAGTGTTTGTTGTGCAGGGAAATGAATTGTATAGTCAAAAAGAGGAGACTGTAAGGTTTCATTTGATGTGTAGAGTGTCATGGTACATGATCGGGAATGTGTGTTTTCATGAGAAAAAAAAAAAAAAAAACGGGACCGTGTTTTATTTATACAGTAGCGGCGCGCCCGGGTGACCCTCGAGGTCTGCCGTAGCTAAAACAGAAAGTGCAATAGCACCATCCACCTATGCGCCACGAATCCTACACACTGGGGCTTTAAATGAAAATCATTTTATTTCATCTCCTTAATTTGAAAATTTAATTCTCAGGCATTTTCTCTCTTTTCTTGAACTCAAATTTACTCAATTTAGAATTCAAAAATTCCAAAAAATCTCCCCCTGCGCCTGGCAGCGACACTGCCGAGTACCCCCTGCAGTGTGCTCGCATACCCCTAGGGGTTAGAGATGCGCGGATGGGCTTTTTTTCCATCCGCAACCGCATGAAAAAAACGTCATCTGTCCGCTATCCATTTGCACGCACATTTTTTCAGGAATTTTCAAAACCGCGCCCGTCCGTCATCCGCCAACTCCAAAATTCTACCAAAAAATTCTCCAAAATTCAACCGCCACCCGCCCGAATTTAATAAAAAATATTATTTTTCGTCACGTCATCCACCCGCGCCGTGGTTTAGCTGCGGTGCCCGCGGCTGTAACCGCCATCTCTACTAGTGGTACTAGTACCCCTGGTTGGGAAACACTGGATTAGGCTGTACGCAGGACTTTACAGTAACAACATATGGATCATAAAACAACAGTTGAAAAGACTTCACTTCATATGATATCAAGTATTTTTAATTGCATGTTACCTTTATTTAACCAGGAAAATAATTAATTATAAAAATAAATATATTCAAAAAAAGAAAAAATGTGGAAATAAATAAAAGTAAAGCACTAAACGCTGTTCATCTGAGGTGAGAGACATTTGATTTTGTTCAAAGTGATGGGTGACCAGTGAGCTCCTTCGTTTCATACGTGTCACCTTTAAGTGGAACACTGATTAGCCCATTCTGTGACATAACAGCTCTGCCTCTGTATCTGCTCTGATCAAAAGTCTTTTATTCACAAAACAAACATTGACCCACATTTGGAACGCTCCTCTCTGGTTTCCCTCAGAGCCAGTTCTCTAAAAATACCCAAATTCTCGGCATGAAAGCCAGAGATAAACAGGCATATTATTCCATTTTCACAAATTATGCTCCTCATTAAGGCTCATTACCGCAGCCTCTCACTCCCAGTTTATTGAGATGGTAAAATTTCACGGGGTCTCTGTTTGTCTGCTAACATTTACTGCAGTACTATGAATATTCGTATGGGTTATTAAGACCTCAGCCTTGCTCTGAGCTAATATGGAATTGAAAGTACTGTCTGGGGATAGCGGAGAACCAACTCAGTGAAGAAGTAAAGTTTTTCCTGGATTTTGAGAGAGTTGAGTTCAATGATTAATTTTTCAGGCGGAGGTGGACCAGCCTTGGATGGAGCTGTTACTGTGTTTTTTTACCTTGTGATGTTCTATCACGTTATTCAGACTTCCAGAGGCATTTTAAAACATCCACATGAAAACTTTGGTCTTAAAAGATGTAACTTCTGAGTTTTAGACCCATATTTGGAGTTTTTCAGCTTTTTTCTCAGCATGGCCAATATGTAGGCTTCAATTTTTACTTCCTGGTTGGAAATCAGGACATCACACTAAAGAATTTCAAAACTGTTACCTAGCAACCATGATGGACCCTGGGCCTAAACTCCTCTAATGTACAGAGAAATAATGACTTGACAAATAAAAATACAAGAAAACACCTTTATTTTGCTGAAATAATGCTCAGTGTATCAGAAAATATGTTTCTTGTATGTAAATTGTGTGTAAAATCCTTTTGGATAGAATTCTCCCTATATTATGATGTCATCAATATCGAACTCTTTAAACAGAACTCTCTACTTCCTGTAACTTTTAACATATTTAAAAACTTTTCTTCACGAATTGTTTCATGATTGGTTTAAAACTATTATTTACATTTACAATAGCTATAATCCATCCATCCATCCATCTTCTTCCGCTTTTCCATTTCTGGGTCACGGGGGCAGCAGTCCAAGCAGATCTGCTGCCCAGAACACAATGCAATAGCTATAATCCCACCCAATAAATACACATAAAGCTTTATTTGAACACTAATGTGAAGAGATAATTACACAAAAACATGAGTACACTGCTTTAGCACACTCAGCTTTTTTTCTTTCTTTTTTTTGTAGTAAATTAGAATGACATCATTTGGGGAAAATAATCAAAATCGGCCCTACTTATTGGCTCAACAATATCGGCAGAGCTTATCGGCCATTGGTTCAGCCATGAAAAACACAGTCGATCTCTATTGAGTCTCAATTGTTTTTTAAATGTACAGTTTACTAAAGGATTTAACTTCACCCTGGACCCATGTCAATTTGCATACTGGTCTAACCGCTCAACCGATGATGCAATCTCAACAGCCCTCCACTTAGCCCTTACACACCTGGACACCGGAGACTCATATGTTAGAATTCTGTTCATTGACTTCAGTTCAGCATTCAACACAATCGTCCCCCAGCAACTCATACTCAAACTAGACAAGCTGGGGATCAACACCTCGATGTGCAAATGGCTGCTGGATTTCCTGACAGGAAGACCGCAGGCAGTACGGGTCGGCAGCAACAGCTCCGGCACCATCACACTTAACACAGGGGTGTAAGGATGTGTGCTGAGCCCCCTCCTCTTCACTCTGCTGACCCTGCACACCACACCAACCTCTTCATCAAGTCTGCGGATACAACTGTGTTGGGTCACATCAGCAACGACAATGAGACACACTATAGGAGCGAGGTAAGCCGCCTGGTCAAGTGGTGCAGTAACAACAACCTCTCCCTGAATGTGGAGAAGACAAAGGAGATTGTCTTGGACTTCAGGAGAGCACATACACAGCATGCCTCCCTCACCATCAATGGGGCTGCTGTGGAGAGAGTAAACAGCACAAGTTCCTAGGTGTGCATAGCTCGGAGGACCTCTCCTGGTCAAAGAACACTGCATCACTCGCCAGTAAAGCCCAACAGTGGCTCTACTTCCTCCACAAGCTGAAAAGAGCCAGAGCACCCAGCTCCCATCATGTGCACCTTCTACAGAGGCACCATAGAGAGCATCCTCACCAGCTGCATCACTGTGTGGTATGGCACCTGCACCGTGTCCTGCCGGAAAAAGCTACATCGAGTAGTGAGAGCAGCTGAGAAAGCCCTCTGCATTGCGGGTGATCCCACCCACCCATCTAACTGCCTCTTCAGTCTGCCGCCATCAGGAAAGAGACTGAGGATCCTCAAGGCAAAGACCAGGAGACTGAAAGACAGCTTCATCCACCAAGCAGTCAGTATGCTGAACTCTCTCCCTGCCCTGCCCTCCCTCCCCCAATGACACTGCTGCTTAAAGGACACCATTTGAGCCACACATTTAGGCCATCTGCTGAAACATGGGGGATGCCTTAAAATGTGATTCTGTTCCAACCTCTGTGGGTATACATGTTTAGTGTTTTTTTCTCATCTCAAGATCATAAAGAACAATGTGGTAGAAGTCCACAAAAATATTAATATATATTATTGAGATCCATGATGTTAAAGCTGAAAAAAAGGCGCTTAAAAATGGACATTTTAGCATCCACAATGAACTTTGAGGAATAATATCTCAAAAAGTAAAACTCATGTTTGTTAATTGTCATTAAACGTTCACAAATATGTAGTATCCTAAATCAAAGATATGTGAAATGAACAGCTGCAGAATAAATGCAACTGTAAAATGCAAAAAAAGCTTACGAAAAACTGACATTTCAGCATTTGGGACCAACTTTGATGCCAAATAACTCAATAACTACAGACAGTACACTAACCTTACTAGTTGATCATAAGGACAACTCTCTATATATGTATCAACCTTAATCTAAAACGTTTGAAAAATGGAGCAGCTGAATAAACCTAAATTTAAATTTGTATTTAAATTTCTGCACCCGAGACCAATTTTGATGTCAAATAACTCGGAGAATACTTAAAACACAGCTATAACGACTATTGGTCATCATGATCTGTTGCCGACTATATATTCTACAGAATGCTAGACATATGAACTTAAAAGTTACAGAAAAAATGCAAATGGAATATATTAAAAAAATAATTTTCGAAATAATTGCTTAATACAGTTTTTTTTTTTACCAAGTAATTAAATATCAGTAATACCTAGCATCATACTATTAATTTCTACACTCCTAGAAAGGTACTTACATGTACTGACACATGTTGTAAATGTAGAGTTAAAAAAACAAATTCCTTTATTGACAATAACCATCTACATGTAATCGAACTAAATCACGATACTGATATATGGGTATTATATCCTTTATAACCTTCAATTAAGCTTGTGTATTAGAAAGACAGATTATTCAATGTCACTAAGGTCATTGTCAGAATTCTGGGCAGCAGCTTGGACTGCTGCCCCCGTGACCCGGAAAATGGAAAAGCGGAAGAAAATGAATGAATGGCCTAATTGTGTTTTACCTATTTGTATGATATACAAGTGTCCTCCACTTTGGCTACAGGTATATGTGATGTTTAGTCATTGTGTTTATTGTCTTGTTTAATCAGATGTTTTATATTCACTGTGAGCCTAGGGAGCACGTGCAATTTCAAATCCTGTGTGTGCAACCTGTACATATGGTTTTTGACAATAAAGCTGACTTTGAACTTTGAATTTTGGACATCTCTAGCTTACATTTACTCAATCACAGGTGGTTTTATAGCTCAAAAATACCTGGAAAAACAGGCATTCTGACTGTGAGCGGGGTCACCTCTCCACATACAGTATCTGACTTGTAACATGGTCTGGTTTGGTCTTCTTAAAGATAGACAGGTTTAATGCCATACTGTGAAACATTCCAGACAAGGCAATAATGTAGAAAAGCATATGACAGTACTCATGCCTCACAGCAAGAAGGTTCTGGGTTCGATCCCCGGCTTGCCGGGACCTTTTTGTTCTCCCTGTGTCTGGGTGGGTTTCCTTCGGGCACTCCGGTTTCCGCAATCAACCCAAAAAACATACTTCATAGGTAAAATACTCCAGCTGATGTCTTAACCAAGCCTAAGCAGTAAGATTATGGAGATGGGTCCCCGGGCGTAGTCATGTACTGCCCACTGCTCCTGAATAAAGGATGGGTCAGATGTAGAGTACAAATTTCCCTTCGGGGATAATAAAGGATATAAATGAATAAATAAATAAATAACACAATGCACCTATATTGTAACACATTTGTAGCAGGTCTATAAGTGCTCGTAATATGACCTTATATGTCTTTAGTTATAAGAAGTCATGCACTTACTTACTTTAAATTACAAGATCTAACAGTAACTTCTAATTAACTTACCTGACAGTTGGAGTTAATTGAGTTTGCATGTGAAGAACAACCAAACCTACTTCATATTCTAACCACCTTTCCTCAATTGTGACCTAGAAACGCTCCATATTCTGTCCTTTTGCCAACCTCACCTGCACCTGCTGCCCTCCTTCTTTAACTGTAGCGCATGTGGCTGCTAGCACGTGACTTAGCATTAAATCTTCATAACTTCGCATGTGTTGTTAGCGTCCGAATGCCCTTTGGCGCGGCGCCGTAGCAGAGGGTATTAGTTCCGCACGGTTAGCTGGGTGACTTGGCATTTAGAGAGGCCGTGATATAGCGGCTGATAGCATGAGCGCTAGTGCACGCTAATCAAGTCCCCTGATAGAAACGGCAGCAGCTAAAGGAGATAGAGGGCGTTAGCTTTGGCGGAGAGGGAGGGCGGTGCTGAACATACTAGCGAGGTGTGGTGCTAATTTACGACTCTGATATGAGTGTTTATGCGAGTCTGTGAGAATCTGAAGGACACAAGCTAATAAACTGTAGGACAAATGAGATGTCTCCTATAAACAACAAGAACACTGGCGTATAGAGTCATAAGATCAGTTTTGACATGGACTTTATGTTGGTTGTTTAAATTACAAAAATAAATCAATAAATACAAATAAATCAAATTCCCATGACATCTTAACATTGTAGAATCTCTATAGTTTCAAGGTGCATTGCGTAACCTTTCCCCACCTGTTTGTCTCCAAGGAGTTGATATTATTTGTCTGAAATGTTTCACAATGCGGCATTAGACTTATCCATCGTCCATTCATTCAGTTAAGGATGTTTTTATTGCTTTATTATAGAACATGGGTGACTACAGTCAGACTATCCTCTGCACAGATCTGACAGGTATCTTCATCTGGTGGCACCTCCTGCTTGTTTCCATGGAGATAGTTAAGTTTAATACCATACTGTGAAGCATTCTAAGGAAAGCAATTACTGTACATCGTCATGGAGACAAAAATGTAGTCAGTCCCTCCACCAGAAAAGTTACAGAGTTAAACTGAGCTGGAGGATAGGTCAGACTTAAACTGTTTAAAGAAGTGGACTAAAGAAGTGTGACGTCACCCATAATGTCCAGTAAAATTAAACTTACGAGGCTAGCATTTATCGGGGCAAATTTGGAGTCGAGTTCCATATTAGGAATAGGAATTTATTTACAGACAAAATAGTGGAATAAAAACGCCAGGATCACGTGAAGCAGGATAATAAGAACATTTTAAGACCAAAATGACAAAGCTCACAGCAGAGTCAATGGAGCCGGAATAGAATAGAATAAAAAGCCTTTATTGTCACGATACACAGTACAATGAGATTAAAAGCCTCCCTTCAAGGTGCACACAGCGCAAGTATAAAAGTATAAATAATGTACTAATAAAAACTACAAAACTACTAAACAAGACACATATACACATACAGAATGTTCAAGTCACAATACACGAAAACAACACACGAAAAACACAAAAAGGTGCACAACTAGGGCTACGTTTATACGGCGATGATCAAAACAGAAGATGCAAAAGTGGCGTCTCGTCTTCAATTTTTTATCCGCGTTTATACGAAGACGCAAAAGTGGACGCAAAAGCCAGCGAAGGGAGGCGCTGGACTGAAAAAAAAAACAAAAAAAAAAACATCACAACAGCGTCAAGTTACATTTCTAACCACGACTGTACCGGAAAAGAGAAAGGTAAAACTTCAAAATAAAATGTTCTAGTTGCGTTTTAAATGAGTTGTTAAGTTCCGCTCCAAACATTTCAGTGACTTGTACTTTTGTTTACATGTTTTTGAATATTGTACTGAAAATAGTTACATTACAGGAGGATTACAGTGAATTAGAAAATATAAAATCACATCGGGTTTTACATTTGAAGTGCCTCATGCGGAAGTCGCTTGTCTTGGTGTCTGTGTGGCTGTGAGAGTGTGAGAAAGACTTGTACGCCGTAGACGTGTGTGGGTGCGATTTATACAATTGTTGAAATGATTCTTGTATGTTGACTAGAGCTGCTAGCGCAGCTTGAACATCTGTGGTATCAAGGTATGCCGCATCTATGTGACGTAAACGCGTACGCGACGTGAGCAGATCTGACCAGTTTTGCATCTTGGGCAGTTTACACGGAGACGCTACAGCGGAGCGTATTTAACTTTTCCACTCTGGAGGGTGGTTTCAGATTTTTGCGTTTTTAGGCCCCAAAAACGCCGTCACTGTGTAAACGAAAGGCACTTCCGATAAAATATTTTGTCGTTTTTACCCGTAAGCGTTCTCGTGTAAACGGGCCCTAGGGAGAGCTGTAAGCCGCTGCATCTGTGCACGCAGCCATCTTGAGTTGAGCATGCCCATGCTTACTTCCTTGCGGGTTAGTGGTGGTTAGCGGGTTAGCTATGTCCATTTATATATAGCCAACAGTCTATAGATAGATTGCAAATTTGTTGACTTGGTTTATGGTTCATATCAGACAATATCTAACTTGTGATATGGTCAGGTGTAAACCAGGCAAGGTTGGAGGTATACTGGACCATTCCTTCTTACAAAACATCTCTAGTTCAGTGAGGTTTGATGGTTGCTGAGAATGGACAGCCTGTTTCAAATCATCCCACAGATTTTCAATGATATTCAAGTCTGGGGACTGGGATGGCCATTCCAGAACATTGTACTTGTTCCTCTGCATGAATGCCTGAATAGATTTGGAGCAGTGTTTTGGGTCGTTGTCTTGTTGAAATATCCAGTCCCGGAGTAACTTTAACTTTGTGACAGATTGTTGAACATTATTCTCAAGAATCCGCTGATATTGAGTGGAATCCATGCGACCCTCAACTTTAACAAGATTCCCAGTACCGGCACTGACCACACAGCCCCACAGCATGATGGAACCTCCACCCAATTTTACTGTGGGTACAGTTTTTCTTGGACTGCTATGTTCTTTTGCCACCATGCATATCACCTCTTGGTATGACCAAATAATTCAAGTTGTTTTTTTTTTCCTCAGTCCACAGCACCTTATACCAAAATGAAGCTGACTTATGCAAGTGTGCTTTTGCAAACCTCAAACGACTCAGTTTGTGGCATCTGTAAAGAAAAGGCTTCTTCTGTATCACTCTCCCGTACAGCCTTTCCTTGTGCAAATTGTGCTGTATTGTTGACGTATGCACAGTGACACCATCTGCAGCAAGATGACCTTGTTGGTCTTTGGAGGTGGTCTGTGGGTTGTTTTTGACCATTCTGATCATCCTTCGTCTTTGCCTCTCTGATATTTTTCTTGGCCTGCCCACTTCTGGCCTTAAAGAACTGTGCCTGTGGTCTTCCATTTCCTCACTATGTTCCTCACAGTGGAGACTGACAGCTGAAATCTTTGAGAGAGCTTATTGTAGCCTTCTCCTAAAACATAATTCTGAACAGTCTTTGTTTTCAGCTCATTTGAGAGTTGTTTTGAGGCCCCCATGTTGCCATTCTTTAGAGGAGAGTCAAAGAGAAAAAGAACAACTTGCATTTTTGCACAGGCTATTTTTCACATTTGATTTAATTTCATACAAATGAATATTACTGCACTTAAAATCTGTATCTGGAAAACCACCCAGTCCTCTGCTTTTACGGAAAAATGAATGACATGCCACTGTGATAATTTTCTGTGAAGATTGAGTTAATAATTTTGCAACCTCAGAGGGGTGCCCAAACTTTTTCATACAACTGTAAATACTGTTGTTGTGTCCTTGGGCAAGACACCTCATCCCCATTGTCTGTGTGGACTGGTGTATGAGTGTGTGTGAATGGGGGAGTGGTTCCTTGATGTAAAACGCTTTGAGTGACTTGAAGGTGGAAGAACATTTAATAATGTAAATTATTTAAAAAAATAATTAACTTTATATCAAAGGGACCTGATTTTTATTACCAACTAACCCTAACCCACAACGTAATTAATACCCCTCACACATACACACACACATTCACAAAACAAGTTTTAAAGCACTGTTTTTGTGCAATTTTCATTTCCACACTTCCCTGCATCTGTTAGACCCAAACACGCTGTTATTTCACAAAATTAAAAATAAATGCCATCCCAAAAGTGTGATTAATTTGTAAATATTTGACTTCTAATTTAATAAAGGTTGTTTCAGCACAGCTGTTGTTTTTGTGCGCGGGTGCAGGCTAATCTGGCCCAGATCGCCGTGTGTGGTGAGCTTTGTTTGAATGATGATTTCTTGGTTTGTTGAACATGCCAGAATCTGCAAACGTGTCATTTAGTCATTTTCGCATGGCTGTCTCAGTCTGTCTCTGTTACATTGTTCCTGTGGTAATCACTCACCAGAGCAAAGAAGCGTTAAAACATGCACCGACTTTTATCCAAATACTTCTTCCCTCCATTTTCCACAGGTAATGATTTAGGTCCAAGTGACAATATCACTTTGGTATGCCCTTCCCTAAAGGTCCTATATTACATAAAACTGAATCTTGTGAGCTTCAAGCCATGCCAGAATGTTGTTACCTCCTCAAAAACATACCTGGAGTTGTGTTTTTTTTTTTTTCATTCACACATGTTTGAGTAACTCTTTATCATTATTTTGTTCAAGCTCAAAATGTTCTGTTCCACCTTGTGATGTCATGAAGCAGTTTACAGCTACCTTTTGCTTTTACTTCAATAGAGAGTGTCACTTGTAGGGCTGCAGTTATTATCCAAATGATTTTAGAGAAGTTTTAGAGTTTAAAACACAGTGGAGCACTTCTTGTCTTGCCACATGACAACACAAGGTGGAACATAGTGTTTTCAGTTTCAACTCAGCCTAAAGGGCCTAAATGTGTTAAACATGTGTGAATGAAACAACACAACTTTAAGTATGATTCGATAAGGAAACAACTAGCCTATATAGTATAGATCAGAAAATATGTTCCACAGTGTGACATTAAAGTCATCCATCTTGTTTATTCTTGTTACTACAAAAAAAAAAAAAAGCGGGATTGCTTCTCCACAGATCTGACCTATAACTCGATTGTGATAGATAAGTTGAATTCCATACTGTGGGACATTCCCATTAAAGCAACATCTGCATAGACAAAAGCAGGTGGCAGATAAAGGACACACGTTACGCATTTATTTCCCTATTCGTGTTTCAGTCACATGTCTTTTTCCTGTTATGGACACCATTTTGAGGACTCATGATCATTCAAAGATAGAATCCCTTTTTTAAAATTGATAATCGCCATGACAACAGCCCTAATTTTTCATCACTCAAATACATGGATAGTGGCCTTTGTCTCCGATGGTAAAGCTGACCCAGGACCCGCTGGAGGGACTATGTCTCCCGGCTGGCCTGGGAACGCCTTGGGGTCCCCCCGGAGGAGCTGGAGGAAGTGTCCGGGGTGAAGGACGTCTGGGAGTCCCTGCTTAGACTGTTGCCCCCGCGACCCAGCCCCGGATAAGCGGAAGAAAAATGGATGGTAAAGCTGGTGTCCTATAACCGGAGAGTTGGTGGTTTGAAGGTGGGACAAAGTCATTGCTGGGCAAGTCCCAAGTAAGTCTAAGTCTTTTGCACTCAAGTCCGAGTGAAGTCCCGAGTCAAGAGTATCCAAGTGCCGAGTCAAGTCCGAAGTCAAAGCTCACAAGTCTCAAGTCGAGTCCAAAGTCCTAGCATTTTAGTTTCGAGTCATTTCGAGTCCCCTTTACAAAGAAATAAAATTTCTACAAATCAAATAATATAACAAATCACCTTCGGCATCATTTTGCAAACTGGCGCGTGGATGCTTGTTTCCGCATCATTTGTTGTGCAATTTGCCTTGGATGCGGTCGAATGAAAGCAACGTAGATCTACTGTGATTGGATGTTGTGCAAGCCGCGCGCAGATGCTCTTTGCATACATTTTCGCAGATTCACAAGTACGAGTGCGGTCCTTATCAACATACTTTTAGAGGTGTTTTTTCATTGGACGTAGCAAGTCATCACAAGTCAAAAGGCCTAAGTCCAAGTGAAGTCACGAGTTATTGATATTGAAGACCAAGTCGAGTTGCAAGTGTTTGTACATTTTGTCGAGTCGAGTCTAAAGTTATCAAATTCGTGACTTGAGTCTGACTCGAGTCGAAGTCACATAAATCGAGTCCACACCTCTGGTTTGAACCCTTTATATCTTTTGGTGAGGCATTTTTCTACCTCTTATAAACGTGTCTGTGTGAAAGGTGGTGGTGGGATTGGCAGCCGTCCCCAGTACAGCTCTAGCTATCCATGGCTTTCAGAGTGATGAAACAACAGAACCCGTTGCCATAACAATTAAAAAGTCATAATGCAATGGTGTATCTTTTCGATTACTACCAAGTTAATGGCTTGAATGATGCAATCGAAATCCAATGAAATTTGCATTATTGATACACTGCAGCTGATATATCAACATTTCCTGGGGGTGTGATGCTGAACTGTAGACGCTGCTCTGTCTGAAGCTACTCAGTTAGTTACTCAAATTAGACTTTAATTTGGTCAGGTCTAGAGGAGGTCTAGACCACCGCGGCTCTTGCATGAGTCTCGTTCATGCGCTCAGACTGCGTGCTGTCCTACTCGCTGCTCCCCTCAGCTGTGACTCGAAACGAAACCAGGATATAGACCGCGCGCGGCACTTTAATCCACCTGGCCTAGTCCTGGTTTGGTCCTGGTTTGGTCCGGGTTTGGTCCTGGTTTGGTCCAGGTTTAGTCCTGGTCCAGTCCAGGTTTAGACCTTGGTCTGGACCTGCTGGCAGCTCCGTGCCGGGTCATGCTGCGCTATCACACATGTCCGTGCGCAGTCTTCTCCCCCCTCCCGCTTCCCCCCACACTTCACTATTGATACGTTTTGTTGGGAATCTGTGGGGGTTTGGGTGTTTGAACGGGGGACAGGTGTGAGAGGGGTTTAAATCCAGTCTGAGAAAAGCTATAATGTGTGTGGCTGAGCGCGCATTATTTGAATTTTTGAGATTTCGCGTTTCGTAACTTGAATTTTCTTTCGTATCTAGAGACCAAAATTTGACGTGAAGGCGTTTCGTAACTTGAAATTTTTGAAACGTTTGTTGGGTCATTCGTAAGGTGAGGTACCACTGTATATATATATACTATGCTATAATATGTGCAATACGAAATTCATTTGAGCAGTATTACCTCCTGTGAAATACTTCTTAAATACCTGTACCTTGGTATTTTATTACATATGTTATTACTTTAAAAAAAAAATTATATTGGTTACTTTGCTATGCTATTAGTACTTCCTGACTAAGTAAATTTTGTAGTAAACTTTGACTTAACATATTATCCTGTGTATTATTAAATTATTGAATGATTCTGACCTGCCTTGACATTAACGCCACACCACAGTGATAGTCATGATGGGGGAGGGCTTAGCTTAATGTCATGCAAATTAGGCAAGGAGGGCTGAAGAGAGCAAACTTTACAAGCTTTTTTCAGAGCTTTCGACAATCTACTGTGCCTGCTTTCAAATAGCGACAACTTCTTCAAATATGGTCAGATTTTCATGTGTAAGACATCATTGGAAAGCTTAGAATCTATACTTTCAGAATCTGTGAATAACTCAAAACGCATCTGGGATCATATGTGTCCTATTTGGCTGCGGTGGGTCACAAATAGGTGAAGGACCCGCAACCAGGGGTGTAGTGGGCGTGGTACGCGGGGGTACGCCGTCCACCCACTTCTCCCGACATGAGATATAAAAAAATAACAAATATAAATTCAGGGACGAAAGAGTTCCGTCTTTTAGCAGATCTCCATTTTATTTTCAGCCGCGGGGTAGCCTTTTTTTTATTTTTTATTTTTATTTTTTTTTACATCTGTGCAAATTGGTTGAGAAAGATTTTGGGTGTATATAGTATATGTATAGTTGTGTTTAGGGTCGCCAACTGTCCCTTGAAAAACAGAATCGTCCCGTATTCAGAACATAAGTACGTGTATCTCGTATTAAACTTTGTATTAAACTGCGGGCCGCGCGAGCCCGTGTCTGGAGCCGCGGACCGAGCGAGTGAGCGCAGCTCTCACAATAGCGTGTACCATTGTGTGTACACAGGTTAAACTTTATAAAACATCCTATACCTCATCCTACCTGCCCGTGCCTCACTTAACGCGTAGCTCCTCGCTTTTTCACCTGCGCCTTTTAGCGTGCATAAGCTCCTCCTCAATGCGCTCTGATTAGACAAAGTGCAAAGCAAAAACAAATCCAATATATACTACCAGTAGGCCTACCTGTTAATAAAATGTGGGTTTGTTTTTTTTGTACTTTTATGTACAGTTTTACTTTATTGCTAACATATAGCATATAGAAATCAAAATTTCAGAAATTTAAAATTTTCTGGGGGGGGGGAATTCACATCCATGACGTCACAAATCGCGTACACCCACTTAAAAAATCCCCACTACATCACTGCCCGCAACCAAAAAGTGACATAGTGCTAAAAAGGTAAAAAAAAAAAAAAAAAAAAAGGTTTTGACGGTGTTTGCTAATGTGTGTCACCGTAGTAACTCCTAAATATTCCACCATTAGAGATACATGTAGAACACCCTCAGCACGATGTCACTGCAAAGTATGAATTGTTATTATAGTTGTGAGTGCAGCGAACCGCCTCACTAGCCTCGGCCTTGGTGTTTCTTGAAGTTTCTTTCCGACGCGTCACGTAATGTAAATAAAGAGTCTTGAATCAAAAGGTTTGTCTTTTTTATCTTTACTAAAGTGAAGGTCATACAGAGTGGATACAAATAAGGTGAATAAAGAGGGAAATGGAAAGATGAATTTCTGAGGCTTGTGGTTTTCCTATGTGTGTTGTGTTAGGCTCTGTATGTGTTGTGATGTCCTTCTTGGCGTCTTTGCGTGTCGTATAGTGGTGAGCTCCTGCCTGTCACTGGGAGACCGGGCTTCCTTGTACTTCGTGGCTCCCGACAGGACTCACCCTGTATGTTGCGTTGTTGACGATGCTATTCGACATCCTTCCTTGCTGTCCGTATGTGCCTTGTAGCGGTGCGTATCCCGTCTGTCACACGGGAGACATCCGATGTTACACTCTTACGTGACTATTACGCGGCATTACATGACGACCTCATGACGTCCTCATGCGCTACCTAACGTCGTTCTTGACTTCCCTACATGACGTCCTCACGTAAACGTGACGTTTACGTAACGTTTACGTGACGTTTACATGACGGTCAAAAGACTGTGTAGCTTCTGTGGTCCAGGACGTCCTAATACCCCGCCAACTCTTGGCTCGAGGTAACCTCCTGGCCACCAGACCGCGGCTTCTTATCCACACTACCTACGTAGCGTGATCTTGTGTGTATGTGTGTGTTATGTATCTTGGTGTGGTGTGTCTTCTGTCTTCTGGTATGTCTTCTGCGGTGTCTGTGTCCTCTCTGAGCCAGTGTGGTTCCTACGTCTGTATTTATAGTAGGTAAGATCAAAGATAAAAGAACAAAGAATAAAGATCAAAGTGGACCAATCACAATGCATTTCCTGAACCTGAAGGCGGGACAGGAAGTGCTGTTATAAAACTGAATATTCCAGAACACAGAATGTACGAAATGGCTCCTACAATAGTTATGCGTGAAGAGTCCCTCAGTCGTCCAGGTAGAATCCATGATAAAAGGAGAATTTCAATTTGTCAACTGGACAAAGTTTGTTTGGTCGAAAACGTTTCGCCGCTCATCCGAGAGGCTTCGTCAGTTCTGGTTCTATTGCTGGCTAGACCCTGTTTATATCTAGTTTCAGGGAGGAGCTCACTACACTGAAATAGTTCTGAAACTATCTCAACTAATTTGTTTCTTTTGTTTTTCGAATTTCTCTGGTGTCTAGTATTAGCATATCTATTCAGCCCTAGTGTAGTGTGTGTAGTGTAGTGAGCTCCTCCTAGGGCTCCTCCTAGGGCTGAATAGATATGCTAATACTAGACGCAAGAGAAATTCGAAAAACAAAAGAAACAAATTAGTTGAGATAGTTTCAGAACTATTTCAGTATAGTGAGCTCCTCCCTGCAGCTAGATATAAACAGGGTCTAACCAGCAATAGAACCAGAACTGACGAAGCCTCTCGGATAAGCGGCGAAACATTTTCGACCAAACAAACTTTGTCCAGTTGACAAATTGAATTTCTCCTTTTATCATTTATTATAGTTATGTAATGAACAATGTCTGCTAACTTCACATATCTTTGTATTGTTTTTGCGTGTTTAGTCTCAGGTGTGCTCTTTACATAATATAATTCACAGCCCCCTCTCCTCGCGCCTCTGTCATGCCCGCCACAGCTGCTGCTTCTGCTCGGGGGTCAGAGGTCACGCCGTGATCCATATGCCGTTTGCTTTATAGAGCCTCAGGTGCCGCTTTGGTTCATTTGTGTGAGAATGAAAACACAGGTCGCTCCTGATCACACCTGACGTCAAATCAAATGTGCCCACAACCACAGAGAGACACAAATTCATATGCATGGGTTTTCAAATGCACTGTGGCCTTGTGGGGACATGTGGGTGGTTAGCTGGGGGTGCTCTGCATGTGTGTTACCATGGTGAAACAATACCCACATTGTGTCAAATGGTTTGAGAACTGCTAAATAAAATTCAACACTTTTTCAATACAAGCGTTCGTGGTCCTGAAAAACTGACTGTGACTGTAATGTTCTGTGAGAGAGACAAATTATGTAAAATAAAGCTCAGATTTAAATCTAACTTAAGTATCAGAGCTTCAGACAAAGCAGTGCTTGTAGGTAGCATCACACCCCCAGGGAATGTTGTTGACATCAGCTGCAAAGTATCAATATGTTACAGCAAGAAAAAAATATGTTAATTTGTCTCTCTACACCAGTGCTTCTCAAATAGTGGGGCGGGCCCCCCTGGGGGGGCGCGGTGTGATGCCAGGGGGGGCGCGTGTGACCCTGGGAAACGTACTGTACTAGAACTAAGTGTAATTGCCCATCAACAATAGTAGTTGGCAGTGGCGCTCTCATTGTTGCTCAGGGGCAGGGGTCGGCAACCTTAAATATGCAATACAGTATATAGAACAGGCTCCCCATCAGCAGAACATCCTCTGTCACAGAAAAAACATGTATATCCTACTGCATCATGTACTTTAGTCAGACAGAAGCTGATGCATCAGCGGCACAAGGACAGAGCGTTTTTTTTTTGTTTGTTTTTTTTCCCCAGAGCTTTTAGTTTATGCAAATAATCCATGCGGTTTTAAGTTTCGTTTCTGTAAAACGTAAACAAATGTGTGCAAAGCTGCATTAAAAACACATTAATATTTGAGTCCTCAGTGCAAAAAAGACAGTGCGGTCTTTGTTTCTTTCTTTTTTTGTTTTTAATGTTAATAAAAGGATACAATCTTATGCAGAGATGTACTAATAACAATTTTCTAGACAAATACTACTATTTATAGCCTAGTTGCGCGTAAGGAGGGGGGGCGTGAAATTTTGTCTTCTTCCTAGGGGGGGCATCACAGAAAATAATTGAGAAGCACTGCTCTACACAACAGCAGCTGGCTAGTACTGGTCGAAGATTAGGGTTGCCAACTCCCTGAAAAATAAATAAGGGACACCTCATCGGCAGGACCGGCCGGCCCGATTGCCTTCACCCTTCGTGGTGTAGTGAATCTTTTTAGCCCTTTTTTGTATGTGTGAAGCGATTTTTAAACTTTTTGACTCAAACTGGAATTGAATTATATACATATTTGAGTGATATGTACACAGGGAAAATTAATAATTATCAGCAGTTTATTTTTAATACTAAATAACAAAATTAACACAATAAAATAAATATCTGTCCTGCTTAACTTAAAACTGTATAAATTAATATAAACAGGGATGAAAGTGACCAGTAATGAAAAAAGCTGAAAGTCACCGAAAAGCTAGGGGGGTCCAGGGGAATGCACCCCCTGGAAAATTTTTGAACTCTAGATGCTCTGAGATGCAATCTGGGGTTATTCCAGTCAATAAAAACTAAGATGTCAATCACCCATTTTGGGGGGAAAACTCCCCTTTCCCTCTTGATGATCCCACTTCGCACGACCTTCTCACAAAATGTGACTTGCACTGGATGGAATCAGTTCGGGATGCGTAGTCCGGACAGTAGCTGCTGACAGCCTCAAGCTCACCTCTAAATAATCATCAGTCATGGTGGAACAGGACTTAATGATCTTCATGTGGGAAAAGGCTGACTCACATAAATAACTTTTCATAAATACAGTGGTACCTCACCTTACGAAAGACCCTACATACGAAAAATTCAAGTTACGAAACGCCTTCACGTTAAATTTTGGTCTCTAGATACGAACAAAAATTCAAGTTACGAAACGCGAAATCTCAAAAATTCGAATAATGCGCGCTCAGATGCACGCCCCGCTGTTATCCCTGCTCAAAGAGCACCTTTCTCGGCCTCTTAGCTCACAGTGTCAGATCCCCGGCTCTGGAAGTCGGATAGAACCAGAGCCAGCCCCGGGGAAAGCCCCGCGGTCGTGCCTGCACAAAGAGCACCTTTCTCGGCCTCTTAGCTCTAGCGCCGAACACGCAAGGAGCGCGGAGACAGAAGCACCGCGAGCACGAGATAGAACCGCGGCGAACACGCAGCCCGAGCCACAAACCAAACACGCACAAACGAACGTAAAAGCCTCACGAAACCAGCAAAGAGCCACATGGGGTGATTTAATCCTGGTCCAGTCCTGGTTTAGTCCAGGTCCAGTCCAGGTTTAGACCTGGTTTAGACCTGGTCTAGACCTGGTTTAGTTCTGGTCTAGACCTGGTTTATTCCACGTTTAGTCCTGGTCTAGTCTCTTAGCCAATCAGGACGCAGAACACAATGTTACACTATAAAAAAAAAAAAGTTACACTATAAAAAAAAAAACTTGGAACGAATCAGGCCTTTTCCATTGAAATAGTTACTCAACTTACGAAAAATTCACGTTACGAAACCACTTCGGGAACGAATTAATTTCGTAAGGTGAGGTACCACTGTATATCTCCATTTTATCTGATAAATGTTCATTTTAATCTTAAAATAAGCCAAGCAAACTGTACTGCACTTAAACACTCTGTGCCCCGTTTTTGGACCCTCACCCACAGTTTGAGGACCCCTTCTTTTATTTATTTTTTCAACCTGTTTTTTCAACTTCCTACCTGGAGTCACATTCTCTTACTGGTTTTGCAGTGGTATTTACCTCTGCACATTTACCAAACGCATGTTGTGACAAACAGATGCATTTATGCACTTTTATTAGGCAAAATTCAGTCACATTTTGCTGTAGACTCTGGGCTATACAGCTGCTCTGTGCGGATGCTGTAACATAAATTTAGATTCGTTTTTGCTTTGTACTTAGTCTTGCACTTCTAATCAGAGTGCATTGAGGAGGGAGCTTGTGTGCGCTATGAGCAGGAAGGAGAGAGACGTGAGGGACGGACAGGTAGGATGTTTTATAAAGTCTAACCTGCACCGTGATACACGCTGGTATGCAAAGGTACATGCTGTTGTGAACAAGCTGCGCGCGCTGCGTGGGTTTCGCGTGTTCCAGACGAGCGCACGGGCTGCAGTGCGAAAAACCCGGTAAAAGTTTATTGCTAAAGACAGCGGCCGTAATGAAATATGATCACAATCATCTCGAGACCAAGACGAACGACTGGTAGATGGCGATCGACGTATTGGGCACCCTGTTTTAGACACTATTTTTGATTCACACTGTAATACGGGACAAAGTGCGTCCCTTTTCAGCTTCAGTACTTTTGTTCCTGAATATGGGACGATTCTGTTTTTCAAGGGACGGTTGGCAACCCTATCAAAGATGGTCGGTGTAACAATTTCCGCTGTAACTCTTCTGAGGTTTTTGCCGAATAGAGTTAAAATCCATAAATCCTAACAAATCAGACAGTGGACATCTGTCGGTGGACGTCACTGACATGTTAAACACTTGAGGAATGTGAGGAAAACTTCACCGGCAGAAGCTAATGCTTTTGGATCGGTATGTGTTTGTGTGTCAGTGCTACTGCTGACTCCTATTAAAAGACTGAATGTAACATAACAACAAAGTTAAAAACTACCTGAGTATTTTTAGGTATAGACACCTCCAGTTTGTGGCATTATTTAAATATTTATTAGGCTCTGAAATTAGGAACTACCTATGGACATTTGAGTTGCTACAGGCTTTTTAGACCATTATGTGGCACCAACCCAAAACATGCACCATAGGTACTCCAGCTTAGGTCCTGACCAAGCCAAAGCAAGAAGATCATGGAGATGGTCCCCGGGCGCCCTAATGTGTGCTGCCCACTGCTCCTAATATATATATGATGGGTTAAAGTGCAGAGAAGAATTTCTCCAGTGTGAGATCATTAAAGTTCACTACTTCTTCTTCTTCTTCTTCTTCTTCAAATGTGGCACCTTCCAGAGGAAACACTTTGAGGGAAAGAACCATTTCGTTACCAAGCGAAATACCAGAGGGGAGTAAGAACAAGGCCTTTCCTGTTGTGTTCAATAGGCACCCCCTGGAGACAGAGGAGGGGCATTTTTGGCTCTTCCACGGGATCTGCTGACCCTGCCTGATCAGTCCTCCTATTAAACAGCACTGAGACCTTTGACTGAGACATAAAGGACACTGAGACGAGCAACGGAAATGTTGCTGCAGCAATCCTTGAACTTGAAATTAGCATCAGCAGCGACACACAAAGACGCACCTTTCTAAAAGAGTTGTCCCTGCATTTGTAAAGTACATAAGCTGTAGTCAAGTTGTAAAATGAAACCAGGGGGGATGGTGAAATTTTTCACCAACTGGGGGGGGGGGGGGGATTAAGCTAAGCCCTCCCCCATCACTGACATCACTGTGGTGTTTCAGGGCAGGGCAGAATTAGAAGGTACTTTGTTAAAATGGAAATGCTTTTATAACAAAAAGTCCATATAATCATTCAATAATTCAATAATACACAGGATATATGTTATCACACACGTACACACACACACACACACACACACACCTTAGTCCTGGTTTAGTCTTGGTTTAGTCCTGGTTTAGTCCCGGTTTAGTCCTGGCTTAGTCCTGGTTTAGACCTGGTTTAGTCCCGGTTTAGTCCTGGTTTAGACCTGGTTTAGACCCGGTTTAGATCTGGTTTAGTCTTGGTTTAGTCCTGGTTTAAACCTGGTTTAGTCTTGGTTTAGTCCTGGTTTAGTGCCGAAATAGATGCAGAAATAATCTGATAATATGACTCACCCATAAGAATGCGGTCAGATCCATTCTAACAGTTTGCCGTGTTGTCTTTAATAATCCGGAGCTGAGGAGAAAAGGACATAATCCCGAATGTATCCCGTGTCCCGAGGCGAGAGTTCCTTCTTACGTAGCATTAACGTAGCAAGTTAAGGATTCTTCTTCTCTTGGAAATGCCGCGTAAATATCAGGCTCACAGCTGATCGGCGAACAGGCGCAAACACAACAGCGGTAATCGTCATGATTGGCGGGAGCGCGTATCGGTGCGTAATTATGCTGCAACATGATTGGAAGCTGGAGCGCACTGGCCATTTTGACTTAAAAACGGCGAAATTCGCCAAAAGTTTAGGGATTTTCATACCTGATTGATAAAATGCCATAAGGGATGGAAGAAGGGATGCCCGTTTTAGAAGAGGGATGATTTTGACTATTTTTTCCCACAGGGGGGATGAGTATAAGAGCACTGCTACGCCGCTGAATAATAAAAGTCTGAGGTTAACCTACAGTATTGTACGCAGCCGTCCTTGGGCAAGATACTTCTCCTTGCCTCTTGGGTCAGTTCCAGTGCAGCTGAACGGGCAAATGTTTCTTTTGTGTTGTAACAGCTTAAAATATAACAAAGATTAAATAAGTCCCACTAGTCTTTGTGAAAAATCTGTAATTTTCTATGGGAGTTTGAGCAGTTCAGCGGATGGTCAGTGTTTTTTTATGACCAGAAGATTTCTTTAATAATTAACTCACTGTTTCTGAGGGTGCTATTCCCACTGGGTGTGGCACATTTATCATGTTTTAAGTGTAGCGTAAAAAGACTCACTCAGCACTGAAAAGTTTGAGTCGAATTGATACAGTGATAGTAAAGAGGTCATCAAAAGGTTCAATCCCAGCTACAACCACTTACAATTACATCTACTTACTGTGGTTGTGTCCTTGAGCAAGACCCTTAACTGCAATATATATGTATCTAAGAAAAAGCCTCAAGGCAGCTGTAACAACACGAGCTGTCCCTCTCTCAATATTCTGTTCCTCTCTCCTCTCCTTCCCTCTCACCTCTCATTTTCCTTCATCTCCCCTTAAATCCCATTTTCTCCTCTCTCTCCCACTCTCCTTCTCTCCCTTGTACACTAATTATCTTCCTCGATCTCTCTTCCCTCTCTTTTCTGTCTCTCCTGCAATCTCTTCTTCCTCTATCTTCTGCTCTCTGCTCCCCTTTTCCTACTCCTTTTATTTATCCTTCTCCCTCTCCTCCCCCTCTCCTGCCTATCCTCTTTCCTCTCTTTTTACTCTCACTTCTCCTCTCCGTTCTTTCGCTCCTCTTTTTTCCCTCCTTCTCCTTTCCCCTTCTCCCTCTCTCTCTCTCTTTGATACATCCCAGTGTGTGTCTCTCTCTATGGGTTCTCCCTCTCCTCCTCCTTTCTCTCCTTTAGGTTATCCCAATATCTCTCTCTCTCTCTCTCTTTGGTTCAACAGTTTAAAAGGCTCTCTCCCAGTCTGTCTATTCTCTCCCTCTTTCCTTCCTATCGCTCACTTTCTCTGATTCTGCAGTTTAAAATGACCGCTCGCTCTCCAATATTCTCTCCTCCCTCTCTCCCCTCCTCTCTCTTTTAAGTCATCCCAGTGTCTCGCTTTCTTTTTCTCCTGGTTCTACAGTTTAAAACGACCCCTCTCTAAATCAGACTAAGCCTTTAAGCTGTTCTTTTTTTCTCTTCCTCCCTCCTTCCTCTTTTTCTTTTCTTCTTTTTATTTAAAATCTCAGGGGTTTTCTCCTCCTCGTGTTCCCTCCTTTTTTAAAAATAGAAAGATGCCGACCAGGAGTAAGAGAGGCTGCTAACGCTTTAACACTATCTTTTTTTACACTAATATAACCCAGTGGGACCAGGGTCAGGTTTGGGAGCAGGTATTGGTAGTTAAAGTTATATATGGGGTGTTCACTGCTAACACATAACAGATTTAGATGTTACCTTTTATTGTTTTGAAAATGCCCTAAATTTGCTGAAAAGAATTTATCAGGTTTTAGAAGTTTCACTTTTGTTTTTGACGTTTTTGAATTCACGAGGAGAAAACAATCCTGCACTCCGTCTTACCTGCAAAATGAGAAATTTATTAAGTCATGTAATGTTTCGGCCCTAGGCCTTCATCAGGCAAAATGGAGTAAGAGCTAAAGGCGGCCATCTTAAATAGGGTATGGCGAGCACCCAATAATGAACAGTGTACCCAAAACAACATAATTCAAAATCCAAAGTCAATCAATCAAAATAGTGTAATGTAATAAATAATAATAATAATAATAATAATAATAATAATAATAATAATGAAACAATAATTGAAAAATAAAACTGGAGAATATTCGAATACATATACAGTGGTACCTCACCTTACGAAATTAATTCGTTCCAGAAGTGGTTTCGTAACGTGAAAAATTCGTAAGTTCAGTAGCTATTTCAATGGAAAAAGCCTGATTCGTTCCAAGGCCCCGATCCAAGTTTTTTTTTTTTTTATATTGTAACTTTTTTTATAGTGTAACATTGTGTTCTGTGTGTTTCTCACATTTGTCTCTCATTTAAACACTCAAACTTTCATAGATTTTCAACAAAATTATTAATAGTGAAGTGTGGGGGGGGAGCGGGAGGGGGGAGAAGACTGCGCTCTGACACGTGTGATAGCGCAGCATGACCCGGCGCGGAGCTGATAGCAGGTCTAGACCAAGGTCTAAACCTGGACTGGACCAGGACTAAACCTGGACTAAACCTGGACTAAACCAGGACTAAACCTGGACTAAACTAGGACTAAACCAGGACTAAACCAGGACTAGACCAGGTGGATTAAAGCAGCGAGGAGGGGACTGCACGCAGTCTGAGCGCATGAACGCATGAACGAGACCCATGCAAGAGTCGCGGGCGTCTCCTGGTTTAGTCCTGCTTTAGTTCTGGTCCAGTCCAGATTTAGACCTTGGTCTAGACCTGCTGTCAGCTCCGCGCCGGGTCATGCTGCGCTATCACACACGTGTCCGTGCGCAGTCTTCTCCCCCCTCCCGCTCCCCCCCACACTTCACTATTAATAATTTTGTTGAAAATAGACAAATGTGAGAAAAGTTTAAATCCAGTCTGAGAAAAGCGTATAATGTGTGTGGCTGAGCACGCATTATTAGAATTTTTGAGATTTCCCGTTTCGTAACTTGAATTTTCTTTCGTATCTAGAGACCAAAATTTACCGTGAAGGCGTTTCCTAACTTGAAATTTTCGTTTGTTGGGTCATTCGTAAGGTGAGGTACCACTGTATAGTAAATATGCACCCAACTATAGAATAAGACTGGTGTGCTATACATATCTACAGTACTTGTAGATATGTATATAGCACGCCATTATTATTATTATTATTATTATTATTATTATTATTATTATTATTATTATTATTATTATTATTATTATTATTATTAATTACATTACATTACACTATTTTGATTGATTGACTTTGCATTTTGAAATATGTTGTTTTGGGGTACACTGTTCATTCACGACCCGTCACCCTTGGGTGCTCACCATACCCTATTTAAGATGGCCACCTTTAGCTCTTACTCCAAAACGTTGCATGTCTTAATAAATTTCTCATTTTGCAAGTACAGTAAGACGGAGTGCGGGATTGTTTTCTCCTCATGTGTTCTGGGTCTGCTCCCTCGTCTCCAACGCACCCGTCTGAAGAGATTGAAGTGCGAAGTTCTCATTTTTGGATGACGTTTTTGAATTAAAAGTCACCCCTTCTTCAGAGCGCTATCACAACACAATCAGCATGCATCTCACTAATGAAACTACGGCACATCGCGTCAGGCCTGTTATAGCCCCAGGCCTTCAGTTCTGTGCCTTGTTTTGTGTGTTTAATTTCTTTGCTTGTCTCTATGGATTTCGATTGGATTACGCTGGTCCCTGATTGGTGGGGCACTTGTGCATCTGGCCAATCGTGCCTCACCTGTAGCACCTCCATCTGTTTAAAAAGATCATCCTCATCTTTTCGGGGCTGCTGGTCTTCGTGGCCAGTATGCCATTTTGTGTCTGTGTCTCATTAGTTAGATGCTAGTTTAGTTCTGATTTGTGTCTTATTAGTTGTTACTCGATTCTGTTTGTAGGTTTACATGACTTTTGTTTAGGGACATTTGTGGTTTTCGTTGTGTGTTATGTGTCACTTAGTTTGTCACTCATTTTTTTATAGACCTACAGTATGTGACCTGTTTTTAATAATAATAAATTAATTAATTTTATTTATATAGCGCTTTTCATGACACTCAAAGATGCTTCACAGAGCAATACAATAAAATCAGTCCATAAAACAGTCAAACATAAAACAAAATGAATTAAAATAGCAAATAATTTAAACATTAAAAGCAGCTTTAAACAGATGGGTCTTGAGGGGTTTTTTTAAGATGGTGAGTGTCTGTGCAGTCTCGGAGGTGTTGAGGTAGAGTGTTCCAGAGGGTGGGGGCAGCAATAGAAAAGGCTCTGTCTCCCCAGGTTCGGAGCTTGGTCCTGCAGGGGAGGCACAAGACATAAAAGTTATTATTCGTAAATCCTGTCATTTTGTTTCTTAGTTTAGATTATTTTGTGTACATATTTTACACATAATTTACCTTTTAGGTCGTTTTCACACCAGGAAAGTCCGATAGTTCACTTGCTTTGGTCCGGTGTACTGTCGATATGGGCCGCCTCGTCAGAATGAGCCCACCACTGACCTATTTTGACGGCGATGTCTATCGGGTTACGCCCCCCCGTCGAAATAGGCCGCCTTACGTCGAAATACGCCGTTTTTCGTTTACAGTTGTATGCGTGAGTTGTTTACAGTTGTATAGATTCAAAGCTAATTATTTGTAAAAATACAAATAATTATAGATAATTATTTGTATTTTTAGGATTGGTTGAGTGGGAGGGACCATGCGTGTCATAATATCTCCTTTCAATGGGTCTTTCTGGCGAGATTAAATTGATTATTTCTTACTCATTAACAAATATTTAATATATTTCTAACTCATTAACAAATATTTGTAAATGTTTTGTAAAATAATTAGTTCATTATTTACTAAGTATTTCTTACTCATGAACAAATATTTGTAAATGTTTTGTAAAATAATTAGTTCATTATTTACTAAGTATTTCTTACTCATGAACAAATATTTGTAAATGTTTTGTAAAATAATT
The DNA here is from genome assembly GCA_036785185.1 of Paratrypauchen microcephalus. Classification (NCBI taxonomy): domain Eukaryota; kingdom Metazoa; phylum Chordata; class Actinopteri; order Gobiiformes; family Gobiidae; genus Paratrypauchen; species Paratrypauchen microcephalus. The sequence continues at coordinate 273,688 of JAVJIX010000192.1, forward strand.
AGTTCATTATTTACTAAGTGTTACTAATGCTATTAGTGTAGTATTTGTTACTCATTAACAAATATTTTTTAACATATTTGTAAATGTTTTGTAAAATAATTAGTAATAATTAGTTCATTATTTACTAAGTGTTACTAATGCTTTATAAGCGACCGTTATTATAAAGTGTTACCGAAACATTTTAAAAATTATAACAGTTTTGTGCACATTTTGAACATTGCACTCAATGACATCCAAAATTGTGGCGTTTGTACTTGACAAATACGTACTACGACAAATACGTCTGCAGTTTTAGATTAGATAGGATTAGAGAGTTGTATGCTGTTTGCTGTTTGCATACGGTGTCTTTAGTATGTAAAATTCCAACTCTTTTATAATGGGCATGGACAGTTCATTCTGACACGCTTATATTATCTGTCAAATAAGGCTTGTCTCTTATTCATGATTTCTGAGGACAGGAAAAGGGACAACAGAAGAAACATTTACAAATATATTTATATTTACAAAAATATCAATCAATCAATCAATCAAACAATAGCAGCAACTCAACTTCTGCCTCTGGAGCCAAGCTCGATGGCATTTAAAGGGAACAACACTCAGGGGTGGTTTGCGCATGCGCGCGCATGCGCAGTAGCGCTTGGAGCTCATTCTGACGGGGCGGCCCATTTCGACCGGACACCGGACCAAATTTTTTTTAATATATTTTTTTTATTTTGGTGCGGTTCGCTTTCACACTGCAGTTTTTCCCCAAGCGAACTAACCTCTATAAACAAAACCACGTGTGCTGAGGTCGCTCAGACATTGGACAGAAATGAGCCGTGTCCAAACGCCCTGTCCAAACCCGGAAGGAGGAGAATAATGGTGTTACGTGCTGTTTTCAGTCTAGCCTTAACGATATGGTTTGCTCAGTTTTTACAGTTTGCACAAATGTTTGAGCAGCATCGTGAGGTTTACACTATTTTACAATCAATTTACAAACGACGAAGACACAGGGCGAGATGGCTACGGAGGACAGCGCTCGTGCGCGCATCAAGTTCTGACTCTTGCTCTTCACGCAAAACGTAAGTAAGCCTCGTAAGTTTTGTTTCGTTTTGTTTTGTTTCGTCAGCCTCGGTTTCCCATAATGCTCGACATACGACGGGAGCTCGTTAAGTACAAAAAGCCAACTTGTGTCGGATCGAGTCTGTTCTGCATTCTCACCTCAAACGAACCGCACCAGAGTTCGAATGGAACCGTGCCAAGACCGAGCTTTTTAGGTGGTCTTGGTTCGCTTGTTTGCTCCAGATCGAGATTTTTGGTTTTTATTCACACCAGCCCAAATCAAAGGAGCAAACGAACTCTGGTTAGCTTTAAACAAACCAAACAAGGCAGGTGTGAAAATTACCTTAAATTATATTGGTTACTTTGCTATGCTATTAGTACTTCCTGACTATAAGTAAATTTTGTAGTAAACTTTGACTTAACATATTATCCTGTGTATAATTAAATGATTGAATGATTCTGACCTGCCTAGACACCACACCACAGTGATAGTCATGATGGGGGAGGGCTTAGCTTAGTGTCATGCAAATTAGGCAAGGAGGGCTGAAGAGAGCAAACTTTGCGAGCTTTTTTCAGGGCTTTCGAAAATCTGCTGTGCCTGCTTTCAAATAACTTCTTCAAATATGGTCAGATTTTCATGTGTAAGACATCATTGGAAAGCTTAGAATCTATACTTTCAGAATCTGTGAATAACTCAAAACGCCTCTGGGAGCCTATGTGTCCTGAAATCCCGCGGTCAGTCACAATTGTTGTCAGTACAATGACAAAAAAAATGTGTATTATGTTGGCTGCAGATTGATTGGATTGGCCCAAAATTCCATAGAACACAGTAATGAGGACAGGTCTCCTTGTGCTTTTGTTTTCAGCTCCGAGTGTTTCAAATGCTGCTTTCAAACACACCAAAGCTCATGTGTGAGTGAATATAGACACAGACTGAAGGTATTTCATCACTACATCTCCCATGAGCCTTTGCTGGGCTGTCACCGTGGCTACAGCAGGGTTTTAGTGAGGTCCGGGGAGACTGGGGGACAGGTGGGTAGAGGTCCGGTACAGATATAGTGCACAAAGAGTTAATATGATGAAGAGGAGACCGGATGAAGGCTCAAAGCTCCCACTGAAAATATAGGAGCAAACAGGGACAATTGAGACAGGGACTAAATCCTAAGAAAATGAGGTTTTTGAACGTTAATGTGAGCTCCCCTACCCTGTTTAGCCCCCCCGCCCCATGGCTAAAGGTTGCGAAATGTGTAAACTGAGCAAGTGCGGTCCGTTTGAAAAAAAAGACAGCCCAAACGGGCGATTCTGAACAAGGGAACTTTCTGACGTCACACTCGCGGAAAGGTTTCCATCCCCCGTCTGGATGTCTACCACCTGTCTCTGGAAATCACGCCCAGAGAATTTGGACCGCAAACGATTTTTTTTTTTTTGCCTGGAGGCACGTGAGAGTGCTTCCAGGCTCGGATGCCCTCCGAACCTCTGAAACAGCAGTGGTTTAATTTTATTTTCTGTGGAAATTTGTTTATTTCACAGGACGCGTCTCATATCTTCCCCCATGCTTAAAATACGGAAGTGGGGCCAGCATACAGCGCGCCGCTAATCCAGGAAACAGCGGCGTATTTGGCCACACCCCCACCCGCCTGCACTGGCCCATCTCTGTCCTCCTCATTTGCATTCAAGCAACAACGCCCAGAATAAAGTGTTTCAGAGACATATTTATGACTGTGACTGTCTTCAGGAGGCTTTCTCATGCACTGAGGCTTGATTTTGGAGAAGGATTCATTTACAGTATTAGGGAACCACTAAGGCACCATATAAAAGCATCAAGAAGTACCATGTCATGGGATCTTTAAAACAGAGGGGAAGGGGGGGGGGGGACTTCCACAAACACTATACACTATATGATTGCTTTAATACCCAGAGAAAATGGAGAGTGGAAGTGTTGTGAGAGAGAAAGGAATGTGGGAGGAAGACTGTGTGCAGGTTGGCCTGGAGACGAGATAAAGGAGTGGACGGGAATCTTCCACACCTGCACTGTGTCCCGTGAGAAGCTTGAGGACCGAGTCTGGGACTGAATCTATTATCTAATTATTACGTAATTTTGCATAATTCATTATGTGTTTTGTACTGGGCAAAGGGACAGGCAAGCAGCCAGATTTTCTGATAGCGCCTAGAATTGAGTCTCGCATAGAGAAAGCTACTAGGGATAGATTTTGCCCAAAATCCTGCTTAGACTTGTTAGGGGAAATAAACTTTTGGATAATTCAGGGATGAAAGAGTTCCGTTTTTTAGCGGATCGCTTTTTTTTTCAGCCGCGGCGGGGTTGTTTGTGTGTGTGTTTTTTTTACATCTGTGCAAATTCCTTTGATTTTGGGTGTATATATATGTATAGTTGTGTTTAGGGTCGCCGTGACTTTCCGCTTTTTTCATGATTGGCCACTTTCATCCCTGATAATTTGAACCTTTTGAATCCTGGTCATCTTTGCAACAGTGGATACAAGCTGGTGACGCTACAGAGTGAAGTTGCAGGTAAGATCTGTGGGGAGGTGAGCCTGGTTATTGTAAGAATGCCTGTTATGTATTATGTGGAACATTTCAGACAAAGCAATAAAAACAACGTAATCTCCATGGAGACAAGCAGATGACTGATCCTTCACAAGTTACACAGAGCACCTTTATAATTCAAGGGAAAAAATATCACAGGGGAGCATAGATATAAATGGACATAGCTAACCTGCTAGCCAGTGCGTTCCAAATAGGAAATGAGCATGGGAGCGCTTCCAGCTACATCAATTCTGGCTCCAGTTCACATACTATTAAAAAATATGCTCCTCCTCTCTCTGTAACTGCTGCTGCCAGGCTCCTCGTTTTGGTCTTAAAATGTTCATATTAACCTTCTACATGATCCTGGTGTTTTTATTTCACTGTTTCATCAGTAAATCAGACCCCCCAGGATTTCGCGGGCATTTTTTGTGATTGTTGCGGGCTAAAATGCCTGAATTTGCGTGAGCTTTTCCAAAAAGTTGCGATGAAAGTTGCGGTGCTTTTAAGGTTTTTGTTGCGATGTTGCGGGAGGAAGTGAAAGTTGCGATAAATAGTTGCGATTTTCCCTTTTTGTAATTAAAATTGAGTAATATTTTGAATACTGAGTTATTACTGACAAAGAATAATACAAAGACACAGAGATCACAGATATGGTCCTAAAACAACCTTACCAACATTGAAAATAAATTACTACTAGGAGGGGAACTGTTTCGCTCGGTCTTTTGCTGTTATTTTTGTGGGCAAATGGCGCCGCAGACATGTTTCTTTGCCATTAGAAGCCGTGTCCCAATTCCCAGAGTGCACAGTTCGGAGCGTGGTTTGAAGGGCATGTGCGTCATTTCTTTTTTGTCCCATGCGCAGTTAACACGCGTTCGCAGACCGCAGTCGTTTCCATGGAAATTGGGGCGTGGACCAAGCGCTTGAAAAAGCACGCTTCACACACTCATATAAGATAAAATAAGATAAGATAAGCCTTTATTGATCTCACACAGGAGAAATTTACTCGCCAGAGTAGCTCCAGGACATTTGGACAAGAGGGAAAAAGTGCATCCAGGCAGGGAGGGGATAAAGTAAGTAATAAATAATACAAATAGTAATACGTAATAATAATAATAATGGAAAATAGTAATAATGATAATAGTAACAACAAGCATCAAAATGAAAAAGGAGGATATTGCACGTCTGGCCTATATGTTAGAATTATACAGTCTGATGGCGGTGGAGATGAAGGGTCTGCGGTATCGCTCCTTCTTGCACTGGGGGTGTCTTAGTCGGCTGCTAAAGGAGCTGCTCAGCTCCTCAATAGTCCGGTGCAGAGGGTGAGAGGTGTCGTCCTTAATGGACATGAATTTGGCCAGTACCCTCCTCTCAGCCACCTCCTCCACAGAGTCCAGAGGACAGCCCAGGACAGAGCTGGCCCTCTTGACCAGCTTATTCAGTCTTTTTCTGTCCCGTTCTGTGCTGCTCGGGGCCCAGCAGACAACAGCGTAGAGGAGAGCAGAGGCCACCACAGAGTCATAAAAAGTCTTGAGCAGAGGCCTGCACACTCCAAAGGACCTTAGTCTCCTCAGGAGGTGGAGGCGACTCTGGCCCTTTTTGTACAGGGCGTCGGTGTTATGGGACCAGTCCAGTTTATTGTTGAGGTGAACACCCAGGTACTTGAAACTGTGCACAGTCTCTATGTCCTGCCCCTGGATGTTCACCGGTGAGTGAGGTAGTGGTCTCCTCCTGAAGTCGATCACCAGCTCCTTTGTCTTACTGGTGTTAAGGCTCAGGTGGTTGCGCCCACACCAGTCCACAAAGTCACTGATGACCGAGCGGTACTCCAGCTCGTTCCCCTCTGACACACAGCCCACAATGGCCGAGTCGTCGGAGAACTTCTGGAGATGGCAGCTGTCCATGTTGTATGTGAAGTCCGAGGTGTATATGGTGAAGAGGAAGGGTGAGAGGACAGTACCCTGGGGGGCCCCAGTGCTGCAGACTACCACCTCTGACTCACAGCCGCGCAGCCGCACGTACTGTGGACGGTCAGTGAGGTAGTCGATGGTCCAGGCAGCGAGATGTCCATCCACTCCCGCGTCCTCCAGCTTCCCTCGCAGCAGCGCCGGCCTGATGGTGTTGAAGGCACTGGAGAAGTCAAAGAACATGACTCTCACAGCACTCCCGGCGGTCTCAAGGTGGGTGAGCGCCCGCTGCAGAAAGTAGATGACGGCATCCTCTACTCCTAGGTTTGGCTTGTAGGCAACTGCAGCGGGTCCAGGGTGGGGCTCATATATCCCAGCATGCACCGCGCGCTACTTCTTCTACGGGAGAAAATTGAGTCGGCGGCTGCTTCCCGTAGTTGCGAGACCTGTCGCATTTCGCAGACGGCCATGCGGTCCGCGGACTGCACTCAGGGCTGAGCAAGTGTGCACCGCCTTGACTGCAGTCTGACCCCCCTTCAAACCACGCTCCGAACTGGGGACACGGCCGCAGTTTCGTTTCGTCACACGGAAGTAAGGCAGAAGGAAGTTGGTCGAAGTGAGTTCAATACGTCGCCGATGACTGGTCAAAATTGTTAAAAATTGCGGGAAAGTTGCGGCGATTGGTCAAAATTGCAACACCGCCTTGAATTCACGGGGATTGGCTGAAGTTGCGTTGAAGTTGCAAATCGCAACATCGCAAATTCCTGGAGGGTCTGGTAAATCAACCTATTCCTAATATGGAACTCCACTCCAAAATTGACCCCATAACTGCCAGCGTCGGTGAGCTTCATTTGACTAGAGCTGAATTCTATGGGTGACGTCACACTCCCTTAGTCGACATCTTTATTCAGTCTGCACAGGGGGACTGGAAAACATCACAGATTTCTGCAGAATCAATGAGTGAAACGCTAATGACAGGTGACCAGTGAGCTCCTTCGTTTCACATGCGTCACTGAAATCAACAAATCTGATTGGACGATCATGTTTGGTTCTGACTTGAGATGCGACGGAAGGAATGGGGAACAGATCAGTCTTGCCAGGCGCCAAACTCACCATTTAATCTTGTAAATCTTGAATGAACTAGACAAGATCATAAGGTTCTGACGGAGTAAAAAACCACTGACCTTAGTTCACACTATTTTGTTAAACCTTACTTCACTTACGCTGGCAGAAACTGGAACAGAATGAAGGTGCAAAATGGCAACACTCCTATTTATTACTTTGAATGTGAAAATCCTACATTTTGTTTCTAACACTTTGAACGTTGCTGTGTTTAACTTGTGTTGTGTAGAACTGTGCCAATACGCGCTGGCACCACTATTAAGGTGTTGTGTTCAGCCATTGACTTTATATTCCCCCATTTCACCATCCAACTTCATTCCACAAACAAAAGACATTTAAATAAACGTTCAAAATTAATGTGCCGTCTGTCAAATCCAAAGAAAACATTGTCCAAATGCGACCATTTTAGTGTCGAGGTTTAGTCAATATAAGAACATCAACGCATTCAGCATTATTTAAAAACTGATTTGTATTAAAAAGGGGCATTTTACTACTATGGGATATTAGATATTTAGATCACCATGTTACCTTTTACTGATTTGAAAATGCAATATTTGCCAAAAATAATGTATTAACAAGTTTTGCTTTAGTTTCTGATGCTCCGAATCCCGCCTGTTTGTTCTCCGTGCTAAATCACTCCCCTTTCACAACACTATCATTTGCATCCCGCTAATGAAACTACTGCACATTGCATCAGGTTTGTGAAGTTCTAGTGTACCATATTGTTTTTTATCATGTTGTGTGGGAGCATGGGTGACATTTGCCTGGTTTACACCTGACCATATCACAAGTGAGATATGGTCTGGAAGACACCTTCGAAATATCTCGTACCGGAGGTGCGGTTTACGATCGCCAACGGCCGTTTATTGGGCGTTACGAATGTCTATCATTTGGCGTATACGTAGCCCATAGCCAATCATGTCAGTTGTCAGTTCAAACTACAAGCTTCCGTTTGTCACGTCGTACACGTCGCCGTCTTTCCACCCCTCCCCGCGCTCTGATTGGCTCCCAGAATCAGGCGAGCTCGCTTGCCATAGTTGCCAGGCTGTCTTTCAGATCGGAACGAATGAAAGCAGCATGGGATTTCCCAGGTTAGGGTGACATAGGCTTGTGGGCAGACTCTTACAGCTAAGGAGTGTTCGAATAGGGCCCCAGAAAGATCACTAGATTACTCAAACTTGCATGGATGACATCTATCAATGTTATAACATGGTAAAAAGGAAAAAAAAAAATAGATATTTCCCCTGTTAGTGGATCGTGGTTCATGAACCAGATGTTCTTCCATGTATTTAAGCAATGGAAATGGATGGTTTGCATGCTAGTTGATGTTCGTTTCAGCGTCAGGTCAAAATTCTGATCTTCTGAAAGTGGTGAAAAATGCTTATAAATTAGTTCTGTTTTTTACTTTTTTAAGACACTAAAAATGTGGTACAGCAGCTTCCATTCGCCATGTCCTTCAAAAAGATGGCAGTTATTTTTCAATGTGAAATCACATAATTAATGAGATAAAAGCTTCGTTATAGCAAGCCAAAACAAAAGAGGGATTAAGCCGAATCTGTTAATACCATGTGTTTGGGAGAGGAGCGAGAGCTTAGCTAAAGAATACATCTGAACTCCGACTGAACCGGAGAATTTGACAAGTCCTTCCCCGGAGATTTGGGATTTCTCTAAGAATTCCTCTATTGCCTCCAACTGTTTTGCATGCTTTTTATTTCCTCTTTCCATTTTCCATGCTATCTTTCCCAAACACCTGTATGGAGGGAGCAGCAGAGCGGAAACCAGGACAAAATAAACATTAAGCTCCAACACAAAAGTTAAAAACGGGACAAGATGCGATGGCCTCTTTTTGAACTTAAAGAGCCTTTAGACCATTTTCTCCTTGTATCTGAGTAAAATGTGTTGCCCCAGTACAGACATATTGTATAAGTAGCTCTGGAGGTCTAAGTAAGTCCAATGTGTTCTTGCAAATTGTGAATTTTATTAGGACATCAGCGACTTTTCAACTGTAGAAGTCCTAGTGTTGAAATATCGTTGAATTTGCAAGTAAGGTGGTGTGCGGGATCCTTCTCATTCTTCTTTGTTCATTGCCAGAGAATCAGGAATTGCACATTAGTATACTAGTAGTTAGCTTTAACTTCATGACAAAACTTATCTTATAAATTAATTGTGGTGAGTAATTTACAATGTTAAGAATGCATAAGGTACTTTGCAGTAACATCATGCCGGGGGTGTTCAAAATGGATTTAAATGTCACATTTTCAGGAGCCTGTGATCAGTTCGAGTGTTCATGGTCCTGTTTAGGAGTTTGATTTTCAACAAAAAGGTGAGTGAGACTAACAGAAAAACTGTTGGCTAATGCAAGTACATTTTTCAGCCCACATTGTGTTGAAACAAAGCTTAGAGGTTAACTTAAGTGACAGATCAGACAGAGCAGGGCCTACATCTAGCATCACAACCACAGGGTATAAGGTATAAATAACTGACCACTGCAAACCATTTCAAATGCACTAGTTGTGTTGCGTTTGGAATACAGTAAACTCCAGGTAGAGCGCCTTTAACACAGAGATGAAAAAAGTAGCAGATTGTGATGGATTGTAGTCACCCTCAAAAGTTTAAGACAAAACTCAAACTTTTAAATGCATTTTTATATTTGTGCCAAACTCACAAAGTAGCTGCATCTCTTGTTCTCCTCTTCCAACTTGTCAAAACAGACGTGCTTTTTCACATGTGACGGGACTGCACAGCCCAATAACGAAACTAATCAATGTTGCTGATTTTGGGGCAGAAAATTTGGAAACATTACCGGAAGAAAACGGCAGAAAATATCAGAAATGAGAAATTGTTGGAAAGCTGCTGCACCCTAAAAACTGTTTACAAGTTGAGAAACAATGTTAGTCTAGATTTATCGATTTTCTATGTTTTTACCTTAAGAAGCATGTTTTCTGACTCTCTGCAGATGTGAACTGGTACTTGGGTTGGTTGTGTCGCCTACTTATATCCATGGCAACAGAAATGCTACTTAGGGCTCCTTAAAGGGACAGTGTGTAAGATTTTTACCCGTTAATTACTGAAATTGAAGATACCCATTCAAAAATACATTGTTTTCCAAGCCTTTTCACTTCCATCATGAAATCAAAGTATTCTTTTGGACTTAGATATAGTCACATAAAAGGGGGATCTTCCCCATGCAGAGGCAGCCATTTTGAATACGAGAGCCGCAGAAGGACATTTGGGCTCCGCCTTCGCCTTCGGCAAGGCTCGTGGTTTTGGGTAAACAACACAAGCATGCTGCCGGATCAGACGTCGTAATAGATCTAACACGTGTTTTGGACTAAATTGTTTTACTGGATTTTATTTGCTGGATCCTTACGGACAAATTGAGAGCAAGTTTATGGTGAAATACAGAGTTTGACCTGTGGAAAGCATTCTAAGGTAAGCTAACCTCATTTTGTGCTTTTCCGTATAAAATCCCCATGTGCTCGAGGAGTGATTGTTGTGCAGGGAATTGAATTGCATAGTCAAAAAGAGGAGACTGTAAGGTTTCATTTGATGTGTAGTGTCATGGTACATGATCGGGAATGTGTGTTTTCATGAGAAAAGAAAAAAAAACAAAAAAACGGGACCGCGTTTTATTTATACAGTAGCGGCGTGCTTTTCACAACTTTCAGAGACCAGAGTGGAGTTTTGCTCTGACTGTAAACTTTGCAACAATTAGCACGCTAGCAATGCACTTCCTGATTATCGGACAAAAAAAAAATTAAAATTAAAAATAAAAATCTTATTTTGGTCTTATTTTGACTTCAAGAGCTATTTTGAGGTTTGAAAATAAATAAACGCATGTCACAATCACACTATTAAAGTAGTGGGGGAAGTGTTTTGCCCGAGGACACAACAATGGTAATAATTCAAATTTGAGAAAATTAAAAGAAAAATATTTATACAAATTTTAATTACTGATACTGTCTTGATACTTTGCAGTGACGACACGCTGGGGATGTTCTATGTACATCTCTATTGGCAGAATGCTCAGCAGTTACCGTGGTAACACAACGCACACATTAGTCACAAATCATCTTCCAATTAAGTCAGCTCCTTCTGGTCAGATCAGGGATGGGCAAACTTTTTGACTCGTGGGCCACAAAGGGTTCTAAAATTTAACAGAAAATTAAACAGGTGGATTTAGTGTTTTGGTAAAAACACTAAAAATAACATGGGATATGTAGAAAATATGTGTTTTATTTCAATTACATTACAACAAAATGTCCATCTTTCAAGTTCCACGGTATTTAGCTATTTATTGAAATGACTTTTAAAACACATAACATTTTATTAATAAAATACAGCTTTTTTATTACTAAAAGTTACAATTTTAAAGCACTGAAAGTTTTGTTCTCCTTCAGGTTCTTTTATTCTATCGTTGACTGCTTGTTAGCATGTTTTGTGGCAAAGTGACGGCTGATATTATATTCTTTAAAAACCGCTACAGTCTCTTGGCATATCAGGCACACAGCAGCTGATAAGTATTCTGTGAAAACATATTTACTTGTCCACTCCTTATTAAACAGACCCCCCAGGATTTCGCGGGCATTTTTTGTGATTGTTGCGGGCTAAAATGTCTGAATTTGCGGGAGCTTTTCCAAAAAGTTGCGATGAAAGTTGCGGTGCTTTTAAGGTTTTTGTTGCGATTTTGTTGTGGGAGGAAGTGAAAGTTGCAATAAATAGTTGCGATTTTCGCTTTTTGTAATTAAAATTGAGTCATATTTTGAATACTGAGTTATTACTGACAAAGAATAATACAAAGACACAGAGATCACAGATATGGCCCTAAAACAACCTTACCAATATCGGAAATAAATGACTACTAGGTGGGGAACTGTTTCGCGCGGTCTTTTGCTGTTATTTTTGTGGGCAAATGGCGCCGCAGACATGTTTCTTTGCCATTAGAAGCTGTGTCTCAATTCCCAGGGCGCGCGGCTCGGAGCTTGGCCCGAAGGGCATGTGCGTCACACATTTCGACAGTAAACCGGCGCGACGACTGCTGTCCCATTTCTTTTTTGTCCCATGCGCAGTTAACACGCGGTCCGAAGACCGCAGTCATTAAGTGGTCCGCGGACTGCAGTCGGGGCTGAGCAAGTGTGCACCTCCTTGACTGCAGTCTGAGCCCCCTTCGGGCCGCGCTCCGAGCTGTGCACTCTGGGAACTGGGACACGGCTGGGACACAGTTTCGTTTTGTCACACGGAAGTAAAGCAGAATGTTGCGGCTTCCAAACTCAAACCTTTTAGCCGCCGAGAATATGAGGTTGGGTCCTATGGCTCGCAGATTTGTGACGCGCAAAGAGGAGGCTATGGTGACAGATACGCTGAGATCCAGATATGCGTTTTGTGCATTTATTACAAAAAGAGCACACACAGCTATGACAGCGCAGCAGGATGAAATGGAACTCATGAAAACCAGCAGGATGAACAGATTAACGTGACAGATGAATGAATGGTTTGCGTTCAACAAAAAATACGGCTACACCCCAACCCGGACTCTCTCCTCTGTGTGACAGGTGAGCGCGCGCTTTTACACGCACACACTTCCGTACGTGCACACACCCACACTCATGTGACCCACCGCCTCTGCCGCACACACACACACAAACGCACCGTGCACCTCATCTCAGTTATGTCTCCTACACAGAAGGAAGTTGGTCGGCGTTCAATACGTCGCCGATGATTGGTCAAAATTAGTAAAAATTGCGGAAAAGTTGCGGTGATTGGTCAAAATTGCAACACCGCCCTGAATTCGCGGGGATTGGCTGAAGTTGCGTTGAAGTTGCAAATCGCAACATCGCAAATTCCTGGAGGGTCTTATTAAACACGCGACATTCTCTGTCCACTTTTCTTTTCTTAGCTCCGCTCATCTTTACAGGAGGGCTGAGGGGTCAAAGAGTAAAGCACAAATATGGAGCAAAACGCCGCACCTCAACAAAGGTCAATGTATGTAGTGCGTCAGCTATTGGAAAACGCCAGAATTGCAGGGAAATTAAAACATTAAAACATTAACAAGGTTTATTAATATAATTTCTTCAAGTTCGGCGGCCTGGATTAAGAATCTTAACGGGCCGCATATGGCCCCCGGGCCGTAGTTTGCCCATGCCTGGGTCAGATTGTGTGAAGATAAAATTTGAGTAATACAGCTTCTGACAGTGTAGTGCTTTCAGTTAGCTTCACACCCCCAGGGAATGTTGATGACATGAGCTGCAAAGTATCAATCCTCCAAACAGCCCTCATATTCTCTGTCCCTCTCCTCTAATCCTCCTGCTCTTCCTCTCTTTCTCTAATTTGCTCCCTCTGGTAGCTCTTGTCTTCTGTTCTCTGTCACTTCTGGGAGTGTGTGATTAAAGCGTATTAAAGACATAAAATATAAATAAAGTCTTCACTGGAGACAGCTGAGACGGGCTCGGGCTTTTGGGGCATTTCCAAAACAAAACCAGGCGAAAAACACAAACCGTTCATCAGCTCTCCACACCAGCCTCTGCCAACACCAGTGGCTGTAGAGAGGTAAAACAGGGGGACTGAGTATGTTGGAAGTAGTGAGGAATGTGTTTGTTTAGAGAATAAAGACAGATTTAACATGTAAAATGCATAAATACATCACATTAAACAAGATTTAAAGACGGGGTATTACATCTATGTCCTGAAAATCCTATATGCCAAAAGCAATGTATTAAAGGTCCCATGGCATGAAATTGTCACTTTCTGAGGTTTTTGAACGTTATTGTGAGCTCCCCTACCCTGTTTAGCCCCCCCATGGTTAAAAGTTGTGAAATGTCTATACTGAGCATTTGCGATCCTTTTCTGCATTACAAAAAATCGGAGCTCAAACGGGCGATTTTGAACAAGGCACCTGATTGACGTCAGATCGAAAAAAGAAATGCAAATGCAGTTCCACCCCCGTCTGTCTGTACTCAGCGTCTCTGTAAATCACGCCCAGAGAGTTTGGACTGCGAATGCTCTAGGCAATGCGAAATGCGTTTTTTTATTTGCCTGGAGGCACGTCCGAGTGTTTCTAGGCACGGAAGTCCGTTATCTGAGCCTCTGGACCTTTGAACAGCAGTGGTTTAATTTTATTTTCGGTGGAAATGTGTTTATTTTTCAATGGAACGCTTCAAATCTCTCCCCCCGTGCAAAAACAAGGAAATGGATCAGCTGAGAGCTAGAGCGGAGAGCGGAGAGTTTGGCCACGCCCCCACCCTCTACTATTGGCCATCTCTTTTCTCCTCATTTGCATTCAAGCAACAACGCCCATTATGGCCTGTTCAGAGAGAAAAATTACTCTTTCTCATCTTATCTCTGTTTCTCATGCACTGAGTGTTGATTTTGAAGAAGGATTCATTTACAGTATTAGGGAACCATTAAGGAGCCATATAAAAGCATCAAGAAGTACCATGTCATGGGATCTTTAAAATGATCTTTAAAATAAACTAAGTCACTGCCCCTTCAGAGCACCAACACAAAACAATCACTTATGAAATGACTGCAACGACTGTCATGTTACTGAGTACAGTTTTGTATCATGTTTTTGTATATTTATGGAGAATTGCCCTGTGTGATCATGGGTGACTTAGGCTTGTGGGTGGTGCCTTGGACAGAATCTTACAGCTCACCATAAGGAGGGTTTGAATAGGGCCCAGGAGATCAAACATGCCTGGATGACATCTAAAACCTCTTCAGGCACATGTTGGGTGAGGGAACAATGTTGTAACATGGTAGAAAGCTCCCAAAATCAATTTTACATAATGCCCAGAATCCAGAACAATAGATTTGAGTAGTTTGAAATTTTAATTTATTCATTCATTCATCTTCTTCCGCTTTTCCATTTTCTGGGTCACGGGGGCAGCAGTCCAAGCAGTGTTCTGCTGCCCAGAACACAATGCACCAGCCCCCATCAATCCTCCCGCGGGTGGTGGGTCCACAGGAGGACGGCTCACGTCACAACAGGCCTTGATTTATCTTCTGCCATGGGGGCTACCAGTGTCCACAGACACTGGGGGCGAGGTGGGGTTAAGTGTCATGCCCTAGGACACAACGGCAGCGCTCATCTGTGGGAGCTGGGATCACACGAGGTCGACCCGTCAAGAGCGGGATTCGAACCGCCAACTCCTGTATCACTAGAGAAACGCTCTAAGAACTGAGCTACTGCTTTTCATTTATTTGTTTGAACATTTGACTTATTTCGAGATATTCTTGAATGACAAATATTTGAAAGCATAGCAAACTATTTCATGAGTAAAAAGAAATCATCTGGTATTTTGATGAAAAACATGTCTTTTATGTAATTTATTGATATTTTGAAATGATTTTAAAATAAAAATGGAGATGCAGATTCATTTAGTGAGAGGAGGAGACAGGCTAACCTCCCTGCCACAGTGCCTTGTAGGTGAGAATAACACAGGCTTCTCCCCTGCTGCTCTCTTCCTCTCCTGCTTAAATAATTAAGCATCTGTACCTTTGCTTTATCAGCTCTGCTAATATTAGACTTCGCACTCACTCATACGTTCACATGAGTCACATTCACAGCCTTTAAGGGCCTGGACTACACAAAACTGGCCATGTTATAAGGTTGTTACCTCCTCAAAACAAAACCATACGTGGAGTTGTGTTTTCTTTCATTCACACATGTTGGAGTAAACCTGCATACTTTCTATATCTGTCTGTCTGTCTGTCTATATCAACAAAGCTCAAAATGCTCTGTTCCACCTTGTGATGTGGTTTTCAATTAACAGCTACCTTTACCTTTAGTTCAGTAGAGATTGACAATTCAGGGCTGACATCATCTAATCATCTAAATGATTCTACTGAAGGTGTGTTGAGCCGCATTTTGTAATAATGGTGCATTTTGTAATAAACGTCCAAAATGTAATAACTTTTTCATTTCATTTTGTAATAAAGCCGCATTTTGTAATAAGCTGCCGCATTTTGTAATAAACTGCCCCAACACATTTTGTAATACATTTTGCCGCACTATGTAATAAGTTATTACATTTTGCGTTTCTATTTTGTATGTGCATATGTTAATGTTTACGAATGGATTAAATTTTGATACCCAGAGTTTTGTTCTGTATTACAAGAAGCATAATAAGGTTTGTTGGATGTTTATAACTATTCTTGATTTTGGTTTTGGTTTCCAATAAAGAAAATCTGGAATTTACAGAATATTCTCTGTTAATGCAACCTTTGAATAGTGTACTGATAGTAATTGCTAAGTACTGCTACTAGGCTAATACAGTGATACTAATAATAGGCCTAGCTTTTACAAATACTTTAAAGTAAAATAAAATACAATTAACAAACACATAAACTATGCTTTAGAATTGTTATTACATAATGCACCATGTTATTACATTTCCTAGAGAATAAAAAAGTTGTAAGTGCATTTTGTAATAATCTTCTCAGTATGTAATAACTTATTACATAATGCCGCAAAATTTATTACAAAATGCGTTGGGGCAGTTTATTACAAAATGTGGCTTTATTACAAAATGCGGCTCAACAAGGTGTATGGGGTCTAAAAACACCACATCACCATCACAAATTGGAACAGAGTGTTTTCTGTTGGAGAGAAAAACTAAATCTGCAGGGTTTGTGTGTTAAATGTGTGAATGAAACAAAACACAACTCCAGGTCTGTGTGTGATGAGGAAACAGTATAACATAACAACATAGTATAACATAGATCACGAAATAACGAATAGGCTCTTTAAATCAGCTCTTTTCTGCCACCTGCTTGTCTCTATGGAGATGTTATTACATTGCCTGGAATGCGTGAAAAGTCCCTCAGTCGTCCAGGTAGAATCCATGATCAAAGGAGAAGTTCAATTTGTCAACTGGACAAAGTTTGTTTGGTTGAAAACGTTTCGCCGCTCATCCGAGAGGCTTCGTCAGCTCTGGCCCTCATGCTGGTTCGACCCTGTTTATATCTAGCTGCAAGGGAGGAGCTAGCTTCCCTGAACAAAGCTCTGACCTATCCCCGCTACTCTCTTTTGTTTTACGAATTCCTCTGGCGTCTTGTATTAGCATATCTATCAGCCCGCTCACTACACTGAAACAACTCTGAAACCATCAGCTAATCTGTCTCTTTGTATTTCAAATTTCTCTGGCGTCCAATTCCCTATTCAAGACAACGACCCTCTCCACCCCTCTGCAATGGCTTGTCTGTCCTAATGATTCTTTGTTTGAGAATCGAATTATAGATGGGAGACAAGTTGTGTCTAACTCCCCCATTTCTGTTTAACGACGGATTCTCTTTTTTGACAAAAATTGCCTCTTTAACTCCCCTCTCAAACCAGTTCTTTTCCCTGGCTAAGATCTGAACCTCACTGTCCTCAAATGAATGGCCCGCGGCTTCTAGGTGAAGATGAACAGCAGATGACGGTCCACTCTGGCCCGCCCGCCTGTGTTGGTACATCCTCTTGTGAAGTGGCTGCTTGGTTTCCCCAATATAGCGCTCACTGCAGTCTTCACTACACTGAATGGAGTAGACCACATTGCTTTGTTTGTGGCTCGGTGTTTTGTCCTTTGGGTGGACGAGTTTTTGTCTTAAAGTGTTTGTGGGTTTGAAATAAACTGGGATTTCATATTGTCTGAAAATCCTCTGTAGTTTTTCCGAAACGCCGGCCAGGTACGGAATCGCTACCCCTTTCCTCCTGGGTTCGGATTCTCTGTTGTCTTGTTTCTTGCCCTTGTCTCTCAGCCCATTTAGGATATCCACAAACAGAGAGGGCTTCCTGCACATGTTGTTCTTCCAAGCAGCCACTTCACAAGAGGATGTACCAACACAGGCGGGCGGGCCAGAGTGGACCGTCATCTGCCGTTCATCTTCACCTAGAAGCCGCGGGCCATTCATTTGAGGACAGTGAGGTTCAGATCTTAGCCAGGGAAAAGAACTGGTTTGAGAGGGGAGTTAAAGAGGCTATTTTTGTCAAAAAAGAGAATCCGTCGTTAAACAGAAATGGGGGAGTTAGACACAACTTGTCACCCATCTATAATTCGATTCTCAAACAAAGAATCATTAGGACAGACAAGCCATTGCAGAGGGGTGGAGAGGGTCGTTGTCTTGAATAGGGAATTGGACGCCAGAGAAATTTGAAATACAAAGAGACAGATTAGCTGATGGTTTCAGAGTTGTTTCAGTGTAGTGAGCGGGCTGATAGATATGCTAATACAAGACGCCAGAGGAATTCGTAAAACAAAAGAGAGTAGCGGGGATAGGTCAGAGCTTTGTTCAGGGAAGCTAGCTCCTCCCTTGCAGCTAGATATAAACAGGGTCGAACCAGCATGAGGGCCAGAGCTGACGAAGCCTCTCGGATGAGCGGCGAAACGTTTTCAACCAAACAAACTTTGTCCAGTTGACAAATTGAACTTCTCCTTTGATCATGGATTCTACCTGGACGACTGAGGGACTTTTCACGCATCTTAAGAAAAACTACGAGCCTAACATCATTGGACTGGTAAGAAAGCTGGAAAAGGACACAAGAAATCTAGCTGAGAAGAGGAATCATCTACGCTTTAACCTTAGATGTCGACAGGAGCAACTTATTCCCAAGGTTCTACAAAAGAAAGCACCGGAACCAGGACAAAGGGCAGATAGGTTAACCCAGCGTTACCTGAGAGGTATACTTAGCCTTAGAATTAGCCGTCTCAATTATGAAATTGATAACTTAAAATTTGAAATAGACAGCTTACTAAACAAAATAACGGGTCTAGTGCCAAAAGAAATGTTTCACAGGATTAACGACTTCATAGCTACGGGTCAGTTGAGGCAGCACAACAAAACCAAAGAGCGACACATTAGCAAGTTTGCACAACTCCAGAATCAACATAGGAACACCTAACATCTGTCAAGGGACTACGGATGAAAATTAGCCGTTTGGCTAACTCTGGCATATTTACATGCAAATGTTGATTAATATGCACTGTCCCTGAAATAAACAAATAAATAAATAAATAGGAATAACCCCAAGGATCGGAGTGACAATAGGAAGGAGGACAGACCTAGCCAATCAGTGCACAAAGAACGCTGGGTGAAAAATCTTTCCAACCGGGTACTCACTCAGACAGAGAAAGAAGTTCTGTGCAAAGGACTGAATTTCTCTGTGACTCCTAACCACATCCCCACGGTGGACTACATCACGGCAGCTGAAACCGCCATTAGAAACAACAAGCTCACAGAGACAGAAGCTGGAGACCTTAGACTGAAATTAACAGCTGCATTGAGCAATGCTAAACTTCCACCCTCAAACGTAACACCAGAGGAGAGGAAGGCCATCATTGCTCTAGAGAGGGACCAGAGCATCCAAATCCTGCCTGCGGACAAAGGGAGATGCACGGTGATCTTGGACGCAGCTGACTATGAGGTTAAGGTGAACAGCCTACTCAGTGACACGACAACATACGAAGTACTGAAACGGGACCCCACCAATGGGTACAAAAAGAAGATCATTGATTGCTTGCAGAAGTTGAGGAAAGAAGTCATTGATCGACAGCTGTATTACAGATTGTACCCTGGTGATGCTATCCCGTGCATCTATGGCCTCCCGAAGATTCACAAACAAGGAGTACCACTCAGACCCATTATGTGTAGTGTTGACTCTATCACATATAATTTGGCCAAACACCTAAAAACCATCTTGGCTCCATTGGTGGGTAACACAGAGCACCACATTGAGAACACAGCCGAATTTGTTAACAAAGTTAAGTTTCTCCAGTTTGGTCAGGATGAGACAATGGTTTCCTTTGATGTAACCTCTCTTTTCACTTGTATCCCCACAGCTGTAGCGGTCGAAGCAGCGAGAAGGAGTTTACTACAGGATTCCAAGCTAGAAGAGAGAACCAAACTTTCTCCTGACCAAATCTGCCAACTGCTGGAAATTTGTCTAAATACCACCTATTTCCAGTTCAGAGGGAACTTTTACAGGCAGATCCACGGTTGTGCGATGGGCTCACCGGTCTCCCCTATCATGGCTAATTTACACATGGAACAATTTGAACAGAGTGCCTTAGCTTCATATCCAGGCACTCCTCCCACACACTGGTTTCGTTATGTTGATGATAATTTCACAAAAATCAAAATTCAAGATTTGGAACCTTTTACTGCACATATCAATTCTGTAGATCCTAATATCAAATTCACCCGTGAAGATGCTAATGATGACACATTGGCATTCTTAGATTGTGCAGTAACAATAGGAGGAGACCGGGGACTCCAAGTAGAAGTCTTCAGGAAGCCCACACACACAGACCAATACCTGCTTTTTGATTCACACCACCCACTGCAGCACAAACTAAGTGTTATTCGGACATTACAACACAGGGCCCAAGTGGTTCCCACAAGCACAGAGGGTAAGGAGAAAGAAGAACAACATGTGCAGGAAGCCCTCTCTGTTTGTGGATATCCTAAATGGGCTGTCAACAAAACCAAGAGAGACAAGGGCAAGAAACAAGACAACAGAGAATCCGAACCCAGGAGGAAAGGGGTAGCGATTCCGTACCTGGCCGGCGTTTCGGAAAAACTACAGAGGATTTTCAGACAATATGAAATCCCAGTTTATTTCAAACCCACAAACACTTTAAGACAAAAACTCGTCCACCCAAAGGACAAAACACCGAGCCACAAACAAAGCAATGTGATCTACTCCATTCAGTGTAGTGAAGACTGCAGTGAGCGCTATATTGGGGAAACCAAGCAGCCACTTCACAAGAGGATGTACCAACACAGGCGGGCGTGCCAGAGTGGACTGTCATCTGCCGTTCATCTTCACCTAGAAGCCGCGGGCCATTCATTTGAGGACAGTGAGGTTCAGATCTTAGCCAGGGAAAAGAACTGGTTTGAGAGGGGAGTTAAAGAGGCAATTTTTGTCAAAAAAGAGAATCCGTCGTTAAACAGAAATGGGGGAGTTAGACACAACTTGTCTCCCATCTATAATTCGATTCTCAAACAAAGAATCATTAGGACAGACAAGCCATTGCAGAGGGGTGGAGAGGGTCGTTGTCTTGAATAGGGAATTGGACGCCAGAGAAATTTGAAATACAAAGAGACAGATTAGCTGATGGTTTCAGAGTTGTTTCAGTGTAGTGAGCGGGCTGATAGATATGCTAATACAAGACGCCAGAGGAATTCGTAAAACAAAAGACAGTAGCGGGGATAGGTCAGAGCTTTGTTCAGGGAAGCTAGCTCCTCCCTTGCAGCTAGATATAAACAGGGTCGAACCAGCATGAGGGCCAGAGCTGACGAAGCCTCTCGGATGAGCGGCGAAACGTTTTCAACCAAACAAACTTTGTCCAGTTGACAAATTGAACTTCTCCTTTGATCATTGCCTGGAATGTTCCACAGTATCTTTCATTTTATTGAGTTAAAGGTGTTTTTATTGTTCAGAAATGCCCTGAAAAACATGCATTGGGTGTTGTCGCCTCTCCACAGATTTGATCTGTACCTAGCCTTGTGGCATCATCTGCTTGTTTCCATGGGGATAGATAATAGGTTGATGTTCAGGCAAAAGGAGAAATTCAGTTGGTCCTTTTGCCATGGATTCTACCTGGACGACTGAGGGATTCTACACACATCTTAGGTTGATGTTTAATTCCAGCCAATGCAATACCATCTCCATGGAGACAAAAGTCACTTAATGCAGCTTTAAAAAAGTCACATTGCTTCATGTTGCTGTTCTCTTCACCTTCGACCATGTTATAATGTTCCATCACCATAAAGGTACTTTTTTTGTTCATTCATGCAGTATCATAATTTCATCTCTGAAAATCACTACTTTATGGCTGTGTTCACTCTTGCACAGCCACCACATACAATTAGAACTAAACTGGGACTAAATCTTGGACTAAATCTTGGACTAAAACCGGACTAGACCAGAACTAATCCAGGACTTGGACAGGACCAAGCCAAGTCTACCTCCAGGCTAAATCAGGACCAAATCACGACCAAACAACTCAACATTATCTTCCATCTACATTATTTTGAAAATTTCCATAACTAAACAAGCCAATACAAAAAAACAGCTCAAAAAACTTTCAAATGTTTCACAAAGTTAGACATATGCTCCTGTTTGAGTTAATCCAAGGTTTAAAGTCCAGAATCCTTGAGTTCTGATGTAAGATACTTCCTTCTTCCTCTATAAGCGCTGTGAGCCAGTCATGAATGTCCAATGACTTCTCCAAAGACTCACCCAGAAACATGGGCTCAATGTGCACACGAGTTTGACTACTTTGGATCTGTAGAATTTGGAAGGCCACCAAAATATACAACAGGTGAACCAATAATGTCTCTTCATCTTTTCATGGGATGCAAATTGGAAAATCCAGAATGATATCCCTCTGTATTATTTATATGGAAGGGGTTGGATTTGTGCTAGTTGTTTAGGTTTAGACCATGTTTAGACCTGGTTTAAGACCTGATTTAGTCCTGGTTTAGTACAGCTCCTGTGGATTTTTCTGCACTGGTCCATGTCATTCAAGGTCTACTTTATAATTTAGTTTGATCTGGTTTTGTCCTTATTGTAGTCCTTAGCCCTAGTTAAAGGAAAAGTAACGTTTTTTTTTTACAATTTGAGCCTTATTTCGGTAATAAAACAAGTTGTTTTACTCACCCATATCACTTTGGTGTCATATGGAGCATTTCCGGAGATGTTTTAGATTAGCGTTAGGCTAACGCCGTTAGCCTAGCGCGACTTATAGCCATAGCTCGGGGCATTCCCCGAGCATGTAATGTGCCCCGTGCGGGCTCCAAATAACACAAACTTTAGCACTTTTCAAATCATAGAAGCTCGATGTCTTTAGTCTACGATTTCGTTTGAATCAAAAGTGGCCTGTAATCCGAGATTTACAGCTTACATTTACAGTTTACAGCTATGCGTTCCATGTTTGGGTCCCGGGAGCTGAGAGCACACTCATCTACTCGAAACTATGGCTAAATCTCGGATTACAGGCCACTTTTGACCAAACGAAATCGTAGACTAAAGACATCGAGCTTCTATGATTTGAAAAGTGCTAAAGTTTGTGTTATTTGGAGCCCGCACGGGGCATATTACATGCTCGGGGAATGCCCCGAGCTATGGCTATAAGTCGCGCTAGGCTAACGGCGTTAGCCTAACGCTAATCTAAAACATCTCCGGAAATGCTCCATATGACACCAAAGTGATATGGGTGAGTAAAACAACTTGTTTTATTACCGAAATAAGGCTCAAATTGTAAAAAAAAAACGTTACTTTTCCTTTAAGACCTGATTTAGTCCTGGTTTAGTGCAGCTCCTGTGGATTTTTCTGCACTAGTCCATGTCATTCAAGGTCTACTTTATCATTTAGTTTGATCTGGTTTTGTCCTTATTGTAGTCCTTAGCCCTAGTTAAGGCTTAGTCCTGATTTAGTCCTGGATTAGACCCAATTTAGTCCTGTTTTAGCCATGGTTCAGTTTAGTTCTAGATTAGACCTGGTTCAATCCTGGTTTGTACCTGTCTTAGCCCTGAGTGGTCAGTATGTATCAAAAGCCCAGGTTAGCCCACTCTTGGTCCTGGTTTAATCTTAGTTAGTCTTGGTTTAGTCCTGATTAAGTCATGGTTTAGCCCTGATTTAGACCTGGCTTAGCCCTGGTTTAGATCTGTCTTAGCCCTGTCTTAGTCCTGGTTTAGTTCTGCAGTAGTCAGTATGTATCAGAACTGGACAGAAGAAGTCTTGACAATTCTCTCTTTGTTCTTTCTTGCAGTGTTTTTCTGTTTGTTGATTCCAGTGCACTCAAACCTGCCTCTTTTGTATTGAACTGAAATGGAAAACGAACAATGAAACCAGACTTTGAGAATACAACAATGTGACTATTATTCCCACTGAAGTAACATCTCTTCTGAAAATGATATTTACCCTTCCTCCTCCTCCTCCTCCACAAATCCCTCTTTCATCTGGTTTTGTAGAGCCACTTTCTCTCCGGTGTGTCCCAGAGGTGCAAAGAAAATATTTTGTGAGCAGGTAAAAAATATCATCAAATCAACCTCCAACAAAGCAGCAATCACACACACTTCCTCATTAACACAGTTTAATTTAAGGCCTGATCTTGTCTCATCTCACAAGAGAAATAGAGCTGATAATACTTTATAATTACTACACAAAATAAGTCTTTGTAAAGCATGAAGAAAGAAGACTTAAGAAACGTTATAATGAACAAATTGTATTAAAAATGATCCAGGTTTAGTTAGTACTCAACAGAGCATAACTTTCTGGAGGTGGCACGTCACTTTAAAGGTCCCATGGCATGAAAATTTCACTTTCTGAGGTTTTTGAACGTTAATGTGAGCTCCCCTACCCTGTTTAGGCCCCCCATCCCCCATGGCTAAAAGTTGCGAAATGTCTAAACTGAGCATTTGCGATCCTTTTCTGCGTTAGAAAAAATCAGAGCTCAAACGGGCGATTCTGAACAAGGAAACTTATTGACGTCAGCTCGAAAAAAGAAATGCAAATGCAGTTCCACCCCCGTCTGTCTGTACTCAGCGTCTCTGTAAATCACGCCCAGAGAGTTTGGACCGCGGAGGAGCTACGCAATGCGAAATGCATTTTTTTATTTGCCTGGAGGAACTTGTGAGTGTTTCTAGGCTCGGAAGTTCTTTATCTGAGCCTGTGGATATCTGAAACAGCAGTGGTTTAATTTTATTTTCTGTGGAAATGTGTTTATTTTTCAATGGAACGCTTCTCATCTCTCCCTCCGCGCAAAAACGCGGAAATGGGTCACAGCGCACAGGGCACAGCTGAAAAGGAAAGAGTGGAGAGTTTGGCCACGCCCCCACCCGCTACTATAGGCCATCTCTGTCCTCCTCATTTGCATTCAAGCAACAACGCCAATAATGGAGTGTTCCAGAGTGACTCTTTCTCATCTTATCTCTGTTTCTCATGCACTGAGTGTTGATTTTGAAGAAGGATTCATTTACAGTATTAGGGAACCATTAAGGAGCCATATAAAAGCATCAAGAAGTACCATGTCATGGGACCTTTAATGATTCCTTGAAAATAGAAAGTTAAAAGCATACATCAGAACCATAGACTGTATATCCTCCCGGGACCCGAAGAAAAAAAGTGTGTCTAAATTATTATTATTATTTTAATTTTCTATTTGGAGGTAAATGAACAACTTAGCATTTACCTTTTGTTAATTTTATTTGTATTCATAATAATAATATTCGTAACGTGTCCTGCGTAATGGATGTCAGGGACATTTTGGTGTTAAATCCATGTGACGTTAACAACCTCACAAAAACTATTTTCTTTTTGATGACCAACATCTCTGACAAGCTTCTACAGTCAGGTCAAATAGTTTTTAGTCTTCCTTTTAATTTCTTATTTACGTATTTATTTATTTTAGTGTTTTTTTTATGTATTATTTATTTTGTATTCATTTATTTATTTATTTATTTTTATTTATTTATTTTTGTATTTTTTTATTTTTATGTACTGTATTATTTATTTTTTATTTATTTATTTATTTTATTTTTTATTTTTTTTATTGTTATTTTTATATATTATTTATTTTTGACAGACTGGTTAACTCAATGTCCACTATAAAGGACACAAATGAATGGGCGGATATATAAATGGACATCACTAAAACCCTAGCGATGTCACTCCAAACAGGAAGTGAGCATGGGTGTGTTTCTGGCTCCATCGACTAAGGCAATTCATGTACTGAAAAACGTCACTTCTCTCTTAATTTTTTATTTCTTACTTACTATGAACCAGATATGTGTTCTTAAAGATCCCATGACATGGTACTTCTTGATGCTTTTATATGGCTCCTTAATGGTTCCCTAATACTGTAAATGAATCCTTCTTCAAAATCAACACTCAGTGCATGAGAAACAGAGATAAGATGAGAAAGAGTTTAATGGGAGAAAGGCCATAATGGGCGTTGTTGCTTGAATGCAAATGAGGAGAAAAGAGATGGCCAATAGTAGAGGGTGGGGGCGTGGCCAAACTCTCCGCTCTCCGCTCTAGCTCCGCTCTAGCTCTCAGCTCGGGGGAGAGATTTGAAGCGTTCCATTGAAAAATAAACACATTTCCACAGAAAATAAAATTAAACCACTGCTGTTCAAAGGTCCAGAGGCTCAGACGTGCCTCCAGGCAAATAAAAAAACGCATTTCGCATTGCCTAGCGCATTTGCAGTCCAAACTCTCTGGGCGTGATTTACAGAGACGCTGAGTACAGACAGACAGGGGTGGAACTGCATTTGCATTTCTTTTTTCGAACTGACGTCAATAAGGTGCCTTGTTCAAACTCGCCCGTTTGAGCTCCGATTTTTTGTAACGCAGAAAAGGATCGCAAATGCTCAGTTTAGACATTTCGCAACTTTTAACCATGGGGGGGGGGGCTAAACAGGGTAGGGGAGCTCACATTAACGTTCAAAAACCTCAGAAAGTGAAAATTTCATGCCATGGGACCTTTAATAAAGACTGAACTGCAGCTGTCAGGCTCCTCATTTTGATATTAAAATGTTTGTCTTATCCCGCTCTACATGATCCTGATTTTTTTATTTCTCTTTTTTGTCTGTAAATCAATTTATAGAATTCTGTTGTATAGAATTTGACCCTACAACTGCTGGCCTTGATGAGTGTCATTTGGACTGGAGCTGAGTGCTGTGGGTAAAATCACATTGCCAAACTTTTCAGCTCGTGAAAGAGTATGCACACAGGGCACAGACACTGACAGAATTTACATTATTTTATTATTTGTTGTGGGCAAAAACCAATACATCCCATCAAATATTTAGAACTTGATGTAAAATGGATACAGCTTCGAAACAGTCAGTAACAGCACTTTGGAACAGCCAGGCAAACTCAATGAGATGGATGGGAGGTCTTTGGAGATGGCCACCCGCAAATTTTTCACATTAAGGCATGACTTGTGTTTATTCTTAGTGTAAGTCTTTTCACATAAGTCTTTTCACATAAATACGTTGAGCCAAATGCATCTAAAGCGACCTTTGACAGCTGAAGATACCTCCTGACTGCAAACCAGCAACTTGCCATCAAATTCCGCTCTCAGGGTTCGATCTATTGAAAGTTCAATCAATACATCCTCCAAGTCAGACACTAGAATCTAGTGTCTGAAGGGTTCCCAAGATATGAGCTCACTTTAAAAACTTGGTATCTCTGGGATCCTTAGGCAAAGACTGATCCAATGCACATCATCAAATTAGGCTGGGTCTGGTAAAAAGTTGTGAAATTTGGCATGCACATTCCAGCCAGTCTCCTCATTACCCACAGCAATTTATAGGCCCCCACCCCAAACTCTCTAGTGCCACCAGCAGGTCAAAGTTGCAGGAATTTTCAGGTACATTTCTGCGTGTAACTTTTGAACCGTATGTCCAATATTCAAAAACTACTATGTCACTGGTATCCCTGGACTCCTTGGGCGAAGCTGAATCCAACGCACCCTATCACGACATTTTCCTGCAGGGTAGAGTTTCCGCCATTTAGAATTTTATGAAAAACACTCAAAATGCTTCTCCTCCCTCAGTTTTTGGCCAATTTTGCTCAAATTTGGTACATAGCATCTTTGGACTGAACCTCATCAGAAATATCCCTTGATTTTTTAATATCTCTTATCGTTTTGTCGTGACAGCCAATCAAACGCGTCCTAAAAGTCGCCAAACAGGAAGTGAGCTCATATCTCCGGAACCCTTCATAGGATTATTTTCAAACTTTTCACAGATAAGTTTGAAATAGCTACTACGTCCCTTATATTTGAATTATATTATTTTTATTTAAAGGGGTGTTATGCAACATTCAGTGCATAATCTGTTTCCTACTCAGGGGTCGGCAACCCGCGGCTCCGGAGCCACATGCAGCTCTTTGATCCCTCTGATGCGGCTCAGTACAGCGGTCCCTCGTTTATTGTGGTGGTTACGTTCTAAAAATCACGACATTTTCCTGCAGGGTAGAGTTTCCGCCATTTAGAATTTTATGAAAAACACTCAAAATGCTTCTCCTCCCTCAGTTTTTGGCCAATTTTGCTCAAATTTGGTACATAGCATCTTTGGACTGAACCTCATCAGAAATATCCCTTGATTTTTTAATATCTCTTATCGTTTTGTCGTGACAGCCAATCAAACGCGTCCTAAAAGTCGCCAAACAGGAAGTGAGCTCATATCTCCGGAACCCTTCATAGGATTATTTTCAAACTTTTCACAGATAAGTTTGAAATAGCTACTACGTCCCTTATATTTGAATTATATTATTTTTATTTAAAGGGGTGTTATGCAACATTCAGTGCATAATCTGTTTCCTCCTCAGGGGTCGGCAACCCGCGGCTCCGGAGCCACATGCAGCTCTTTAATCCCTCTGATGCGGCTCAGTACAGCAGTCCCTCGTTTATTGTGGTGGTTACGTTCTAAAAATAACCCACGATAAGCGAAATCCGCGAAGTCGTCAGCTTTATATTTTACAATTATTCTCCATGTTTTAAGACTGTAAACGCCTCACCACACACATTCTAAACTTTTCTCAGACTGGAATTAACGTTTTCTCACATTTCTTTCTTGTTTAAAGACTCAAACTTTCATAGATTTTCAACAAAAAAGCACAGTATTATAGAAGGAAACCAAAGTGTATTTTGTGTGTATTTCACAGTTCTTATGACCGAGCCTCTTCGTCCTGGCGCCGCTTCGCTGTGGCGGGTTTTGTCGGGGAGAAAACTTGCAAACATACAGCACTTCAGAGTCACACTGCAAGCCAATCAAGACGCAGAAATGCGCGTTGATACATTATAAAAAAGAAATGGAATAAAAAAATCTGCGAAAGAGCATGCCCACGAAAAGTGAACCACGATATAGTGAGGCACCACTGTATTTAATTAAAATGTATTTTATTTCAGTTCATTCATTTTCAAAATGTAATTCTTTGGCACAAAGGCAAAAAAAATAAGCTGTTATATGCAGTGTTATTTCATTTTAAATTTCAAAAGGGTTTTGTGGCTCCCAGTGTTTTCTTTACTGTGTGAAACGGGTCCAAACGGCTCTTTGAGTGGTAAAGGTTGCCGACCCCTGCACTAGATGAAGCAACTTTACTGATCTCACACAGGAGAAATTCTTCTCTGCATTTAACCCATCCTGTTTTTTCTGTATGATGATGTACTACCAATCTTTACTGCAATGTCAAGAAAGTGTTTAAACTCTGCATTCCTGACTTTGTACATGAGAGTTTCTCTGCATATGAAATAGTGTGTAAAATTGACACGAGTTGCAAACTGTGGGACTCGTGCATTTTGTCCTCTCATTTTTTTTTCCAGCATTGCTCCATCGCTTTCCATGCACACTGGCACTTGTTCCATGGTCTTTCAGTTTGTTGTCCAGATTATAGAAAATGTAGTACACGTCACCGTCTTGCCACCCCTCCCCGCTTTCTGATTGGCTCCCAGAATCGGGAGAGCTCGCTTGCCATAGTTGCCAGGCTGTCTTTCAGATCGGAACGAACGAAAGCAGCCTGGGATTTCCCAGGTTAGTAATGTGACAGGATACAGTTCCATCAGATAGAGGCATTAGTTCAAGTTCAGCAGCCACCTTCTCCCCGTTCATAACCTGACTGGTTTGATGAACATTTCTCCGATCGTGTGTGGCTTTTTGTCTGCACTATTAAATATGACATCTCATTTACCTGTCCAGCCAGAACCGCATGCTTGAAAAAACTTTACAAAGACGAGTGGATCTGGGGCTCCCCGATTTCAGAATTCGTGATTGACAGGCAGATTAACCAATCAGAGAGATGTATGCTCCACTTGCATCAAAAACAAACATGAAAAATCTACATAATGGACTAAGAAACCGCATATGTTTTTACAGAATCAACAACAAAACACCAAACTATGACTTATTACAGGTAAAAGAAGTTTATATTTTTTGTTCTGAATGTTACGAGAATTTTCGAGAGGCGATGTCTTCCACATTTGAGAGATGTGCTACAAATTAGCAGCTGTGATTAGATCATCTAAAATTTTGATGAAGGTTTTTCACGCTCACTTGTCTGGTCCTTGTCCCTTCTGGATTCAAACAGAATGAAGAAGGAACTGGCTGCTCAAGCAACCATCTCATATGAAGCCATCTGAGCTTTAGCGGGGATAGACTTTTGTTTAGTTAGGACTTACTTTGTCCCTGCTAGTCTCCCTCCTTTCTTGGTGGGTTTATCTGACAGACTGGGGGTCACATGATTTTTGCAGTTTAAGACTCTCGAATCTGTGTGGCTGTGTCTGTTGTGAATCTATGTGCAAGGACTTTGGAGCACACAACACACTGTTCAGTTCTACTTGATTTATAACGATGCACGTGAAGCCAAATTTTATAAAGGCCAAGTGAGGTTCATTTGGTCTTCTGATAATTTGTTATTAGGTTCTTCTTCTTTTCAGACCAAAAGTTTGTTTTCACACCTGACATTTTGGACTGCTCACATGTGGTCTTTTTCAGAGTATTTATGTGATGTTGCCGTGACGTGTCCGTTCAGCTGATTTATACAGTGCACATGAACATTGGAATTTTTACACAAATAAACCTACTTTATGTCATATTTTAGCTGTAAAACTTTTTTCCCAAATTCTCCATTAAAATGTATGGGATCCCTGTTTAGCGGGAAGTGCCACCACAAGAAAGTGTGGTTTAGGAGCGTTTAGAGACAAAAGTGGGCGGGGCAGAATAAGGTGAATAAACCGGGATTAGGACACTTTGTATAAATTCTTCTCTGTGGTTTCTGGCTGTGGAGGAGAACTGGTCCATGTGGGGGTGTATCGTTTGGGGATCTCCTCTTACCAAAAGTAGAGGATGTTTCAGAGCAGCGCAGCCTCTTCTTTGCCATCGCCCCCCCCCCCCCCCCCCCCCCCACTGCCTCATCAGCAGGCCTCTCCGAGACTAAACCAGGACTAAACCGGGTCTAAACCAGGATTAAAGCGGGGCTAAACCGGGACTAAATCGGAACTAAACCAGCACTAAACCAGGACTAAACCAAGACTATACCAGGTCTAAACCAGGACTAAACCAGGTCTAAACCAGGATCTAGCCAAGACTAAACCAGATCTAAACCGGGTCTAAACCAGGACTAAACTGGGACTAAACCAGGACTAAACCAAAATTAAACCAGGTCTAAACCAAGACTAAGGCAGGACTAAACCAGGTCTAAACCAGGTCTAAACCAGGACTAAGACTGGACTAAACCAGGACTAAACCAGGACTAAACCAAGACTAAACCAGGACTAAGGTGTGTGTGTGTGTGTCTGTGTGTGTGTGTGTGTGCATGTACGTGTGTGATTATATTCTGTGTATTATTGAATGATTATATGGACTTTTTGTTATAAAAGCATTTCCATTTTAACAAAGTACCTTCTAATTCTGCCCTGTCCTAGAACACCACACCACAGTGATTTCAGTGATGGGGGAGGGCTTAGCTTAATGTCATAAAAATATGTCACATAAATTAAAAATTTCACCATCCCCCCTGGTTTCATTCAACTCGACTACTGGCCACATCTATCTAGCATTTATTCATTACAGGTGTCTCAAGTGCTCAAAAATCCAATAAATCTCTCAGTGAATAGAGTTGCGTCTCCACAGATCTGACCTGTAATGTAGTCTATAGTTGTTACCCGTGAGATAGATGGGCTTGATCTCTACCGTGGAACATTCTAGACAAAGCAATAACATTTCCATTTCCATGTGAAGAATTCACCTTTAACTCTCAAAATCATGCTGACCCCATTTAGCAAACCTCGTAATTATGTTGAAAATTATGTTCAAAACATGCTGGCTTTACCCATTTACATAAAGGCCTTTTAAATATACTTTCCCTCGTGCCACATTTACTTTTTTGGAGTGCTTGCCTTTTTTTTTTGTGTGCTTATTTTACCCCCTTTTTTTTTTCCAAGAATGCCCTCTGCCTGTTTTCACTGATTAGAACACCTGCTCCTTTTACCTCTTCTATTTTTTCTGTACATTATTTTTTAAATCTTTCTTCATATTTTCTGCATTTTAGATGTATAGAAGACACCAAGTATATATATATATAGACTTATGTAACAATGATTTTTTTAAAAAAAGAAAAGAAATGTAACCACCCTTTGCTACGTTGACAGAGCTCCAAACTCATGGCTTTTAAAGGAGAATTAGCGTTTTTTTTTACAATCTGAGCCTTATTTCAGTAATAAAACAAGTTGTTTTACTCACCCATAGCACTTTGGTGTCATATGGAGCACTTCCAGAGATGTTTTAGATTAGCGATAGCTAATATGCCCCGAGCATGTAATATATGCCCCGAGCGGTTTCCAAATAACACAAACTTTAGCACTTTTCAAATCATAAAAGCTCGATGTCTTAGTCTACGCTTTTGTTTGAGTCAAAAGTGGCCTGTAATCCGAGATTTATCCATAATTTACAGCTTTGCGTTTCATGTTTGGGTCCCGGGAGCTGAGAGCGAAATAAGCGGTGACTCCGCACATGCGCACTGGCGTCCTCATCTACTCGAAACTATGGATAAATCTCAGATTATCCATATCCATATGATTTGAAAAGTGCTAAAGTTTGTGTTATTTGGAGACCGCTCATAGCTGTGCCACATCAGGGTCAAGTAATGCAAAGTGAGCGAAGTAAAGAGTTCATTTTTGTTTCACTACGTTCCATTCATAGTTTTGATCCCTTCAGTGAGGATCTAAAATGTAAATAATTGTGGAAATAAAAAAGTAAAAAAGACTGTCCAAACTTTTGACTGGGAGAGTACATTGTAAATATGCCACACTGCTACTCAGTAGCAGAACAAGAAGCTACGTACACCAGGATACATAAAGTATTAGCATCTAGTACACAAATTACAACCAATATCATTCAAAAGAGCTGTCAAAACTGCATATACCACAAGTCCAATTCCACAGACTGATCTGCTCATTTCCTGTGGACCTCAGAAGGAAAAGCAGAGTATTGTTTACATTCTGTGGTTTAGCGTCACTTAGCTGCAGATGTGGCAACAGCTGTGCTATGCTAATCCAATTATTCTAGCCCTGGTCATTAGCATAGCCTGTTCCATATTACCTGAGAAAACATGCGTTTGTTTGGAGATGTTTGACAACCTCCACGTTGGGTTTACTTTGCATCACTCTGAGACTTTTACCAACAATGGTATGTACAGTCGGAGTGAGACGTGCTTGGAGGATCCTCTGGAGGTTTAAGTGTTTCTTGTGGGCCATATTTTGCATAATCTGGGTGTGTGTCGAAGCGCAGATGTACCGAAAGTCAACAAACGCGTGCTTATTTCTTTGTAATCGTGATTAAAAGTGTGGATGTGGTGGTTAATGGTGGAGAGGAGGGAGGAGAGGCTGTAAACATGGATGTATGGGGGTTGAATTGGAGAAGGTGCTCCCCCGGGGCCCATAAAAGCTCTTAATTACAGCAGCAGGGTTTGTGGTGCGGGGCATGGAAGAGGGAGGGAGAGGGGCAGAGGGAGAATTGAAGGGAGACTGAGGAGGGGTGAAGAGACAAAGAGTGAGAGAAGAGGTGAGAGAGGAGGGGTGATGAGAAAGGAGAGTGAGGGGAGGGGTGAGGGAGGAGTAAGCAGATGGAAGATGGGCGATAGTATCTGTGATAGTATGAGTGTTTGGCCACTGATCTGAAGGTTGGCAGTTCGAATCCCGAGCGGTCAGAGATGAATTGGGGAGTGGCCTTGTACCCCTAGTGTCATTCATGTTATTCATTCATACACTGGTGTGTGAATGGGTGAGTGGTTTGTTGACGTTCCTTGAAGGTGGAAAAGCAGTATACTGCATAAAAATGTGACCATTTACCATGAGAGAGAGAGGAGGTGCAGCTGCTACGAGGTGAAGTCTGCACAGTCCTGGTTAACTCAGAATAACAGACAATGTATATGTCACAAGCAAAACGACCAGGCAAGATAAAAAAATAAATCATTATATTCTATTATCTGACTGTTTGTAGAATCCCTCAGTCGTCCAGGTAGAATCCATGGCAAAAGGAGACATTCAATTTGTCAAATGGACAAAATGTTTATTTGGTCGAATACGTTATGCAACTCATGCAAGCTGCTTCTTCAGTTCAGAACTGAAGAAGCAAATTGAATTTCTCCTCTTGCCTGTTATCTGACTGTTTATGTCATCAATAATTGACTAGAATAGAGCCATAAATATAATGGCTCTATTCTCAAATAATAATCAAAGCATTCTTTTATTAACTATTTTATCTGTAGTCCTCAGTGTATCCAGTGCACCATGTATCTCCTCTGAGGTTTGAATCTGGGATGTCCTGTTCCACTACAGCAGAGAAGACATTTTCACCACTTTGCCTGGACTGAATTGTGCTCTGTGTGTTTGTGTTTTGTTTTTATCTTTTATTATTTAAGTTACATATCCTCAAAACCACAATAACATTCACAAAGTACTCAGAAGACACAACGGGGAATGTGGGCACGGGAACAAACACCACTGGGTATAAGGGCCAAGGGGGCAAGGGCAGAGGGGGGCAGGGGTCAGAAGTCCAACCGAGGGGAACCGGTTCGGGAGACGGAGAAAAGAGTATTGTCTGGGGTGAAGGTGCTGTGGAACTCCGCTTCTATTGCGGAGTGGAGATGGTAAATGGTCACATCTTTATATAGCGCTTTTCCACCTTGAAGGCACCCAAAGCGCTTTACAACAAGGAACCATTCACACACCAGTGTACGCAGACACTGGGGGCAAGGAGGGTTAAGTGTCTTGCCACAACAGCAGCATTCATCTGTGGGAGCTGGAATCGTACCAACCAACCTGTGGGTCAGTGGATCTGACCGCTCAACCACTGATGTTTCTTATATCAAGAGCAGGATTTGAACCGCCAACCTTTGGATCAGTGGACAAACGCTCTACCAACTGAGCTACTGGTGAACGTGGGCGCTAAGGAGCGCTGTGAAGAGGGGCCAGTGCTCTGCTGCGCGGCCGTCGTGGAGGTGGTGGTTCCGTGCCACGAAGATTGTGTTGATGGTGGTGGGAGGGGCCAAAGGTGCAGATTGGCAGCTTCACTTCAGTCAGTCTGACCCCGGGCAGCTGCGGCTACAATAGTGTGAAGTGAATGAGTAATGCAAAAAACTAACTCCAGAAAAGCACTACATAAGACTCATGTGTTATTATGTCTCTTTGTTTAGTAAAATATACAGGATTTACTGTAGTTTGTGCTGTATTACTGTATTAGTACATTATATAAAGTAAAAAAAAACAAAAACTTAGGCACCGAGCAGACTTACACTGCTCAGAGTAAATCATGTTATGTGTTTGAATCATGTTGTGTGGTTAAATGTGTTTAGTGCGGTACATTCGTCTTCACATGAGCACAGTCCTTCTGTATCTTCTGAACCAGATCTCTCTCTCACTGACGCCATTTTACTCTCAATTGCGCCACTACCTCAGTGTTATGGGCCATACCTCTCTACACACACCCTCTCTCCTCCTCCCTTCTTCCTCTAACGCTCTCTTATCTCTCCTTCACCCTCTCTCTCTTTTCTTTTTGTCCACTTTCACTCTCTTCCATCTGTCCTTCTTTCTCCAACTCTCTCTCTTACCTCTCCTCCACCCTTTTGTCCTCTTTACCTTTCTTTCTCGTCCCTCTGTCCGCTCTCTTTCTCTCATCTCTAGTTGCCCGTTGTTTTCACCTCCTCCTTCCCCGTCCAGCTTCTCTTTCCTCCACCCCGTCGCTCTACTTTTTCCTCCACTTTCCCTCTTTCTGTTCCATCACTTCCATTTGTCCTCTCTCTTTCTCCCCCTTCTCTCTCTCATCTCTCCTCCACCCTTTTGTCCACTTTCTCTATCTCTCTTCCCTCTCTCTCTCTTTCTCGGCTCTCTAGCCCCCTTTGTTTTCATCTCCGCCTTCCTGGTCCGCCCTCTCTCCTTCTCTCCCTTCTTTCTCTATCTCATCCACCCTCTTTCACTCCTTTGTGTCCACCTTCCCTATCTCTCTTACATCTCTTACTTCTGTCTTCTTTCCTCTCTCTCCCGCCTCCCGCCTCCTGCCTCCTAACTCTCCTATCTTTTTTTCCATCCTCTCCATTTTGCTCTCGTGTTTCTATCTTTCTAACCCTCTATCTCCCTTCTCTCTTTCTCTATCTCTCTCTCCCCTTCACTCTCCTCTGTCTCTTTCTCCCATTCAGTCTCTTCTCTCTCTCTCACTCTCTGCCCCCTTCACCCTTCTCTTTTTTCTCTCTCTCTCCCCTTCACTCTCTCCCTCTCTCTTCCCCTTCACTCTCCTCTGTTTCTCTCTATCCCATTCACTCTCCTATCTCTCACCCCTTCACTCTCTTCTCTTTTTCCTCATTTCTCTGCTCACCCCTTTGTCCCGTTTCTCTCTCCCCTCTCTCTTTCTACTAAGTTTCTCATCCTCTCCAGTCTCTCTCTTTCTTTTGCCTGCTCTCTTTCCTCTCTCTCTTCTCTTTCTCTACCTTAAACAAACAACTCTATTTAATGTTGTTCTTTCTGGGACCAAAGCATTGCACTAAATCATGGACAATAATCACAGAGCTTAGCCGGAATATCCCACGGGCCATTTCCCTTTCTTTGTCCTCCGCTCTCCCTCTCCTTTCCTCACTCTCGCCTCCTCTTCTCTCTCTTTCCTTTTTTTCTTTCTCTCCATCACTTGTTCCTTCTCTCCTTCCCCTCTCTCTCAGTCTCTTTTCTACTCTCCTTTCCTCTCCCTCTCAGTCACTCCTCTCCCTCTACCCCCCTCTCTCTCTTACTCTCTCCCTCACTCCTCTCTTTGTCTCCCTCTCTCTTTCTCTCTTCTCTTCCTCTATCTCACATCTTATTGAATAATGACACGACTAAAAACAGGCTGGACACTCGCGGTCATAGTTTTTCATATGACCGCGTTATCGACGGGCTGATTATAGATGAGAGAGGAAGGAGGAGAGGAGAGAGAGAGGGAGGGGTATAAAGAGAAGAGACCAAGCAAGAAAGATAGTGTAGACAGAAGAAAAGGGAAAGAGAGAGAAGACAGAGGGAGAGAAAGACGCAGGGGCGACAGACGTGAGAAAGGGAAGAGGGGGAGAGAGAAAGAAAGAGAGAGAGGTATAATGTGTATTTCCAGTGCTCATGAAATTACACTTCACAACATTTAATCAATAACCCAATCAAACCGCTCTATTTTATCCTCTCTCCTCCTCCTCCCTTTCCCTATCCTCTCCATTCTCTCTCCATTTCCCCTTTCTGTTCTTTCTTATCTCTCCCATTCTCGCTCCCCTCTCTTCTCTCCTCCTTTTATTTCAATGCATTTGTGTGTTTGTTGTGGTGTTCCAACACAGAGAAATATGATTTAATGATGGAAGTTGTTGAACTGGTAATATTCTGCCTTCACTAGTGTTCAGAAACTAGCTTTGCAGATAGCGAACATTCCCTCCAATAAAGACTCAGGAAGCCTCTGTTGTTCTGAACATTTACTGGAGTTGACTGTAAAACTGTAACAGACAAAAAAAAAATCTGAAACAAAAATAAATACATATTACAATAATGTTTTCACACTCAAATGAACAGAGAGCCACACAAAACAATGCAGAGCAGCACAATACAATTCAATACATACACAATAACAGCCCAACATTAATTGAACTTCCCTAAAATATCTATAAAACAAGTGGTTAGCATGATGCTAACATCAATAGAAACCCCCATAAACATGCTAACTCCACTAGCATCACCCATTTCAGCCTGGACTTGAAATTCAAAACAACTCAAAGTACCCCACATAAGCCTTACAAAATGAATTAACGTCTTGTAACAACACAATACTCACAGACAGATGTTTTCATGAGCTAGGTGACAGTTTACAGGACCCAAAAATTGGCAAATAACAGAACAGTAGAAAGCTCTGGAACAATATGGCTGCTAAGGTAGCCCAGAGCAGACAAAACAGACAAACTCAAAGCAAAAATACTCTCTCTCTCTCTCTCCACTGGGGCAGAACAGGTATTTTGATAGTTATTGGGATGAGTTCTGATTGGTTGTTCTCATGAGTATAAATGGTACTGTGCCACTAGGGCACACTCTCTTACGCCCTCTCACTACGCTCTGACTACCGGGCCTGTATGTATGTGAAAACAGTGAATAAAGTTCAGTGGAGTTTTCAAAATTTTCCCATTGTGTACTTCCAGTTGCCTGCTTGGACATTCTTAGAACTTATTAGTGTGCATACACGACATTTGTATTCTTTTGTGTGGGGAGAACAGGAGAGCGGATAGATAAAAATGTTTGTTATTATGCATTTTGTGTGTGTTATGTTTTAACATTGAACCATTAAAGCCCCAGTGTGTAGGATTCGTGGCGCATAGGTGGATGGTGCTATTGCACTTTCTGTTTTAGCTACAGCAGACCTCGAGGGTCACCTCGGGCACACGCACGAGCCGCACGCCGCTACTGTATAAATAAAACGCGGTCCCGTTTTTTTTTTTTTTTCTTTTCTCATGAAAACACACATTCCCGATCATGTACCATGCTTTTATACGGAAAAGTACAAAACGAGGTTAGCTTACCTTAGAATGCTTTGCACAGGTCAAACTCTGTATTTCACCATAAACTTGCTCTCAATTTGTCCGTAAGGATCCAGCGAATAAAATCCAGTAAAACAATTTAGTCCAAAACATCTGTTGGATCCATTACGAGTCTGATCCGGCAGCATGCTTGTGTTGTTTACCCAAAACCACGAGCCTTGCCGAAGGCGGAGCCCAAATGTCCTTCTGCGGCTCTCGTATTCAAAATGGCTGCCTCTGCATGGGGAAGATCCCCCTTTTATGTGACTATATCTAAGTCCAAAAGAATACTTTGATTTCATGATGGAAGTGAAAAGGCTTGGAAAACAATGTATTTTTGAATGGGTATCTTCAATTTCAGTAATTAACGGGTAAAAAACTTTCACACTGTCCCTTTAAGTTCCAAGTTCA
Organism: Paratrypauchen microcephalus; assembly: GCA_036785185.1. Classification (NCBI taxonomy): domain Eukaryota; kingdom Metazoa; phylum Chordata; class Actinopteri; order Gobiiformes; family Gobiidae; genus Paratrypauchen; species Paratrypauchen microcephalus. Next base: position 312,253 of record JAVJIX010000192.1, read on the forward strand.
AAGTGTAGTTTATTGTCAGTTCACTCTGTAACAGACATTACACAGAGGACTGAAATTGTGTTTCACCAGACACAAAATGTGCAGTTTAACTAAAAACAAACACACACACACACACACACAGCTACACTCATGACATAAAGTGTACACAGGCATCAACAATAAATAGAAATAAAACATACAGGTAAACATATACTTTTCCAACAAGAAGGAAAGTTTGAGGTAGAATGAAATGTGCAGTATGTAAGGTGCAAAAGTGAAGGTGCAATTTGTAAAGTGCAAGAGTGCTGAAAGCTGCATGGACATCAGTGTGTGTGAGATTGTTTTTTGGATGTCACTAACAACAACAAAATATTCATAGAATGTTCATGGAATTTTCCTCAGTGTGTTGATTACCTGTGCAATTACCTATGTGCAATATTTATACCATACTATGTGCAATACGAAATCCACATGCAACACCTATACCACATTATATTATGTGCAATCTGTGAAATACTTACACCTTATTTGATCTTTGATTTAATCCTACCTGCACCTTTGTACATTGTACCTTGTATTTTTATTACATTTTATTACATATCTTTATTATATTGTTGATTATATTGTTTACTTCTTCCCCTGCACTTTTGCAACACTTTTTTACCATGTACTATGCCATTTACCATGCATGTTATTAGTGCTTCTGACTATCTCAGCGAGTCAACGGTTCTTCTGATCCTAAGCATTTCATTGCATTGTTGACCTTGTGTTGATTCTGCACATGACAAATAAACAATCTTGAATCTTGAATCTTGATTAGCCTGATGGCTTGTGGAAAGAATCTGTTTCTGACTCTGTGTCTGTGGCACCGCATGCTGCAGAACCACTTCCCGGATGGTAGGAGGGAGAACAGTTTGTGTGCTGGATGGGTAGTGTCCTCGATGATATTGATGGCTCTCTTGGAGCAGCGTGATGTGTAAAAGTCCTGAATTGCTGGTAGGGGTGAAAAGCCTCTCTGTCTGGCAGCTGCCGTTCCAGACAGAGAGGCTGCTGGTGAGGATGCACCTCTGTAGAAGGTGGTGAGTGCAGAAGTGGAGAGGTTCGCTGTCCTTATCCTTCACAGGAAGTGAAGGCGTGTCTGTGCTTTTTTGACTAGGGAGGTGGTGTTTGTGGTCCATGTGAGGTCATCTGTGATGTGCACCAGTGTTGGGAGTAACTCATTACAAAAGTAATTAATTACTGTAATGCATTACTTTTTGGTGTAACGCAGTAATGTAACGCATTACAGGGAAGAAAATCGGTAATATATTACTCGTTACAATGCCAGTAATGCACATTACAATACATTTTTAAACTACTTTGTTTTTGTGGGTTTTGCGTTTTCTTCATACAAAGTTCACGGATCACCACAAGATCAGCTACTGAATCTGATAAGTCCGCGCAGAACATTACATTTCATACAAAGTTCCGCAAGATCAGCTAGTGATATAAAAGTCCGCGCAGACCATTCCATTTCCTTTTACTTCGTCTCGAACTGGCAGACTGACAAAGGATGACAGAACCAGAAGAATCGGATAGTGCTAGCTCCTAGAGGGCAATACAGCTGGAACTATCTTAATAGCTATACATATGGGCTATATTCACAGATGTGTATGCCAAATGTGAAAATGCCATTTGCTACAGAATTGAAGAGGATGGCAGTGAACAGGTGCTGGAGTGCACAGTAAGGTGTGGCAAGAAGGGAAAGGACGATTTATCTTTTGGTATTGAAAGTGGGTAAGAAGCAATTACTGAACATGTTGGTTTTCAGTCTGCAGGCTCCCAAAACCTCCTGGATGGAAGGTGAAAGTCATGACACATGAGAGATTTGCACTGTAGATTGCCAAAACTTTATTTCCAGTCATTTTGGCGAGAGTAACTAAAGTAATGCAAAAGTAGTGTAATGCCTTACTTTTTATTTAGACTAATATTGTAATGTAAGGCATTACTTTAAAAAGTCAGTAACAAGTAATAAGTAGTGCATTACAGTTTTTGAGTAACTTGCCCAACACTGATGTGCACTCCCAGAAACTTGGTGCTTTTCTCAACCATTAATGTTTTATGTCAAGAAGGATTCGAACCACCAACCTTCGGATCAGTGGACAAACGCTCTACCAAATGAGCTACTGCCGCCTTTTAATTATGTTTATTAGCATTTATTAGCAGATGTTCATTTTGTCTTCTTATGTACTTTAACTTCTTGGGTTCTTTTTTAAAGACAATACAGTCAAGTGTATTTACCTTGTTGACATGTTTCGGCTGCTGACGTGTCATATATCAGCTGTTGTTACTTCCTGTAGGCGTGGTCAGCCTGATTGACCTGGCAGGTCCCTCAGACTGACCATGCCTCCTGTCGCCCAGTGCTCTCTGGAGGAGCGTGTCCCAGGTGTGTGAAAGGAGGAACGCTCTGTCACCATGGTTAATGCTGTCCATGCCTCATTTCCTGATTTCAGTGGCCTTCCTGATCCAGCGTTTGAACTTCTTGTTTTCCGATCCAATGACCCGAGCCCTGTCCCAATCCATAATGTGGGTATTTCTTTTACAGTGATCTGAAAAGGCGGATTTTAGATTTTCCTGCTCTGCTTTGTCTTTTTGTGTTCTGGTCAGTCTCCCTGATGTTCTTCTTCACATTCTTTTGGTGTTCCTTTTCTCGGATGTGAAAAGCCTGGCCCGTTTCCTCTATGTATGATTTATTGCATGATTTGCATTAGATTTCGTTACTGGCGCTACATTTTTATTCTTGTGGGATTTTGTCTCTGGGGTGTACATAAACTAACCATTGACATGTTTTATTATTAACAGCTTAATAACACAGGTGCACTGTGTAACATTTCTGAAGAGGGTCCACAAATGCTTTGAAAATGGCTGAAAATGTCCTGTATCTGTTTTGCATTTATTCTACTACATCTGTTATTTATTGCTCAAAATTATAAAAATAAACATGAATTCTTACTGTGAGTGAGATCGCCACTCCACAGGTCTAACCTATAATTTGGCTAGTCTCCATGGAGATTCATACATTTATGGCCATACTGTGAAACATTCTAGGCCAGGCATGGGCAAACTACGGCCCAGGGGCCATATGCTTTTATGTTAAGCTTCTTAATCCAGGCCGCCGAACTTGAAGAAATTATATTAATAAACCTTGTTAATGTTTTAATGTTTTAATTTCCCTGCAATTCTGGCGTTTTCCAATAGCTGCGCACTACATACATTGACCTTTGTTGAGGTGCATCGTATTACTCCACGTTTGTGCTTTACTCTTTGACCCCTCAGCCCTCCTGTAATGATGAGAGGAGCTAAGAAAAGAAAAGTGGACAGAGAATGTCGCGTGTTTAATAAGGAGTGGACAAGTAAATATTTTTTCACCGAATATTTATCAGCTGCTGTATAGAGACTGCAGCGGTTTTTAAAGAATATAATATCAGCCGTCACTTTGCCACAAAACATGCTAACTATGCTAGCAAACAGTCCACGAAAGAACGAAAGAACCTGAAGAACAGAACTTTCAGTGCTTTAAAATAGTAACTGTTAGTAATAAAAAACAAAAACAACAACTGTATTTTATTAATTACATTTTCTGTGTTTTAAGAGTCATTTCAATAAATAGCTAAATACTGTGGAACTTGAAAGATGGACATTTTTGTTGCTTTTGTTAAATTTTAATTGAAATAAAGCACATGTTTTCTACATATCCCATCTTATTTTTTGCTCTTATGAGGTGGATTACCAAAACACTAAATCCACCTGCTCTTGGTCTGGCCCTTCTGTTAAATTTTAGAACCCTTTGTGGCCCACGAGTCAAAAAGTTTGCCCACCCCTGTTCTAAGCACATCTCCACAGAGGCAAACAGGTGACGGCCCCTCCGCTGGACAAGTTACACAGTGTTAGTGCAAAGTGAATTGGAGACGAGTTGATGGAGCCGGAAGTGTGCCTGTGCTCACTTCCTCCAGTCCATGATTCAGACAGAAACATCCTCACTCTAGAACTTTAGTCCAGTTGACAGAATGGTATTTTCCTTTTGCTGTGGATCATACCCGGACAACTGAAGGATTACACAGACGTTAATTACTAAACCTATTACCTTTTGGGTAGAGCATTAAATTGTGGTCCATGAATTAGTGTTACCATATGAAACTAAGCAAAGATACATTGTTGTTTTTGTGTTAAAAGTTAGATAGCAATTCTCAACACAAAAATATAAGTTAGATTCATGTAAGATTTTCTCTTGTCTGCAGGAATCTTGTAAACTCTCTTATGTTGTAATATTGACATTTCCTCTTAGATTAAATCAACTTTTGGCTCATCTTCAATTCCTGCACATTGGTTTTGTCTGATAGGCATTTTGTGAAGGGGATGTTTGTGGAGATATTGACTTGTCAGCTCAAATCTGATTCTGAAAACTGAAGAGAGGCCAGCTCCCTCCTGCAGCACAGAGGGGGCAGAGGCGGTCAGTCTGTGGAGAGCTTTGGCAAAAGTTCAGTAAGCATATCTGATTGTTTTCAGTTTATTTAATGAAAGAAAATGATGTTGTGATGACTAAACATTACAGCAGTGAGCTTCTATTAAATTAGCAACGTGCACCTCTGTATTCCTCAGATGTGAACTCCAAGTGCATGCGTAAATTTTATTGAACCAGTTCCCAGATATGACTCATGTTTTCTCCACAGACTATAGAGAAGTAAATGTGAAGATGTCCTCCGTGTTTCCGTGGTGATTAGATCTTACTGTGCCCCTCCTCCAATCGATCCCCTCTGCGCTGGATAATCACTCATTTATATATTCATCCTTATGTACATACATGCACCTCTAGAGTAGCCACTGCAAGCTGAATTCTCACCATTTCTGTGAATTCACAAACTCTAGAGAGTCCGTCTTGTTCAGCTCTGCATGCCGCTTTATCTCTCCTCTCCCCCTCTAAATGTGTTGTATTTCTCATCTACTTCTTCTATCACCATCTCTCCACTTCTCTTTCCCTCTCTCCTCTCTCTCTGCTCTCTTTTCTCCTCTAAACGTGTGGTGTTTCCTGAAAATATGCCATAAACACATAACCCATGAAAGGGCCATAAAGAGACAGAGGCATGTTTTATGTGTGATCATGTGACTGTGGAGGCTCGACACACAAACAGTAAACAAGTGTTTATAGAGGCCTAATGTAAAGGAGACATTTACCATGAGTTTAGGAAATAGAAACACAGGAGTTACAACATTTCTTTTTTTCTTTTTTTTTACCATAGACTAGGACTAGTAAAAATGACTTTTACAATGATTAACACAGAACAAGCAAGAATCAGCACAGAAGCACAGCAGGCAACACGAGTGACAGCTTTGTGCAAACACAAAAAGAAATACATTAAAAATAATAATAATAATAATAATAATAATAATAATAATAATAATAATAATAATAATAATAATAATAATAATAATAATAAACAAATTTGATAACAGGAGAAGTTCAATTTGTCAAATGGACAAAGTTTGTTTGGTTGAAAACGTTTCGCCGCTCATCCGAGAGGCTTCGTCAGCTCTGGTTCTAATGCTGGTTAGACCCTGTTTAAATCTAGCTGCCGGGAGGAGCTACCTACCCTGAAAAAACTCTGAAACTATCCCCACTAATCTGTCTCTTTTGTTCTACGCATTCCTCTGGCGTCTAGTATTAGCATATCTATTAGCCCTATGAGGCGCTCACTGCACTTAAATAGCTCTGTAACTATCAACTCATCTGTCTCTTTGTATTTCAAGCCTAACGACCCTCCCCACCCCTCTGTTAGACAAGTTGTGTCTAACTCCCCCATTTCTGTTTAACAGAAATGGGGGAGTTAGACACAACTTGTCTCCCATTTATAATTCGATTCTCAAACCAAGTCAAAAACAGACAAAGAAACATTAGGGCAGACAAGCCAGTGCAGAGGGGTGGGGAGGGTCGTTAGGCTTGAATAGGCTTGAAATACAAAGAGACAGATGAGTTGATAGTTACAGAGCTATTTCAGTGTAGTGAGTGCCTCCTAGGGCTAATAGATATGCTAATACTAGACGCCAGAGGAATGCGTAGAACAAAAGAGACAGATTAGTGGGGATAGTTTCAGAGATTTTTCAGGGTAGGTAGCTCCTCCCGGCAGCTAGATATAAACAGGGTCTAACCAGCATTAGAACCAGAGCTGACGAAGCCTCTCGGATGAGCGGCGAAACGTTTTCAACCAAACAAACTTTGTCCAGTTGACAAATTGAACTTCTCCTGTTATCATGGATTGTACCTGGACGACTGAGGGACTTTTCACGCATCTTAAAAATAAACATATTTGGCATCTTAATTAATAGCAGTTTTTAAATAATGATTAATGTAGTGCAACATTTGATTTAGATTTTCATAATTCCAAACACACTTCCACTTTCAGTTTAAATCATTATAAACACATTTGAGCCTTGATCATGTTTCTCTGGAATATTTTGTGGTTAAATGAGTTCTCACATTGGCTTCTGTCATATAAATAAATATATAAAGAGCGGCTCTTTGACATGAACTGATCCAAAAGACTCGGATCCCAAAGAGAAGCCAAAAGTCGCATCACTAATCAAACTTGTTTCAGCTCAAATTTAGAGTTTGGTGTTCTGTAGGGAGTGCTCTGGGAGTATGGGGTCCCCGCGGAGGAGCTGGAGGAAGTGTCTGGGGTGAAGGAAGTCTGGGAGTTCCTGCTTAGACTCGGCCCCAGATAAGTGGAAAAAAATTGATGGATGGATGGATGGCTTTGCTCACTGATTCATTTGACCTGCCTCAGCTGCAATTTCTGTCTTTGTGTCCATATCCTCCTGAGACCCGCCCATTCATTTGTGTCCTTTATAGTGGACATCTTTTAAGTTTTGAGATAGATTTTCGTTTGTGGCTGCACTATGATAAAAAGTAAAAAAAATCATAATAATAATCAGACCCTCCAGGAATTCGCGATGTTGCGATTTGCAACTTCAGCCAGTTCCCGTGAATTCAGGGCGGAGTTGCAATTTTGACCAATCACCGCCACTTTCCCGCAATTTTTACCAATTTTGACCAATCATCGGCGACGTATTGAACTCACGTCGACCAACTTCCTTCTGTGGCCTCTGCGGAATGCGGCAACTACGGGAAGCAGCTGCCGACTCCATTTTCTCCCGTAGAAGAAGTAGCGTGCGGTGCATGCTGGGATATGAGTGTGCGAAGCGTGCTTTTTCACGCGCTTGGTCCACGCCCTGATTTCCATGGAAACGACTGCGGTCTGCAAACGCGTGTTAACTGCGCATGGGACAAAAAAGACATGACGCACATGCCCTTCAAACCACGCTCTGAACTGTGCACTCTGGGAATTGGGACATGGCTTCTGTCTGCGGCCAGCCATTTGCCCACAAAAATAACAGCAAAAGACCTCCTAGTAGTAGTTTACTTTCGATGTTGGTAAGGTTGTTTTAGGACCATATCTGTGATCTCTGTGTCTTTCAGGAATCAGGAAGGTTTTTATTGCCATATGAGTGAACAGGTTCACACATTAGGAATTTGCTTCGATGCCTGGAGCACTCCGAGCACCAGGGCTGCCATTCGCTGCGCCAACTTTGTATTATTCTTTGTCAGTAATAACTAAATTTTAATTACAAAAAGGGAAAATCGCAACTATTCATCGTGACTTTCACTTCCTCCCGCAACAAAATCGCAACAAAAACCTTAAAGATCCCATGACATGGTACTTCTTGATGCTTTTATATGGCTCCTTAAAGGGATATGCCACCCCCAGGTCAAATTTGGCCATCTCCCCACAGTCCAGAGACTAAAATAAGTGGTGGAAAGCGTTTTCCTGCTCACCCAGCCATTGTCCGAGAACTATTTTCCAGGGCGGAAGAATACAGCCGAATCACGCAGCACGTTGTGCAACAGGGGAACTCCCTTCCTGGTGCGTAACAGGGATTCCCCTGGCAGCGTGCTGCGTGATTCGGCTGTATTCTTCCGCCCTGGAAAATAGTTCTCACCCAAAATGACCAAGGCAAGCTCTCCGTGTTGATTTGCACATTTATTTGCACTCGATATGAATGCGCACTACACAGAAAGTAATTGGGAAACGCATCGAGCAAATTAATTCCTTTTGGCTGAAATCTTTCTCTGGCGACGTTAGACTCCAGTCTAAGGTGGAGGAGCTGCAGATACCGCGGCGGTCAGTGGCGACAGACTCGGACAATGGCTGGGTGAGCAGGAAAACGCTTTCCACCACTTATTTTAGTCTCTGGACTGTGGGGAGATGCCCAAATTTGACCTGGGGGGGTGGCATATCCCTTTAATGGTTCCCTAATACTGTAAATGAATCCTTCTTCAAAATCAACACTCAGTGCATGAGAAACAGAGATAAGATGAGAAAGAGTCATAAATATCTCTCTCAAACACTATTCTGGGCGCTGCAAATGAGGAGAAAAGAGCTGGCCTATAGTAGAGGGTGGGGGCGTGGCCAAACTCTCCGCCCTCAGCTCTGAGCCCTCAGCTGATCCATTTCCTTGTTTTTGCACGGGGGGAGAGATTTGAAGCGTTCCATTGAAAAATAAACACATTTCCACAGAAAATTAAATTAAACCACTGCTGTTCAAAGGTCCAGAGGCTCAGATAAAGGACTTCCGAGCCTAGAAACACTCAGCAAATAAAAAAACGCATTTCGCATTGCCTAGCGCATTCGCAGTCCAAACTCTCTGGGCGTGATTTACAGAGACGCTGAGGTGGAAGACAGACAGACGGAGGTGGAACTGCATTTGCATTCCTTTTTTCGATCTGACGTCAATAAGGTGCCATGTTCAAAATCGCCCGTTTGAGCTTCGATTTTTTGTAACGCAGAAAAGGATCACAAATGCTCAGTTTAGACATTTCGCAACTTTTAACCATGGGGGGGGGGGGGGTAAACAGGGTAGGGGAGCTCACATTAACGTTCAAAAACCTCAGAAAGTGAAAATTTCATGCCATGGGACCTTTAAAAACACCGCAACTTTCATTGCAACTTTTTGGAAAATCTCACGCAAATTCAGGCATTTTAGCAATCACAAAAAATGCACGCGAAATCCTGGGGGGTCTGAATAATAAAATAAATAAACAAATTATTATTATTATTATTATTATTATTATTATTATTAATAATAATAATAATAGTAATAATATTATTAATAATAATAATAATAATAATAATAATAATAATAATAATAATAACAATAATAATACAATAACAATATATATTAATAAAATACATACATAAGTAAATAATAGATAAAAAAATAAAACATAAAAAATATAAATAAAAAAACATAGATAAATAAATAAATAAGAAATTAAAAGGCAGTCTAAAATCTTTTTGAGGTGACTGTAGAACCGACCGAAAAAATGTTTTTGTTAGGTTGTTAACTTGACATGGATTTAACACTTTGCTAGTCTATTACAGAGGACATGTTACAACATTATGAATAAAAATAAAATTAACAAAATGTAAATGCTAAGGTGTTCATTTACCTCCGAATAGAAAATTAAAATAATAATAATAAAAATTAGGTACACTTTTTTTTCTTCGGGTCCCAGGAGGATATGCAAGACACGTCACCAACCTTGCCCTGCTAATTTGCTTAGCTTTTGGTTGACTGTAATTCATCTGTTCTTGTGCATGTTCATTGCACTCTGTAAAGCACTTTATTTATTTATTTTTTAATCTGTGAAAGGTGCTCTACAAATAAAGCTGTACTTCCTTAAAGGAATAGTGTGGGTTTTTTTTATGTTAATCTGTATGGGTTTCCTTCTAAAAGTTACGTGTGTTGACACCGGCTTACCTCTGACACTCTCAGCTGATCCCGGTTCGGCTCACGTTCTGGAGCTCAGGTAAGTAGGTCCGGTAACTTCCCTTGAACATGAAATAAAGCTTGTTTTTCTTCTCAAAACAAACATTTGTCCAAAAGGAGATATATTTGCATCCCAAACAGTTGTCCACGAAACATCAAGCAGCGTAGATAGCGATCGCATTTTGTCTCTGTCGACTCATATCACTGCGCGCATATTAGCTGTATTAGCCTATTAACCTTTAGCGGAAGTGAACGACAGATGCGGTCCGCTGTAAGGAGAAGTTTACTAGTGAACAGGCAACAGGCAGGTAACGGGAGCGCAGTGATATGAGTCAACAGAGACAGAATGTGATCGCTATCTACGCTGCTGGATGTTTCGTGGAGAACTGTTTCGGACGCAAATATATCACCTTTCTAACAAATGTTTTGTTTTGAGAAGAAAAACAAGCTTTATTTCATGTTCCAGGGAAGTTACCGGACCTACTTACGTGGGCTCCAGAAAGCGAGCCGAACCGGGATCAGCTGAGACTGTCAGAGGTAAGCCGGTGTCAACACATGTAACTTTTAGAAGGAAACCCATACAGATTAACATTTAAAAACAACAACACACTATCCCTTTAATTACCTACTAGTAAGAAAGTGCTGTGATTGGTGGTGACTGAGATTGGCACTCGCTTTTCTTTCCAGTCCGACATCATGACATCCCAAGGTGGACCAGAGCATGTGTGAAACAAAATACAACTCCAGGTCTGTTTCTGAGAAGGCAACAACATTCTAATGTGGCTTAAAGGAGAATTAACGTTTTTTACTATCTGAGCCTTATTTCGGTAATAAAACAAGTTGTTTTACTCACCCATAGCAATTTGGTGTCATATGGAGCACTTCCAGGGATGTTTTAGATTAGCGATAGCCAGAGCGCTAATATACGCCCCGAGCGGTCTCCAAATAACACAAACTTTAGCACATTTCAAATCATAGAAGCTCGATGTCTTAGTCTACACTTTCGTTTGAGTCAAAAGTGGCCTGTAATCTAATCCGAGATTTATCCATAATTTACAGCTTTGCGTTCATGTTTGGGTCCCGGGAGCTGAGAGTGAAATAAGCTGTGACTCCGCACATGCGCACTGGCCTCCTCATCTACTCGAAACTATGGATAAATCTCGGATTACAGGCCACTTTTGACACAAATGAAAGTGTAGACTAAGACATTGAGCTTCTATGATTTGAAATGTACTAAAGTTTGTGTTATTTGTAGACCGCTCGGGCGCTACGGCTATTGCTAATCTAAAACATCTCTGGAAGTGCTCCATACAGGGCTCTCAAGTCTCACGCATTGAGAGTGTGACACACGCAATTTGGCGTGTTCACACGCTCACACGCCACACATGGCATTTCTTCCGATGATTTTTTTTTTTGTGCCCAGAAAATCGGTCTGTGTGGCTCAGTTTATGCAGGCACCGCGCGTTTTCAGCGAAAAAAACTCCCCCCCTCCTCCCCGTCCCGCTCGAAAAAAATCAGCCAATCAGAAAATAGATTGTTCTGTTGTTGGGCAGACTGTAGAGTGTAGTTTCAGCTGCTAAGTGCACACTGCGGTGATGATAAAACAATGATATAACTAGTCATGATATAACTCTCATTAGTTGCTTTGTAGTTTGGCGGCAGGGTGGCTGAGTGGCTAGCGCTCTTGCTTCACAGCAAGAAGGTTCCGGGTTCGATCCCCGGGTCGCCCAGACCTTTCTGTGTGTGTTCTGTGTGGAGTTTGCATGCATGGTTTGGGTTCGATCCCCGGGTCGCCTGGGCCTTTCTGTGTGGAGTTTGCATGTTCTCCCCATGTCTGGGTGGGTTTCCTTCGGGCACTTCGGTTTCCCCCATCAACCCAAAACATGCACCATAGGTAAAATCCTCCAGCTGAGGTCCTGACCAAACCAAAGCAAGAAGATCATAGAGATGGTCCCCGGGCGCAGTAATGTGTTGCCCACTGCTCCTAATATATATGTATATACTGTATATATATATAGGATGGGTTAAAATGCAGAGAAGAATTTCTCCACTGTGAGATCAATAAAAGTTCACTTCTTCTCTTCTTCTTCTTAAGTTTGCTCTTTAGACAAACATTTACAGCAGAGCTCTCAAGTCTCACGCATTGAGAGAGACAATTGGACGCGTTCACACGCTCACACGGCATTTGTCACGCAATTCAAGCCCCCCCCCTACGCAGTCTCACGCACGACCCCACTCAAAACTTGAGAGCCCTGTCCATATGACACCAAAGTGCTATGGGTGAGTAAAACAACTTGTTTTATTACCGAAATAAGGCTCAGATTGTAAAAAACATTAATTCTCCTTTAAAGCTCACAAGAGTCCATTTTGGTCTGTAGAATGTTGTGATGTCTTCTGAAACATCTGAAGCAAAGCGATTCTAGTGGAGAGAGCCGTACACAGGATGAAGCAGGTTCCCCACAGTTGTGTCGGTGATGAAGACGAGGGGGCGAGCGGCAGATAACCTTGATTTCAGCTCGTATAGAAACATTAAACCACACCGACTCGCACACAAGTTCACTGTAATCTGTGGAGCTGGATGTACTAGAGAGAGAGAAAGAGCGAGAAAGAAAGAATGATATTGATTAAAAATAGTCCGAAATAGAGAGAAAGAGCGTTAAAGAAAATGGTAGAAACAAGGTAGAGAGGGTGAGATGGAGAGATATTTTCAAGTTAGAGATAAATGAGTGTGTGAGCGAGAGAGAGAGAGAGAGAAGGGAGGAAGCAAAACAGAGGAAATAGAGTTAAAGATATACAAAAAGAGTATCGAAAACAGAGAGAGAGAGAGCGAGTAATGACAGAAAATAATGAGAGAGACAGAAGAGAAAGAAAGAGTTAAAGAAAAGGGTAAAAATACAAAAGAGGGGGAGACAGAGAGAGAGGAGAGATAAAAAATCAAGAAAGACATGGAAATAATAGGGAGAGGCAGGTGAAAGGGAGGGACAGAGAGATAGAGAGAGAATAAGAGAGTTACACATAGCAAAATGGTTAAAGATAAGAGAGAGAGAGAAATAAAGGGTGGAAGAGAAAAAGAGGGACAGAAAGAGAGAGAGAGAAGGAAATAAAGACAGAAAAAGATTAGATGACAGAGAGAGAGAGACAGAAGAGAAAGAAAGAAAGAAAGAAAGAAAGAAAGAAAGAAAGAAAGAAAGAAAGAAAGAAAGAGATTGGATCTGAGTAAAAAATAGTTGGAAAGAGAGGGGGTAAAGAAAGGGTAGAGAGGGAAAGAGGAGAGGAAAAAAAGAAGAAAGGTATGTAAATAATGGGGAGATAGGAGAAAGGGAGGGACAAAAGGGGCAGGAAAAAGGGGTAAAGATAAAAGAGAGAGAGAGAGAAAGAGAGAGAGAGAAAGAGAGAGAGAGAGAGAGGGGGGGGATAAGAGTTGAAGATGTAAAAAAGGTATAGATAACAGAGAGAGTAATGAGAGAGAATTATGAGACTGAAGAGAAAGAAAGAGATTGAATCAGAGCAAAGAAAAGAGAGAAAGAGAGAGCAAGTTAAAGAAAATGGTAGAAATAAGAGAGGGAGATAACAGAAAAAGAGAGAAATAATGGAAAGAGGAAATAATGAGGAGAGAATTACAGGAGAAAACGAGGAACAGAAAGACAGAGAGAGAATAAGCGTTATTACACATCGAAAAATGGGTAAATATAAGAGAGAGAAAGTGGAAGAGAAAACAATGGACAGAAAGAGAGAGAGAGAGAAGGAAATACAAAAAAGGGTAGATGACAGAGAGAGAGTATTATGGGAGAAACAAAGGAGGAAGAAAGATTGAGTAAAAAAATATAGTCAGAAAGAAATAGAAATAAAGAGAAAAAGAATGAAAGAAAAAGGTTGAGAGAGAAAAAAGAAGAAAGATAGGAAATTATGGGGAGAGATAAGGCAAAGGAAGGGACAGAGAGAATAAGAGAGTGATACACATAGAAAAGGGGATAAAGAAGAACATGATAGGAAGAGAGACAGAAAAATAGAAAAAGATTAGAATGAAAGGAAAAAGGGAGAGTGACAAAGAAGGGGAGACAGAAAGAGAGAGAGGGTGATTGAAAAGAGATGGAGAGAAGCTAGAGACAGACAGACAGACAGGATGGAAGATAGAAGAAAAGAAAAATGGAAACAAGAGAGAGAAACAGACAGAGTGAGAGGAGAGAGACAGAGAGGAAAGAAAGAGGTGAAAAGTATCGGGAGAAATCAGAGAAAGGGAGAGAGAGAGAGAGAGAGAGAGGTAGACAGAGAGCTAGAAGAGAGAGATGTCTTGTTGAAGGTGTCTTTGTCTGAACATATGCCGCTTTTTATTTGGCCCCAAATCCAGAGGAGGATTATCTGGATTATCCCAAAGTCCCGATCTCCAATCCCTCTTCAGACTGCGCTCCACTATCCTAACTTTTCCTTACACAACGCACCCGAAACTGAAAACTACGGACAAAACATGAACATAAAGGTTAGAGTAGAGGGTAAGTGTGCATGGTGAAGTGTCATTTGGACAGTTTCAAAGATGGTGGCGTCATGAGGTCTGGCCTGCTGCTTTGGCTGAAGGAGCTGTTGGAGAATTAACATGTCTAAATCTTCTGAGCTGAGGGGGTTTGGGGGTTTTGCCTTCTCAGCTCTGGCTCATGTTTTCATGGTATGAGGTCTGGGGGCCAAATGTGAGCCTTAGACCAATTTTTATTGGCCCTCAGGCTGTTCTGCTAAACTGGCCCATTTGACACTAGGCAGTATCTCTTACAGCATGTTTATGTAATTCTACCACTACGACCTTAAAAACATCACATTTTCTTGTGATAGAGACCTGACATTCATTTCTCAAAACTTATTAAAGGCACAGTGGCTCTGTCAAAACTGTCAAAAATGTAAAATGCATTGTGGCCATACCTGCCTGTCAAAGCCTGATCCCGTCAGATCTCAGAAGATCTCCAAGTACTAACCAGGGCCTGGTTAGTACTTGGATGGGAGACCGTTGGGAATTCCAGGTGCCACAGGGGGGCGCCAGTCGCAAAAAAGTCGTTGTGTCGTTGTGTCCTTAGGCAAGACACTTCACCCACATTGCCTAGTATGAAAGTGGTGAGTGTTGGAGGTGGTCGGAGGGGCCGATGGCGCAGATTGGCAGCCTCGCTTCTGTCAGTCTGCCCCAGGGCAGCTGTGGCTACAGAAAGTAGCTTACTACCACCAAGTGTGGAGTGAATGAACAATGAACTGTAAAGCGCTTTGGGTGTCATGAAAGGCGCTATATAAATGCTATGAATTATTATTATTATTATTATTATTATTATTATTATTATTATTATTATTATTATTATCTGAATCTGAATACCTCTGTACTGACCACATATCTGCGCCTTCTGCTTTGAATCTGTATTGATGTAATTGATCAGTTGGCCCTCCTTGAAAAAGTTTGGACACCACTGCCTTAAGGTCCCATGGCATGAAATTTTCACTTTCTGAGGTTTTTGAACGTTAATGTGAGCTCCCCTACCCTGTTTAGGGCAAAATGTCTAAACTGAGCATTTGCGATCCTTTTCTGCGTTACAAAAAATCGGAGCTCAAACGGGCGATTTTGAACAAGGCACCTTATTGACGTCAGATCGAAAAAAGAAATGCAAATGCAGTTCCACCCCCGTCTGTCTGTACTCAGCGTCTCTGTAAATCACGCCCAGAGAGTTTGGACTGCGAATGCGCTAGGCAATGCGAAATGCGTTTTTTTATTTGCCTGGAGGCACGTCCGAGTGTTTCTAGGCTCGGAAGTCCTTTATCTGAGCCTCTGGACCTTTGAACAGCAGTGGTTTAATTTTATTTTATGTGGAAATGTGTTTATTTTTCAATGGAACGCTTCAAATCTCTCCCCCCGTGCAAAAACAAGGAAATGGATCAGCTGAGAGCTGAGAGCCGAAAGCGGAGAGTTTGGCCACGCCCCCACCCTCTACTATAGGCCAGCTCTTTTCTCCTCATTTGCATTCAAGCAACAACGCCCATTATGGAGTGTTCAGACAGAGAAAAATGACTCTTTCTCATCTTATCTCTGTTTCTCATGCACTGAGTGTTGATTTTGAAGAAGGATTCATTTACAGTATTAGGGAACCATTAAGAAGCCATATAAAAGCATCAAGAAGTACCATGTCATGGGATCTTTAAGGCTATAACACCTCCATTAGAGCTGTGTCAGTACAGCTCCACAGTTCAGTACCTTCAGAGTGAAGCTGACAAGTTTAACATAATGTCCAGAGGACCACTTTTGAAACCTTATATATATTTGAAACCTTATATATATTATACAGGATTACACAGGTACAATCCTCCAGCTTAGGTCCTGACCAAGCCGAGCAATTAGATCATGGAGATGGGTCCCTGGGCGCCTGAAAGACGAGCTGCCCACTGCTTCTGAAGGATGGGTCAAATGCAGAGGAATAATTTCCCTACGGGGATGAATAAAGTTCTTCTTCTTCTTCTTCTTCTCCTTCTTCTTCTACTTCTTCTTCTTCTTCTTCTTCTGTATTCATCGCAGATGAACATGTAATTCTTAGTTTTAGCAACTAAGAATTACATGTTCATCTGAGATGCAATCCTTTGAATCACTTTAGTCTTTACCACGTTCACTTTGTGTTCATATCTCATGTTGATCACTGGTCTCCCTCTGCACCGCTCTCTCCATTTCTCCCTACACTCCCTCTTTTCTGACGTGACCTTTTACAGCAGGTTTGAATATTTATCACTTGGTTGTTTTCATTCATGCGTTTTTCTCTCAGTGTTTGTTTCTTCTGTCTACTGTGGATCACAGAGAGTTTCTGGGTCAGTGGGTCAGACAGGAAACATTATTCATGTGTGTTGGCCTCGGCCGCACACATCATCAGTTTGAGTAATGCACTGATCTGTTTACATGTGCACCTCTCTGTAGACCCATACTTCACATACAGTACACACTCTTCTGATAGCACATGAGTCTGTCCCTGTGTCACTGGAGCCCATCTCTCTCTTCACAACACAACAAGGTCAACGCACAAAGCAACACAATTCATGTTGCTATTGAATACATTATTGTCTGCTGTCTGAGGCTAAGGCCACCTGTGACTAGTAATACTTGGCAGCTGGTATCATCAGCATTCCCTGAAAGCGTGATTCTAACAGTAGACACTGCTCTGTCTGAGGTTTTATTAGACTTTAATCTGAGCTTTATTTTTAACACAATCTGAATAGAAAGAACAGAACTAGTTGGAATTACAACAGGTGACAACTCCTAAACAGGACCATGAACACTCATATTGATCACAGGTTCCTGAAAATGTGTTGTTTAAATCCATTTTGTGTTTTTTCAGACAATCTTATTTGACTGCTTTTGCTAACGTGTGCAATTTGTCTCCATGATAACTGCTGAACATTGTGCCAAAAAATACATACATGTAGAACACCCCCAGCGTGATGTCATTGCAAAGTATCAACATGGGACTCACTGTCATAAATCTAAAACTTAAACATACACTATGTAACTTTTCTGGTGGTGGTACAGAGCTTAGCCAGGGAAAAGCACTAGTTTGAGAGGGGAGTTAAAGAGGTTATTTTTGTCAAAAAAGAGAATCCTTCTTTGAATCTATAATTCCACCCATTAGGGTATGAATGGGTATGCTAAACTAGACACCAGAGAGAAACTGAAAACAAAGATGTGGGATAGTTTCTGAATAATTTCAGTATAGTTAGCTCCTCCCTGCAGCTAGATATAAGCAGTTTCCATCAACACTCTAACCAGAACTGACGAAGCAACTCGGATGAGCTGCGAAACATTTTCGACCAAATAAACTTTGTCCCGTTGACAAATTGAATTTCTCCTTTTACCTTTTCTGGTGGTGGGTTTGCACCTTGCTTGGGTTACGGTTGTTGTATGAAATGTAAATGTAAATAAATTATAGGAATAAATAAAACATATAGTGATTATAGGATCACAGTTCTCTATAATATAGACTACTCTGAGATCTGAACTTAAAACCTACTGGTTAAGAGCCATGAGGACTAACCACTGGGCCACCTTACACTCCCCTTCAAATAAATGCTGGTGTTTTGCTGTTATTACTGCAGCTGTGGTACACTCAACAAAAATATAAACGCAACACTTTTGTTTTTGCTCCCATTTTTCATGAGATGGACTTGAAGATCTAAAATTCATTCCAGATACACAATATTCCCATTTCTCTCAAATATTGTTCACAAATCTGTCTAAATGTGTGATAGTGAGCACTTCTGCTTTGCTGAGATAATCCATCCCACCTCACAGGTGCACCACATCAAGATGCTGATCTGACATCATGATTAGTGCACAGGTGTACCTTATACTGTCCACAATAAAAGGCCACCCTGAAATGTGCAGTTTTGTCTCACAGCAAAATGCCACAGATGTCACAAGCATTGAGGGAGCGTGCAATTGGCATGCTGACAGCAGGAATGTCAACCAGATCTGTTGCTTGTGCATTGAATGTTCATTTCTCCACCATAAGCCGCCTCCAAAGGCATTACAGAGAATATGGCAGTACATCCAACCGGCCTCACAACCGCAGACCATGTGTAACCACACCAGCCCAGGACCTCCACATTCAGCAGGTTCACCTCCAAGATCGTCTGAGACCAGCCACTCGGACAGCTGCTGAAACAATTGGTTTGCATAACCAAACAATTTCTGCACAAACTGTCAGAAACCGTCTCAGGGAAGCTCAACTGCATGCTCGTTGTCCTCATCAGGGTCTTAACCTGACTCCAGATCGTCGCCGTAACAGACTTGAGTGGGCAAATGCTCACATTCGATGGCATCTGGCACGTTGGAGAGGTGTTCTCTTCACGGATGAATCTCGGTTTACATTGTTCAGGGCAGATGGCAGACAGCGTGTGTGGCGTCGTGTGGGTGAGCGCTTTGCTGATGTCAATGTTGTGGATCGAGTGGCCCATGGTGGTGGTGGGGTTATGGTATGGGCAAGCATCTGTTATGGACGAAGAACACAGGTGCATTTTATTGATGGCATTTTGAATGCACAGAGATACCGTGATGAGATCCTGAGGCCCATTGTTGTGCCATACATCCATGAACATCACCTCATGTTTCAGCAAGATAATGCACGGCCCCATGTTGCAAGGATCTGTACACAATTCTTGGAAGCTGAAAATGTCCCAGTTCTTGCATGGCCAGCATACTCACCGGACATGTCACCCATTGAGCATGTTTGGGATGTGCTTGACCGGCGTATACGACAGCGTGTACCAGTTCCCACTAATATCCAGCAACTTTGCACAGCCATTGAAGAGGAGTGGACCAACATTCCACAGGCCACAATTGACAATCTGATAAACTCTATGCGAAGAAGATGTGTTGCACTGCATGAGGCAAATGGTGGTCACACCAGATACTGACTGGTTCTGAGTCCCCAGACCCCAATAAAGCAAAAAAAAAAAAAAAAAAAAAGCACATTTCAGGGTGGCCTTTTATTGTGGGCAGTCTAAGGTACGCCTGTGCACTAATCATGATGTCAGATCAGCATCTTGATGTGGCACACCTGTGAGGTGGGATGGATTGTCTCAGCAAAGCAGAAGTGCTCACTATCACACATTTAGACAGATTTGTGAACAATGTTTGAGAGAAATGGTAATATTGTGTATCTGGAATGAATTTTAGATCTTTAAGTCCATCTCATGAAAAATGGGAGCAAAAACAAAAGTGTTGCATTTATATTTTTGTTGAGTGTATATGCATGGTAGTTTCCTGGAGGACACAGATTGGGTGGCCAGATCCTTCATGTTGCTCATATTTCTGTCATTATTTACAGCTGAAAAAACATTGGTTTCAACACATGCTCTTGCCCATTTAATTATCGCCTTTCTGCCTGGTTTTAATTACTCCTCCTATACAGTACGGGCTAATGTAGACAGGCCAAGCACGAGACGCGGATCCGGCGGGCAAAAGTGCAGATATGCCATGCTAATGCGCTAATGCATAATGATTAGTGGAAGTATGAGGAGATTGGTTCCGGCTGGGTGCACGGCCTAATGCGCTCCTACACATTTGTATGCAGCAGCACGCGTCGCTCTGGGCTAAAGCAGCGCAGGATGATGCTACTGTGTTTATAGCCTCTGCATGCGTGACAACAAGGCTTTGTTTACCATGGAGACGCTCTATACAGTTACTATGGACCACTGACTATGACATCATCATCATCATCATCATTTTCATCATCATCCAATACAATACAAACTGTTTAAATCTATTTCTGTTTTTTGTATTTTTATGTAAAAATCAGGTACGGCGCCTGTAATTTTCATGTTGTATAAAGTGAAAATGAAATCTTTTGTTTTTTTTATGACACAGGAATTGTACTGCGAAGTATTCAAAATTGCACAATATTTATTTTAAACACCTAATACATAAATAAATAAATACATTAATAATAAGACTTATTATTCAATTAATTTCAATTAAATGAATGATGAAAAAAAAAAAAAGTTTAAATCTGCACACCTAAATTAAGGATTCCTATCTGAACATAATAATAATAATAGATGGTATAGGGCTTGGGATTGTGACGTCACACCCACAGACTGTATGAAGAAGTAGACATCGCCCATAGCATTCACATCCAGTTAAATGAAGCTCATCGAGGCTTGCAGCTATGGGACGAATTTGGAGTCTAGTTCCATATTAGGAATAAGAATTAATTTACAGACAAAATAAAAACACCAGGATCATGTAGAGACCAAAATGAGAACACTGACAGCAGCAGTTTTTTCCACATTTTTCCAATACAAAAGGATTTGGAGCTGGAATCGATGGAGCCCTATTTGGACCATGTCGTGTTTCACCAATATGCGTGTGACCTCTCTGTGTGTTGAGTGGATTTCGTGTTGATAAAGTTGTTGAAAACTGCCCCGTAATCCTCACACATACACTACAGATTATGTGTCATGCAACACTCCACAGATGGGACCAGTCTACGATACGGACGATTCAGGATTACACACGGCATCGTCTATCATCGACAAAATTAAATGCAGAAATATGCTCGCTCTGCCAATTAGAGCTAATGCCGGACTGGATGGGGTCACGCAAGGGTCAAAACTGTGGGTCAAAGGTCGCTAAATGAGAGAAGAATCCAAAATGACTATTATAGTGATTTGCTATGATTACACTTGAAGCTTTGTAAGTGAGGTACATTGTGTTGAGTTACTGTCACTAGAAGAGCTGCATGCATATCCAGTGGTACCTCACCTTACGAAATTAATTCGTTCCAGAAGTGGTTTCGTAACGTGAATTTTTCGTAAGTTGAGTAGCTATTTCGATGGAAAAGGCCTGATCCGTTCCAAGGTTGTTTTTTTTATAGTGTAAAATTTTTTTTTATAGTGTAACATTTGTGTTCTGCGTCCTGATTGGTCTAGACCAGGTCTAAACCAGGTCTAAACCTGGACTGGACCTGGACTAAACCAGGATTATCCCGGGACATGGCAGTGCCGTTGGATGAGCGCCTTGCTCGTGTCTCCGCGCTTCTTGCGCGTTCCGCGCTAGAGCTAAGAGGCCAAGAAAGACGCTTTTTCAGCGGGAATAAGAGCGGGGCGGGCTCTGGTTCTATCTGACCTCCAGAGCCGGGGGGCTGACACTGTGAGCTAAGAGGCCGAGAAAGGTGCTCTATCGGCGGGCAAGACCGCGGGGTCTCGCTCGGGGCGGGCTCTGGTTCTATGTGACTTCCAGGTCTAGACCAGAACTAAACCAGGTCTAGACCAGGTCTAAACCAGGTCTAAAACAGGACCGGACCAGGTCCAGACCCGGACCAAACCGGGACCAGACCAGGATTAAATCACCCTGTGCTCGCCCGCGTGTGCTCGGCCCCGAGGGGGAGGCATGGCCCGGGCACCGCGGCTCCATCCCGTGCCCCCCCCCCACGCTTCACTATCAACACATTCCTTTGAAAATCTATGAAAGTTCGAGTGTTCAAACGAGAGAGAAATGCGAGAAAAGCCCAACTCCAGTCTGAGAAAAGCGTAGAATGTGTGTTGGGGCATTTACAGCCCTAAAACATGTAGAACAATTGCAAAATACAAAGTTGTCCTACCTCGCGGACCTCTCCCACCGCGGGCCACCTCTGGAACCTAACCCCGTGTGTGTTGATAAAGTGTATTTATGTTTCGGGGCGTGCATCTGAGCACGCATCTGAGCGCGCATGAATTGAATTTTTGAGATTTCGCGTTTCGTAACTTGAATTTTCTTTCGTATCTAGAGACCAAAATTTAACGTGAAGGCGTTTCGTAACTTGGATTTTTCTTTTGTAGAGTCTTTCGTAAGGTGAGGTACCACTGTAATGGTTTGATGCTTTGCTGTGAAATCATGCTGGGGGTGCTCTACATGTATCTCTGTTGTGGAAAGTTTAGGATTTACCATGGAGGCACAATGCACACACAGGAAACACTGTCAAATAAGTTTTAAGATAGCCTGAAAACAAGACAAAATGGATTCAACATTTTTGGTCAGATTACCTTAAAATAAAGCTCAGATTAAAGTCAGACAGAACCTCAAACAGTCTCTAGTTAGCATCACACACCCAGGGAATATTGGTGACATCAGCTGCAACGTATCAATGAGCAGCTCTCGAGGTCAAAACAAGTCTGCTATGTACTGTCTGAAATTTATTCTAAGGAGCTTTGTTGTCTGAGAATCAGGAAGTGCACTTTAGCATGCTAGGTGTTGTTAGGGCTTATGAACTCATCATGGTGAATAATTAGGATGCTCAGAATTAGATTTCAGATTTCAAGTATTTATTGTCATTGCACAAGAAAGAACAACGAAAGTGTGTTTGGAGCATCCACATTAGAGTGCATTAGAGAGCAGCGCTATTCAGATACATGAGAATAGTGACATTATGCAGCAATGCAAAAAACAGTTCAGAACTATTGATGGGCGAGTGTGGTTATTATCCATGGGAGGGGGGGTAGAAAGGGGTGGAAAGGGGTGGGGGGGCAGTGTTCAGTAGCCTCACAGCTTGTGGGTACAGGCTGTTGGCCAGTCTGTGTGTTCTGGCCTTTATGGCCCTGTGTGTTCTGTGTGGAGTTTGCATGCATGGTCTGGGTTCGATCCCCGGGTTGCCTGGGCCTTTCTGTGTGGAGTTTGCATCTTCTCCCCGTGTCTGGGTGGGTTTCCTCCGGGCACTCCGGTTTCCCCCACCAACCCAAAACATGCACCATAGGTAAATCCTCCAGCTGAGGTCCTGACCAAACCGAAGCAAGAAGATCATGAAGATGGTCCCCGGGCGCAGTAATGTGCTGCCCACTGCTCGTAATAACAGGATGGGTTAAATGCAGAACTGAAATTTCCCCACTGTGGGACTAATAAAGGCATAGCTTTACCTTCTCCCTGAGGGCAGCAGTTGAAAGAGGTGGTGAGCAGGGTGGTGCTGGTCCCGCAGGATGTTACGCACTCTACTCAAACAGCGAGTGGAATAGATGGTGCTGATCTCTGGGAGAGTCGTCCCAATGATTCTCCCCGCTGTTTTCTCCAACCGCTGGAGTGCCTGCTGGTCAGCCTTAGTGCAGCTGGAGAACCACACTAAAAGAACAAACGTCAGCACACTACTGATCGCACAGTTAAAAAAGTTCACCATCAGACGTCTGGGGATACTTGCACTCCTCAGCTTCTTCAGATAATAGAGGCGTTGTTGGGCCTTTCCCACGGCTGAGGCAGTGTGAGTGCCCCAGGACAGGTCCTCAGTCACTGTCACCCCCAGGAACTTGAAACTGCTCACCCTCTCCACCACGTCTCCGCCAATGAAGAGAGGTTGGTGGTCCTTGTGTCCTTTCTTGCGCAAATCCACAACTATTTCTTTGGTCTTTTTGGTGTTTAGAGCCAAGTTGTTGCTATGGCACCAAGACACCAGATGTTGCACCTCAGTCCTGTAACATGTTTCATTGTCGTTGGTGATAAGTCCGAGCACTGTGGTGTCATCGGCGAACTTGACAATGAGGTTGGACGGGGAGGTGGCAAACACACCCTTGAGGGGCCCCGGTATTGATGAGGGTGGAGGAGGTGTTTTTCCCCACACTAACGCTCTGTGTCCGATTTGTTTAAAAGTCCACAATCCAATTGCACAGGGTGGTATTGACTCCCAGCGGATGGAGTTTGGGGCCGCAGTTTAAACGGCCGGATGGTGTTAAAGGCCGAACTGTAGTCCACAAAGAGGAGCCATGCATAGCTGTTCTTATGCTCCAGGTGCTCCAGTAATGTGTGCAGCACCGTGGCGATGGCGTCTTCAGTTGAGCGGTTCTCTCTGTAGGCAAATTGGTGTGGATCTGTTGATGGTGATATTGGAGATTTAATGTGCTTGATAACCAGCCTCTCCAAGCATTTGGCAGGAATGGACGTGAGTGCCACAGGTCTGTAGTCGTTGAGACATGTGACATTTGACTGTTTAGGGATGGGGACATTTGTGGCGGCCTTGAAGCAGGCTGGGACCAGAGCGCAGGACAGTGAGGTGTTGTAAATGTCGGTGAATTTTTTATGTTAATCTGTATGGGTTTCCTTCTAAAAGTTACATGTGTTGACACCGGCTTACCTCTGACACTCTCAGCTGAGCCCGGTTCGGCTTACTTTCTGGAGCCCACGTAAGTAGGTCCGGTAACTTCCCTGGAACATGAAATAAAGCTTGTTTTTCTTCTCAAAACAAAACATTGTTAGAAAGGTGATATATTTGCATCCGAAACAGTTGTCCACGAAACATCCAGCAGCATATTTTGCATTCGCGTATTGTCTCTTTCCACTCGTATCACTACGCCCATGTTAACTCTATCAGCCTGTTCATTTGTAAACTTCGGCGTAGACATCCGCTGAAGGTGAACAGGCTGATAGAGTTAACATGGGATGCGTACGGGATGCGTACTTTTGTTTCTGAATACGGGACGATTCTGTTTTTCAAGGGACAGTTGGCAATCCTATTCAGAATGCATAAGGTAAGTGAAGAATCATTTTGGACCGCTGCAAACTGTTTCAAATGAACTAATTCTGTTTTTCACACTTTTCACACTTTTAGAAATGCAAATAAATCTACAGAAATTTGTCTAATTGAAGTGTCTAATGAAAAATTTGCACATTTATAAGCTCAAGAGTAATGTGTCTGTAGCTGTAAATGTCTCGAATATTGTGAGTAGTTCCAGACTCTTTACAGTGGCTAATTCATTTTCTCAAGGCCATAATGTGTCTTTAGTCTGGTGTATGCAGTGGAATTCACAGGTTTGAGGAAGATCTTTATTAACTTTACATTCTAAAAAACGACCCAACATTGTTTGTTTTTTTGTTTGTTTGTTTTTTTGTTGAATTTGGACAATCGGCTCTCCCAGCTTTAAAGATCCTATTACGTAAAATGGACTCCCGTGAGGTTTAAATCATGTTATAATGTTCTTTCCTCCACAAAAACAGACCTGGATTTGTTTCACACATGTTTGAGTAATCCTGCATTATTAGTCTGTCTACGTAGATCTACTCCCAAATTATCCCAATTTTGGTAGTGGATGATCCTCCACCTACTTGTCTCCATGAAGATGTTGCTACTTTGCCTGAAATGTTCCACAGTATGACATGACATATCTATTTTCTTTTATAAATTTACAAAGGTTTCAACTAAGGATGCAAATTATCGATTAATTAATTAATCTACACTCAAAAAAATGGATTGTGTGTCTGCTAAATGAATCAAGGTGGAAAATGTAGCTTCTACCATATATAATCATGTTTTGTGGTTGAACATCATTAAGTTATGCTATTTTAGCATGATGTGCAATAACTTAACATTTGCTAAATTCAGTCATGCTGACAGAACCTAATGCTTTTGAGGTAAGACAGCAAATCGCGTGTACAACTCCAGAACAGAAGGTGGCAGTAGTGTGCGAGCAGGGAGTGTATGTACAAACTGGGAGTTTGCAGAAGAACACAGACTGGCTGCATTTGAAAGAAACGGGAGAGTGGACACTCGTGGTCAACTGTGACAGGCTGGAGCGTATAGGTAAGTAATGATGACATGAAAAGGTGAAACTGTAATGTATCCAGATAGGCTTGGCTAAGCCTTACTCTAGACCAGGGACCCGCAGCTCTTGAGCTACATGCTGCTCTTTGATCCCTTTGATGCGGCTCAGTACAGTGGTGCCTCGTTTATCACGGGGGTTACGTTGTAAAAATAACCCGCGACAGGCGAAATCCGTGAAGTACTCAGCTTTATATTGCGTGTATAAATATGCGTGTATTTCACAGGTCCTCTGACCGAGCCTCTTGTCCTGGCGCCGTACACTATAAAATACACTACTGAAAAAAAACTGAAACAAAAAAAAAAAATCCGTGAAACAGCGAGGCCAAGAAAAGGGAACCGCGATATAGCAAGGCACCATTGTATTTAATTAAATGTATTTTATTTTAGCTCGTTCATTTTCTAAATGTAATTCTATGGCACAAAAGCAAAAAAAAAAAAAAAAAAAAGTTGTATGTAGTGTTATTTCATTTTAAATTCATTTCAATTTTGTGGCTCCCAGTGTTTTCTTTACTGTGTGAAACGGGTCCAAATGGCTATTTCAGCAATTATTTGACATTTTCTGTCTCTCTCTGAATAGATGTCTCCTTCACCCTAATTAATTGCTTTCTCTCTCTCTAATCATCACAGAAATTCAAGACATTCACCTCAACTGCCAACCCTTCGCAAAAGTGTCCCAGAAAAGGTGGTCATCTGCCAGTGATAGGCGTGAGCGTATAGATAAGTAAGGATGACATGAAAAGGGGGAACTGTGAGTCATGTGGAGATGCAAGGAGTGCATTGTGCGTTTTCAGAGTAGGAATGAGCTTCTCAAACATATAAGATTAATGCACCACAATAGGCTTCGCTACTCATGCCTGTATTCAAATTGCCCGTGTAATTTTAAGACGCTGAATGCCTTGCACATCCACATATCAAGAGTTCATCCCAAACCTGATTCTCAGAAGCCCCTGGAATTGACATCTATTTGTCCTTTGTGTGCTTGTGGTAGTCTTTCTACTGAAAGAGATTTTTTCTCACATTTAGGTATTCATTTCAAGAGCCATGAAACCATAATCTAGCAGATGACTACCCTCTGGCTGACTACTATGTTGGATCTCTGAGAATGGTGACCCTCAAAAGACACAAGTATTTAAGGTGTGTTAACATTAAAATTTACATATCAGTGAACATAACGTGTGTAGAATCTCACAAAGCAAATTTCCATGGGCAAATTCTATGAAGCTGAAATATGGCTCCAACTGTGTGTGTGTGCAAGTTCCAAACTTTTGACTGGTAGTGTGTTTATATAATATTCACATTTATGTCTGTTTTAATTGCATAATTACAAATTAATTGATGATTTTCCCATATTTACTGAGTGATGTTTTCTTTTTCTCATTTTCAGAGTGGTGTGAAATGGCTGCTTCAGTAAAGTTCAGAATTATACTTGGGGAAATGGATTCCCAGAGACTGATCCTACCGGATGGGCTTCCAGCGACTGTTGCTGAACTTGTTGAGCACATTAAGAGGGAGTGTGGAGTCCAGTCTGACTTCAGGCTTCAATTCATGGATGCTGAGTTTGGCAATGCATTTACTAACTTGACTTCTATATCAGAGATTGAGGACAAAAGTACCATAAGGCTAATCTTTGATTCTGGCCTGCCTAGCACTCCACACCGTCACTCCACACCTCACTCAACGTCTGCTACATCATGCTCTAGCGATGACTCATCACTTTCATGTGCCTCATATGACACTGACATTTTGACATCTCCGGAATCTGCTGCCTCAAGATCATCTGGATGGCCTCTTGTTTTTGATGTTCCCAAATTCCCCGTATGATTGTGAGCTGCAACTAGAAAAAGCCAATGCGGAATTCAAAGCAACTGGAACTTTGCTCAACCCTGACATCAGACTTAAAAGTGCTATTCTTGACAGTTTAGCTGAAGCAATTGTGCATTACAAAGTGTACCCCACTGATGGTGAGTTTGATGAAGTAGCAGAAGCCCTTGTATCATCACATCCATGTTTGAGAGAACTAGGCTCTGCCACTGGATATGCTGGCTGGAAAGTCAGTTTGAAGTATAAACTTGCCAACTACAGAAGGAAGCTCAAGCGGCTTGGATGCCCAGAAGTCGAAGTCAATTCCTTGACAAAAGAGAAGACCAGTCCTGCTTGTGGTGTGAAAAAAACCAAAAAAGCTGAAGTGAATTACTGCCCCTCTTACTCATCAGGTGAATCTGCAGAGACACTTGAAAAGATAAGAGAAACCCTTATTTCCGAAGCTAACAAAAGAAACAATGAAGACACAGTGGCAGCAATGATGACCAAGACCTTCGCTCATAGAAGGCAAGAAGTGATTCGAGATGCACCCATGATTGCAGTTTTTAAAACCAGATGGCCAGCTCTGTTCAGTGTGCGCGAGGTAAATGATTAGAGTATGTTGTGTTTTAAAATTCAGAAATAGTTTGGAATATTTTTTGGTGGTAATGATACTAATTGCTGTTGTATCATATTGTTTCAAGCCTTTTTGTCACCTCTTTGCAAGACATAATTTCTAAGTATTGAGCAATACAGCTAAATGTGTAGCACCCAAAAAATGTTTAAAAACAAATTTTCCCAGATTTGGTGGAAAATTACGATTGTTAAATCAACACGTTGATATTTCTCTGTACCCATTTTCAAGTTAAGTGCTGAGTTCAAGAGGATAACAACGGTTGGTTTGCTGCCGAAGTTCTTCAATGAGCTTGATGGCCAGTCATCAAAACTGCTCCAGGTCTTTGGCAGGAAGGGTGGTGCGCAAGGAAGAAAGATAAAGAGGATCCTGATACCCATGACACAGGTAAAACAAAGGGAGACACTGCCAAACACATCACTGTAATGTTGACATTTTAAGAGGAAATGTAATGGGGAGAAGAGAGAAGGAGGACATCTTGGAAAGTGGAAACGTTTTCACTGTAAGAATGATTTGATTATAATGTATGACTTTTAGTAGATTTGACAAAGTGAACTCAAATAACTTAATCCCTTAAAACAATCCAGGCTGTGCCACTTATGCCGCTTTTTCACAACACATTCAGGGCATGGTACAGCATGGCACGGCACTGTAAAGGTGCTTTTCCATCACAGCTGAGTGCTGTGGGGTTGTAGCGGAGCGATCGCGGTGCGGCATTGTCTCTCTAATTTCAATCCTCTTGTCAGCTCTAAACTCGACTGCGTGGCTTGTCAGAACTAACCTAGAATGCTCCATTTTTGTTTTTGATTCTCATGTCGGACGTCGGCTCGCGATTCCTCCAGTGAAGACCCTCTGACCAATCAGTGGAACACAATCGGCTGATGTCACCTTTTTAGTATCGCTTCAGTTCATTTGGAACGGCTCAAGGTGTAAAATGTAGTCTGAGCAGGTACCAAAATAGTACCTGGTAGCAGGTACTAGGGGCTAGTGGAAAAGCGTCAAAGCTGTGCCGCGCCGTGGTCTGCTGTACCATACCACTCCACTGCCAGTACCTACTCTACACTATACTGGATTTTGAGAGGGTTTTCACTACCTCTCCTCTGTATATCTATCATAAAAATGATTGATAGAGATGAAATAGGTTACATTTGGAAGAGAAAAATGTCTCCTTTTTTTAATGTGGCATTATGTGTGTGGCATTATGTGTGTGACATTTAGTCTACCTGTCGGTTAAAATGGTTTTCCTCATGTTTTTGTTTCCTGCATACATTGTGCGGCCCACATACTCAGACTGACAACATTGATGTGAAAAGAGAGTGCATCCTCAAGGCGCTGACGGTCTACCTGAATGAAGAGCCAGCCAAAGTGATGAAAGAACGCCTGGTATGTACACACACACACACACACACACACACACACACACACACACACACACACACACACACACACACACACACACACACACACACACACACAGTGTTTCCCCCAGTTTGTTAAGGCCACTTTGATTAGATCCCCTGAAAAGATAAAGATTTTTGTATTGCAAATGTAGTTTCTAAAGTTGCTTTACAAAAAGTGTATAAGCTAGTTATTTTCTGGCTACCAGCTAACCCCCCACCCATCTTGACTCACAAATGGATAGTCTGAAGCTTTAAATGTTGCAAACTGAACCGCTTTAAATGTAAACTTGACCTAAAGTTTGTCATGGAGATCTGGGTTGTGACACATTTGTGATTTGGCAGCTATGTAAACCTTTGAGTCGAGTCACAGTTTAGAAATGAGTTACAAGTGAAAATTATCTTGTTCTGCCTGCTTAACTAGGAGAATGGGCCCTGTAGGACAGTGGGGAGTGGGTGTTTCTCGCTCGGACCTTAATATTTGGAAAAATATTTTCCATGAATGAGACCAGGTGTAGATGAAAGTTGTATTGTTTGAAAGACCATTGTCTTATTGATAAGACTGGGATGGTACACAGACATTATGGTATGTACTAGCCATGTGCCCCTTTGTTTAATCTGTATATTTATGGTTTTATTTACTTTTTACAGGACACTGATGTTGACAACGGTCAAGCTGAAATGGAGACGCTCTTTGGTGTACTTGTGATTCGCAGAGAAGGTGCAGACGTTGATGATGGTCTCGAAGATGTTATCATCATTTTGGAGGGGGTGGAAGTCCTCAACGAGCTCCGTAATGTACCAATGGCAATTGCGATGCTGTTTGCTTTAGTTTATGCACTTAATCTCAGCTACCCTCCAGAGTGGAAATACACTTTTGAAGCTCTGCAGAAACTCATCATGGGGCTTGATGGACAGAGATTGTCTAAGAAAGTGCAGGTGCTGAAAACCCTATTTGAACGTTTGTAACATTGCGTTGCCAGTGCCGCTGCTAGGTTTAAAAGCAACTGGTCAGGGATAATAATTTCACACAGAAGTTCATGGAGTTAAAATGTTAAATAATAAAGTTAAAAGCATCTTAAAGTTAAAAGCAGCTCTCTTTAAGAAGCGTGGTGGAAATCTGTGGTTAATGGGGTTTCATATTTTTTATTCAGATTTTGAGAGCCCTGGCAAACTTCTGTTTCATTGGGTTAGGGTCAATGTTTTTTTTATTTTTTTTATTAGCAACTTGAATAAGTTTCTTAGTTCTTAGGCTCATATTTTATTTTGTAAATCTGAAACTAAGAAATAAACCTTTTATTAAATTAAAATAAATTAAATAAATCTTTTATTTCAACAATGGTCTGAAGTGGATTTGTTGCTGCTAGCCTAATGGATACTCTTAAATGGATTAGCTGCTTAGTGAACAGTAAGAATTTTTATTGCATCACATATCAAGATTTCAAACCTTTACACTGCTTACTGTCTAGTCGGATTTGAAAGTGCTTTTCCTGCTCTCTTCTGGTACTGGTTCGTTTTCAGCATACATAACCACAGAGATATTCGTATTGATTTGGATAGTGCCTTAGAAAAAACCCGATCGATTTGTGAAAATGTTTAAATTGTTTAAAGTATTTTGATGTCAAAATTTACTTTTATTGCATTATTACTGTTGATTTTCAAATGATTGACATAAGATTGACAAGTCTTGTCTGATCTGCACGATTAATTAGTTGTGTTGGACACTCAAAAAAATAATTTGTTGGGGGAACATCAAAAAATTATGGAAAGTATTTCCATCCAATTACAACACGCTAATTTAGCAAGAAATTGTTTTGTTCAGTGTATCATTTTAAATACAGTTGTACCTACCCCACTAAATTGGGTCACCCACACTTAAATCAAACATGTTGAACCAACATGTAAAAGTTATGCTAGATTAACCCTTTTAAGTTGAAATAACCTTTAAAAGTTATGTTGGATTTACCCCTTGAAATTAAGTCGCAGTAACACGAATACATTATGTTGACCCAGCATATTAACATTTATATCACTCAACAAAAAAAATACTTGCTAAAATAGCGTGTTGTAATTGGATGGAAATACTTTCCATATTTTTTTTATGTTCCCCCAACAAATTATTTTTTTCAGTGTATAGTTGATTGACCTTATCGATCGACTTACGATTAATTGATAAGCGGCATTTTTCACCTGAATTTTAGTGTTTCAATAGGGTCTTTAAGAACATAAGCTATAGTATACATAACACTGAGTCATAAATATATCATAGTATTATTATATTGTATATTCCTTAATATACAATATAATCGTAAGTCTATATTAATTGTTGACATCCCTAGTTTCAACTGGTCAAAATTACATTGAAAAACGTGCATTTTTACAGTGATCCAGCTCGCCTCTCCATAGATCTGACCAGAAACTTGGCCTTGTGGCATTATCTTGCTGTGTCCATTAAGATTATGGAAACATTTAAAGGAAAAGTAACGTTTTTTTTACAATTTGAGCCTTATTTCGGTAATAAAACAAGTTGTTTTACTCACCCATAGCACTTTGGTGTCATATGGAGGATTTCCAGAGATGTTTTAGATTAGCGTTAGGCTAACACCGTGAGCCTAGCGCGACTTATAGCCATAGCTCGGGGCATTTCCAGAGCATGTAATATGCCCCGTGCGGGCTCCAAATAACACAAACTTTAGCACTTTTCAAATCATAGAAGCTCGATGTCTTACTCTACGATTTCGTTTGAATCAAAAGTGGCCTGTAATCCGAGATTTATCCATAGTTAACAGCTTTGCGTTCCATGTTTGGGTCCCGGGAGCTGAGAGCACACTCCGCGCCTGCGCACTGGCGTCCTCATCTACTCGAAACTATGGCTAAATCTCGGATTACAGGCCAATTTTGACCAAATGAAATCATAGACTAAAGACATCGAGCTTCTATGATTTGAAAAGTGCTAAAGTTTGTGTTATTTGGAGTCCGCACGGGGCATATTACATGCTCGGGGAATGCCCCGAGCTATGGCTATAAGTCGCGCTAGGCTAACGGCGCTAGGCTAACGGCGCTAGGCTAACGGCGTTAGCCTAACGCTAATCTAAAACATCTCCGGAAATCCTCCATATGACACCAAAGTGATATGGGTGAGTAAAACAACTTGTTTTATTACCGAAAATAAGGCTCAAATTGTAAAAAACGTTACTTTTCCTTTAATGCCATACTGTAGAACACTATGGAGACAGTAGGTAGTGCACTAGAAAAGAGCCCATATTATGCTATATTGTGGTCTATGTCATAACGTTGTTTCCTCACAAACACACCTGGAGTTGTGTTTTGTTTCATTCACACATGTTTGACACATACTGCATATTTTGTCTTCTTCTCTTAAACAGAAAACAATCTGTTCCACCTTGTGACCACCTTGGTAAATCAGGAAGCGCTCCACTGTGTTTTTAGACTCCTATACACCAACACTGGAATTGCCAGTTTCTACTGAACAAAAGGTAAAAGGTAAAGCTACCACCTCATGACATCACAACATGGAACAGAGCATTTTGAGCTTTGAAGATGTAGACAGACTAATAATAAAGAGTTACTCAAACATGTGTGAATGAAACAAAGCACAACTCCAGGTCGGTTTTTGAAGAGGTAACAACATTATAACGTGACTTAAAGCTCATCACTTTGTGTAGTATAGGTCTTTTAATGACTTATTTACGTGTGAGAGGAGGGAACTTTCTTGGTAATTTCTCAGATTGAATAATAACCAAGGGCCGCCCATTTCGTTTTGTCCTTTTGATGCCCTTGTTAGTCCTGACATTTTGATTGAAACTTTGATTTACCCACTCCAAATGAAAGATAAGACATGGCCTGCTCTAAGTCACCGGTCCTGATAGGATCTGGGACACGGGGTGCTAAAACGACGCCCTTTGTGAGTGTTTCTGCGGTGGAAGCTTCTCAAGATGGTTTCCGTACATGTCCCCTCCCTCTTCAGAACAGAGCAGCAGCACAGAGGTCAATTAAACATCAGCAATGACGTGATAAAGATCTATGTACACCAGAGTCCTGCTGATTCCAATACAAACCCATGTAACTCCTGCACGCAGCGAGGATCTGAGCACACATGGGGAAGGCTAACACAGATATGATCTTAAACTTTACTTTATACTGTCAGGAAGGCATCGGAGAATGAGTTATCTGCTATTTTTAATTTTACTCCACTTTTTCCAAAAGTATTTGAACAGCATTAGCCTTGTCCCAATGCAGATATAGTGTATAAGCAGCTCTTGAGGTAATTGTAAGTGTTTTATTGTCCAATAATCAGAAAGTGTGCACTTAGCATGATAGCTGTTGTTAGCTTTACCTTTATTGTGAAACTCAGCAGTGTTTTCTGAGAGTTCTGAATAGGGATGCAAATTATCGATTAATTCATTAATTGATAGCTGATTGACCTTATCGATCGATTAACGATTAACTGATAAGCGGTGTTTTTCACCAGAATTTTAGTGTTTCAATAGGGTCTTTAAGAATATAAGCTATAGTATACATAACACTGAGTCAAAAATATATCATATTATTATTATATTGTATAATCCTCAATTAATTATTCCTTAGTAAAAAGCAGACAAATGTATTGATGCTGAATAACAAAATACATTCTTTATTGAAAATAAATTGAGGACGTTTTTTGTAAAAGCTCCGCGATATGAAATGATAAAAAATGAATTGATCGGGGAAAACATTTCACTCACACACACGCACAGTCGCACACATGCGCACACACGCCGGCACACGGGCCGGACAGCAGGCTGCTTCCACTGCGCTTTCACGTGGAGCCTGCTACGCAGCCCGGAGCGGAGGAGCACATGCAGCACGCCGCGCACGTGTTCATGCAGACAGCGGGACGCGGAGCGAACCAAGCCGCAAAAATTGGGTTCGCAGGAGAACATTTTGCACTGCTTCTACATCCGGCCGCGGATGTAACGCTATGGTCCTTCTCGCGAGTGGGTTCACATCTCTTGTTCACATTCCAGAGTAGCGCCCTCTCCTCTAGCGATTAGTTACAATTAATGCATTTTAATCGACCAACGTCTTGATCGACAATTAATTGTAAGTTGATTAATTGTTGACATCCCTAGTTCTGAATAATGCTTATACGTAACTCGGATATATATGCCATAGTATCAAAATTGGTATCGGAACTGAAAAAGCTGAATAGGTGCATCAATAACTTTGTTCAAAATGATGGATGACCAATATTCTCCTTTGTTTCACCTGCACTACTGACATAAACAAATCTGACGCTGAGTACAGACAGACGGGGGTGGAACTGCACGCAGTTCCTGGACATGTTTGGTTCTGGCTGAAGATGAGATGTGATGAAGGGAGTGGGGACCAGACTCATGTCCATTTGTACAGAAAATATAGCGATATCAGTCTGTACGTAGGCAGCATTTATTGGTGTATTGACCTAACACTTATTGTGGTGAATTAGAATGATCTGAATACATAAGGTGAGCGAAGAATCATTTTGGACCACTGCAAACTGTTTACAATGATCTACTAAAGTTCTGTTTTTCATGTTTTAAAGGTACACTGTGTAAGATTTTTACCCGTTAATTACTGAAATTGAAGATACCCATTCAAAAATACAGTGTTTTCCAAGCCTTTTCACTTCCATCATGAAATCAAAGTATTCTGTTGGACGATTTTACCTGCATAAAAGGGGGATCTTCCCCATGTAGTGGCATCCATTTTAATTACGAGAGCCGCAGAAGGACATACTGTATTTTGGGCTTCGCCTTTGCCGTTTTCTTTATAGCTGTCGGCACTGGCCCGTGGATTTCACACAACGAGATAGTACAACATAATTACCATCTGTACGGGTAGTATTAGCAAACGGTAAGCAGCATACCACTAGAGTAAAGTTTGTAGTGGTTAAGTTTTGGAATAAACAGCGCAAAACTTACCTGATCTGTCGTGGAAGTCGAAGACATCTTGCTGTGTCGCGCGGCTGTACTGAAACACAAAAACAGGAAGAAGTATTGTGTACAACCCTCTTCTTTCGGGTTAATGGTGGGTTACTCGTTGCTTGCGCATACCGCCACCTACTGGTTCCTGGGAGATTCTGCTACTTATTACTGTTGTGTATGACCCTCGAAGTCTGCCGTAGCTAGAACCGGAATTGCAATACCCACCATCCACCAATGCACCACCATCCTACACAGTGTACCTTTAAGTCAGTAAAAATCTGGTACAGCACCTTTAAGATCAAGGTACACTTTATAGGGGACCCATGTCCAGATCTTGAGCTAATTTTGGTCAGGACTACCTTAGCTGGAGGATTTGACCTATTGTACATGTTTTGGGTTGATGGAAGAAACCAGCGTGTCCGGATGCAGGGAGAACATGCAAACTCCACACAGAATCTCAGGAATCAAACCCGTAACCTTCACTGATGTATTATTGATAGCGTGTTGGCAGGATGTTGGCCACATCCTCCTTACTGAGATGAGACAGGACAACGACTCTGCCACAGTAACACAGGGAGAGACTTTCTATTGAAGGCTTTGCATATTTAAATTCTTGCATATTTCCTTTGTGAATGTGGAATGGAAATTTCGACTGCGCAATGTCAAAGTCATTATGAGGCAGGTTTGAGTGGGAAGACGATGTGACAAGACTCATCCTCCGAATGTGAAAAACAAAATATAATCTCATATTTTATGGATAAACACACAGAGATAGTGTATGGGAACTGTATTTTTTACATTCTAAAATGACTCAGTGGATTTTAAAGTAATTGTTGAGTTTAGAAGACAAAGTACCCTGAATTTTGAGATGAGCCCAGCCTAGTTTTACTGTTTCCTTCCTTTGTTCCAGGGTTCAAACAATGGGAGAGCTGATCTGGACTAAAAAACAAAACTCACAAGCACATTTCTATGGCCGTGTCTCAATTCTCTTTCCTCTCTTCCTTCTTCTTGATTCCTCTCTTTGAGCCTCCATTTGTGTCATATTAAATAAAACCACAGAAAGAAGGGGTAAACATGACAGAGGCTTCACTGTTTTTTCGAAGATCCCATGACATGGTACTTCTTGATGCTTTTATATGGCGCCTTAATGGTTCCCTCATACTGTAAATGAATCCTTCTTCAAAATCAAGACTCAGTGCATGAGAAAGACCCATGAACACAGTCAGAGTCATAAATATCTCTCTGGAACACTTTATTCTGGGCGTTGTTGCTTGAATGCAAATGAGGAGGACAGAGACAGGCCAGTGAAGCGGGTGGGGGTGTGATCAAACTCTCCGCTCTTTCCTCTTTAGCGGTGTGCGGTGTGCTGGCTCCACTTCCGCATTTTTGCACGGAGGAAGATATGAGAAGTGTTCCATCGAAAAATAAACACATTTCCGCAGAAAATAA
Organism: Paratrypauchen microcephalus; assembly: GCA_036785185.1. Taxonomy (NCBI): domain Eukaryota; kingdom Metazoa; phylum Chordata; class Actinopteri; order Gobiiformes; family Gobiidae; genus Paratrypauchen; species Paratrypauchen microcephalus. Next base: position 349,397 of record JAVJIX010000192.1, read on the forward strand.
AATGAAACCACTGCTGTTTCAGAGGTTCGGAGGCTCGGATAAAGGACATCCGAGCCTGGAAACACTCTCACCTGCCTCTCTGGGTGTGAGTTACAGAGAGTGTGGGTAGAAACACAGACGGGCGGTGGAACTGCATTTGCATTTTTCCCTAAGTGTGACGTCAGAAACTTCCCTTGTTCAGAATCGCCCGTTTCAGCTGCCTTTTTTTCAAACGCAGAAAAGGATCGCAAATGCTCAGTTTACACATTTCGCAACTTTGGGGGGGGGGGGGCTAAACAGGGTAGGGGAGCTCACATTAACGTTCAAAAACCTCAGAAAGTGAAAATTTCATGCCATGGGACCTTTAAACTCCAAACACCTTCACTAGAATCATTTTAAGATTTCACCCCTGGAATTTCCAGTCGCTACTGAAAAAAAAGTAAAAGGAAATTTGAAATCTATCACTACATGATATCACAACGTGGAACAGCATTTTGAGCTTTGGAGATATAGCCAAGTTACTCAAACATGTGTGAATGAAACAAAACACAACTCTAGGTATGTGTCTGGGGAAGTAACAGTATTATAACATGGATTAAAGCTCACAAGAGTCAGTTTTGCGTCATATAGGACATCTAAGTGACTAATCGTCTTGAACTTTCTTCCTCTTGTCTAATCATAAAACTGATCTTTTCCTCCTCTCTTGCGTCACTGTCAAACTCGCTCATATTTTCTATTAAACATCTCATGCTTGGCTCCGTGTGTGGTTCTCTCTTCAGGGACCCTCGTCAGACTGACACCCAGCGATCGTCATCCGTCAGCGGGGAGGAGGAGCAGCTGTCAGGGCCTGTCTGCTTCACTCTCCATCCCTCCATCACTCCTCTTTTTCTCCTCACCTCTTTTCTCAACTCTATTTCTCTCCCTGACCCAAATGCAAGGTCCACCATATTCATCATAGGACATTACGATTGTCTGAGGGATCACAGGAGGGTCAAGGCAAAACAGAATGGTGCTGAATGCACAAACTCCACGTGGAAAATGTCAGGTGATTCATGTCGATAAAGTTCAGCAGGTTTGAATCAGAGCTGGCTGATGATGGGGAGTGATATGAGGTAAAGTAGATCCAACATACTCACTGTCACCATTAATTAAATGTTTATTTTTTGATAAATAAAACTAAATATTGAAAATTATAATATAGAGTCAATTCAGTATATATGCAGTAAGCCATTAATGATTTTGAACTTGGTTTATTGTTGCCTGGGATACACACTTCTCCAATACTTTACAAAGATGTGAGTCTGGCCACCCGCGAATCTCCCCGAGTTTTGATGGTTGTGATTGACAGGTGGATTAGCCAATCAGTGACACACATGGTCCATCGGTTAAAACAAATATGGCTGCTTATGAGGAAAAAAGAAAGTAAAGTTATCACAAAGGATTGAAAAATATGGCAGATTTCTGCAGCAATCAATGAGCGAAGACATGTCATTTTTTAGCAATGCACCGATCCAATAGTAGTATTAGATATTGGCGCTGATACTGAAAAAAATGCTGGACCGGACTTAAGCTTCCAAATGTAAACTGATTTCCTGATTGGACATATAAATTGATGTATTTAGAGTATTTACTGGTCATTCTTGGCCCAAAAAGTCTCGTAATTTTTAACTTTCAGTAAGTTGTTCTGCAATTACTTGAGAGATAAATAACAACTCCATGACTAGGGATGCAAATTATCGATTAATTCATTAATCTATAGTTGATTGACCTTATTGATCGACTTACGATTAACTGATAAGCAGCGTTTTTCACCTGAATTTTAGTGTTTCAATAGGGTCTTTAAGAATATAAGCTATAGTATACATAACACTGAGTCATAAATATATCATAGTATTATTATATTGTATATTCCTCAATTAATTATTCCTTAGTAAAAAGCAGACAAATGTATTGATGCTGAATAACAAAATACATTCTTTATTGAAAATAAATTGAGGACTGGCTCAGTTGTTGCACTTGCAGCATGGAAATCTTGAAATTAAAAGGAACAGAAGAAATTAAATAACAATGTTATTTAGTCTACATATTATGATGAAACCAGTGAATCCAGGCTATTTTTTAGGACATTCTCAACATGTATTTTGAACTAAGGCATCAACAATATTTCTCTCCCTTAATCTGTGAAGGGTTACAGTACAAAATATACATTTCACAGGGCCCCTGGACACAGCATAAAACATTACAGGGCCTCAAACCAGAACAATCAAGAAATTATAAAAGCATGTAAGTTACGTGCTTTTATAATTTCAAAAATATATGGTTCTAGGTCCAGCTCTACTGTGAGTGGTGTGGCAACATCCAGAGAGGAAAGGGTTACATGATGTAACGCTATGGTCTTTCTCGCGAGTGGGTTCACATCTCGTGTTCACATTCCAGAGTAGCGCCCTCTAGCAATTAGTTACAACTAATGCATTTTGTTCGGCCAACGTCTTGATCGACAATTAATTGTAAGTCAATTCATTGTTGACATCCCTATCCATGACACATTTGATTTTGTAAATGCCGTTGTCTGCTCTGGTATCAGCTGACTGGGCATTTTCCCAGTGGAAAGCCAAAACAGGTGACCTACGTGAATCGTGTAGATTCGATGAGAATTTTTATTTATTTATTTATTTTTATTTATTTATTTATTTTTGCCTGGGGGTGTGGTCGTGAAAACGGCAAGCATGTTGCTATCAAGTGATTGTGATGCCTGACAGCTAGCGCTAAAGTTTGAGTGCTGAAAATATCTGCAGTGGTGTACTTGCCCAGACTATGTTGTATAAGCTCTAGTGATTATTTGCTTCTACTAAGAACATAATTCATATTAACAAGAATCCGTGTTCATGGTTACAAGTCATTCAGCATTGTTCACGAGATTGACAGGGATTTGGTTTCTGTGTAAGTGAGTGGAGATCAATTTTTTTTTTTAATTTTTTAATGAACATTTAATGACTTTTTTTTTTTTATATGTCTGTCATTCTTTTAGGATGCCATTTCTTTTGGGGATTATTTTGTCATAGATATTCAGGGTCATAAATCTTTGTAATGCTTCATTCAACCAATATCCATAATATCCATTTCTCTGTTTTCCTCAGTATCTAAAGGTTGTTTTATGTATGTAGTATGTAAAAGGTATTTTTTTCCCTTGGTTTGGTGTTCCATATTGACTTGCTAAACACAGGCCATAAAGCTGGTTTTATTTTCATGTTAAGGATCCTCTTACTCTTTCAGTCGTGCCTTACTTCTTGAGTTCATTCGAAGCAAATTGAGTTGAGAGTATAATTTCCTGAATATGTTATAATATTTCTGAAATCCAAGTATTTGAAGCTGTCATTTACTGAGGGCTCTCCTCTCTCCACTTCCAGGTAGACTGCCAGCCAACGTCCTCCTGACCTTGTGTGCAAGATGCATTTTAAATACAGTGAACCCTCGCTCTATCGCGGTTCACTGTTCGCGGCCTCGCTGTTTCGCGGATTTTTTTTCCAATTTTTTTCAATTTTTTTTATAGTGTAACTTTTTTTTACAGTGTAACATTGTGTCCTGCGTCCTGATTGGCTAAGAGACTAAACGTGGACTAAACCAGGTCTAAACCAGGACTAAACCAGGTCTAAACCAGGACTAAACCAGGTCTAAACCTGGACTAAACCAGGTCTAAACCAGGACTAAACCAGGTCTAAACCTGGACTAAACCAGGTCTAAACCAGGGATGGTCACGCAGGGTGGTAGGGACAGAGTCTCTGATGTCCTTCACGAGAGCGCCTGGGTGACAGGAGGTGTGGCCTTTGTTTACTTGTATGAGCCGGCCCATGGAAGAGCCAAGAATCAACACGGACGGGCCTGGCCCGGACGCCGCGTGGCCGGGGTAGCTGCAGCGGAGGGAGCTGCATTCGAGGGAGCCGCAGCGGGGGAGGACACTCGCGCGCAGAGAGGGGACAGTGGGTCTTCCCCCCTCACGCCTAGTGGATGAACCTGACCCCTAGAGAGCTGTGGAGTATTGGCGAGCCATGCCCCGAACTCCGGGGCGGTCTGATTTTGGAGCCGGGGTGAAGTGCAACCAACCCTTGTGAGCGCAGGTTAGTGGGGGAAAATCCTCATGGTAGAGCTGATCAGGGCTTTAGACCTAGCCCCTCGCTGGTGCTCAGAGGCGTCTGTTAGCGGTTCGGCACTGTTAGCGGTGGCTTGAGTCTTGCCCAAAATGATATCCAGGTCGCCTTCCACTCGACTTTCACACATGGCATGGATATGTTGTTCCAAAACAAACACACGTGTCCGCGCACACGTGTCAGCGCGCACGTGCCCCCCCCCCCCCTTACTATTAATACATTTTATTGTAAATCTACGTAGGTTTGAGTGTTTAAACTAGAGAGAAATGTGAGAAAATGTTAATACCAGTCTGAGAAAAGTGTATAATGTGTGTGGTGAGGCGTTTACAGCCTTAAAACATGTGTAATAATTGTAAAATATAATGTTGTCCTACTTCGCGGATTTCACGTATTGTGGGTTATTTCTGGAACCTAACCCCGCGATAAACGAGGGTTCACTGTAAACCATTGAATGTGTAGTTACTGCGAGTTTGCGAGAGATTTTTCCTTTAAATGTTGCACCATGGTTTACCCTTTGGCCAAGACGTAGTAAAATAGTAAATAAATAGTAAAATACTTTGCTTCGGGGAACACATACATACATTAGTCCATTGTGCTCCGGTAATTATGAGGGGCCGGTCTAAGCCAAAAATGCCAGGGCCGTTTTTTTTGTCCCAGTCCTTGATACTTAAAGCCATACTTGGAGCAAAATTGGAGCTTCTTTATTTCACACACATCACTGAAATAAGCAAATATGATTGGATGATCATGTTTGGTTCTGCCTCAAGACGTGATGGAGGGAGACTGATGTCCATCTGCAAAATTAGGTGTACTGACCTAATTTTTGTTAGGAACACGAAAAAGGAAACATGAAACTGAATAAAATATGCCATCTATATCATGTCACTTATTTTCATAAACGTACAAGAGCAGGATACCAAACACTACACTACAACTTCACAATTCTGAAACGATGTGCAGTAGTTTCATTAGCACGGTAATTGTTTATGACTGTGATAGCGCTCTGAAGGGGGAGTGACTTAGTGCATTGAGGGGAAACTCAGAACACAAAAAAACAAAACTTATGAAACATGTTAATACATTGTTTTTGGCAAGTATAGCATTTACAAAACAATAAAAGGAAGCACGGTGATCTAAATACGTTTTGTGTTATCAGTAATACCGCATAGAAGTGTAATACCCAAGCTTTAAACGCTACCTAACATTTCCTGTGCATGACTCAAAGCTGAATTTGGCCCAAGAATAGCAGGAATAGTTTACATCCAGGCCTGGTTCGTGCAGCTGGCGGGGCATCTGAGTGGATTTACAGAGCAGATGGGCAAAAAGGAAGACACTCAGCTCTGTTGTGTAACATTCAATCACTGTATACCCACACACACAAATATATATATAACAGTATTACAATATTACACATTATGATGGTGTACACAGGATTTACAGTGACCTCTCATATTAAGGTCAGATGGAGCTGGTCTCTCCTTCATTTCAAAGCTAATTAGACTGAACGTAATTGACAAATGTGTAGTTTTCACACAGGGATCAATGTCTGTGACACCTCTGCAACTTCTCCACACTTTATTTGCTTGTTAATTAAAAACCATAGCATGCAACCTTTCTACTATTGATTGTACAGTGTGTAGCTTAATCTTCAAATCTCGTTTACTGTACAAATAATGAGATCACGAGATATAGGCAGTGGTGGAAGAAGTACTCAGTGTTGTTACTTAAGTAAATGTACATATATCGGAGTAAAAAAAACAGTCCAGTAAAAGTTAATGTCACAAGAACAAGGAAGGTACCAGTTTAAAAATTTATTTAAAGTTTAAAAAGTAAAAGTTTTTCGTGCATATTTTGAGGTCTTATAAAGCTTCAAATGTAGTGATTTTGATACAGATACAATTTTTTTTTCCTAGCTGTTTTTATTTACGTATTTTGGTTTTCTCAAATTAAGAATGTGTTAAAAATAAATCCTCAGTCTTTTTAGCAGATCTTAAACTTTAATAAAAAAATATTTTTACTACAAAAATGCGGTTAAAATGTAGAGTAGAAAGTACAGATACCTGCTCAGATAGTATTGACTTTAAAATACATTTAAGTAAAGTGCAGATACCTAAAATTTAAGATTAAGTACAGTGCTTTACTACTTTTACTTCATTACATTCCACCATTATATAGGCCTGATAAAAAGCTGATGCACTAAATGATTAATCTTCTTTGATAGTATATTATTTATTTGGTATTGGTAAAATTCTGATAAAACTTAAATCTTAAACTGCAATTTTAAGTACTATGTGAAATCACACAGGATGCCCTAATTTCAGCCAGGTTTTTATGATACAAATACTTGGCTGCAGAGGGCGGAGTGAAAATCACATTGTTCTTTATACGTCCACCCTCACTCTCCCCTTTAGTCTTCCAGATCCCAACCCTCCTCCTCCCTCACTCTCCCCTTTAGTCCTCCACACCCCTCTCCTCTCTCTCCTCTTTAGTCGTCCAAACTCCACCTCTCCACCGCCCTCACTCTCCCCTTTAGTCCTCCAGACCCCTCTCTTCTCTCTCCCTTTTAGTCATCCAGGCTCCACCTCTCCATCACCCTCACTCTCCCCTTTAGTCCTCCAGACCCCAACCCTCCCCTCACTCTCTCCTTTAGTCCTCCAGACCCCAACCCTCCCCTCACTCTCCCCTTTAGTCCTCCAGACTCCACCCCTCCCCTCACTGTCCCCTTTAGTCCTCCAGACCCCTCTCTTCTCTCACTCTCCCCTTTAATCCTCCCGACCCCAACCCTCCCCTCACTCTCCCCTTTAGTCCTCCAGACCCCTCCCCTCCCCTCTCTCCCCTTTAGTCCTCCAGACCCCGCCCCTCCCCTCACTCTCCCCTATAGTCCTTCAGACCCCGCCCCTCCCCTCACTCTCCCCTTTAGTCCTCCAGACCCCGCCCCTCACTCTCCCCTTTTGTCCTCCAGACCTCGCCCCTCCCCTCACTCTCCCCTTTTGTCCTCCCCGCCCCACCCCTCCCCTCACTCTCCCCTTTAGTCCTCCAGACCCTGCCCCTCCCCTCACTCTCCCCTTTAATCCTCCAGACCCCTCTCTTCTCTCTCCCTTTTAGTCATCCAGGCTCCACCTCTCCATCACCCTCACTCTCCCCTTTAGTCCTCCAGACCCCTCTCTTCTCTCTCCCTTTTAGTCATCCAGGCTCCACCTCTCCATCACCCTCACTCTCCCCTTTAGTCCTCCAGACCCCAACCCTCCCCTCACTCTCCCCTTTAGTCCTCCAGACCCCAACCCTCCCCTCACTCTCTCCTTTAGTCCTCCAGACTCCACCCCTCCCCTCACTGTCCCCTTTAGTCCTCCAGACCCCTCTCTTCTCTCACTCTCCCCTTTAATCCTCCCGACCCCAACCCTCCCCTCACTCTCCCCTTTAGTCCTCCAGACCCCTCCCCTCACTCTCCCCTATAGTCCTTCAGACCCCGCCCCTCCCCTCACTCTCCCCTTTAGTCCTCCAGACCCCTCCCCTCCCCTCACTCTCCCCTTTAGTCCTCCAGACCCCTCCCCTCACTCTCCCCTATAGTCCTTCAGACCCCGCCCCTCCCCTCACTCTCCCCTTTAGTCCTCCAGACCCCTCCCCTCCCCTCACTCTCCCCTTTAGTCCTCCAGACCCCGCCCCTCCCCTCACTCTCCCCTTTAGTCCTCCAGACCCCTCCCCTCCCTCCGCTTTAGTCTTCTAGACCCTACTCCTCCTACCCTTTCCCTTTTTTCTTCAGTCCTTGAAGGGAGAATACAAGGTAATTGCTAATACTAATATGCTGAGGTTCACTAAATGAACCATGTCTATTTCTGATTTTTACATCTAATTCTAGCACTAAATCCTAACTCCTTCCTCCATCTTTCCTCCCTCCTCTCCTGTTCTCCTCCTCCCTTCTCTCTTCATCTCATTAGACCAATTTAAATGTGCAGCCATTAGTGAACAGAAGCGTGCGACAGCGGGGAGGCCATAAAACAGTCTTGTTAGAGAATTTTTATTACAGCTATGTCCATTCATACTTCAGAAAACTCCAGGAAAACCTCCATAATGCTGGAATGGGACAGAAATATGGATTTTTATGGATTTTGTCTTTTTAATTTTCCCTGCACTCACTACAGGGCACTGTGGGTGATTTGAAAGTCTTTTGAAAAACCAATAGCAGTAAGTATCTTCCCCCGCTGTACGTGCAGAACCATCTGTGCAAAGTGGAGCTGTGGAAGTAATGCACTACTCAATGTGTTTAGAAGAGTCAGCAACAAAGTCAAAGAAGTGACAGCACACGGACTGTACTTGTAGTGGACCAGAGGAGGACAAAAGACAATATATCCTTTGCAGCTGATGTCGCCAACATTCCCTGGGGGTGTGACGCTAAGTGTAGTCTCTCATGCATAAAATTACAGTCAGAGTTTTTCACTCTCAACTTTTTGTTGAAAATCAAACTCTCAAACAGGACCATGAAAGCTCAAACTGATCACAGGCTACTTATATTTCCATGGAGACACCTGAAAAGTTATAAATAGCTAACCTGGCTAAAGGCTGACTGATCTATGTGTCACTCTGAATTGAGTTCTACACATTATGAATCTGGAACGTCTGACGCTGAAAGTGATCAGAAAACTTGGAGTATTTTGATGGCTGAAGCAACACAACAGCGGAACATGAAGAAAAATCAAAATTTTGTTGCATCCAGAGAGAGAAAAGCACATCTTCCTTGTCCACAAATGCGCAAAGTGCTTACCTTCTGCACGTTTTTCACAAACTAAATAAGCTATTATTTAGCAGTAGTAGTACTGATGCTAAAATAGGCTACTATCTGCATTGCCATGTTTGTTTTGATTTGTTTGACCTTGGTCCACACAAACCTCAGTGCTGCTCTGTGATTGGTCACTAACCACCTTCCCTATCGCACCAGCACACGCCAAGATGGATTCCCACGATTTGGTGAACTTGCAAATATCTCGAGAATCCATCTTGCTGTGTGAGGATAACATTGCACCTCTCAATGAAAAGAAAACGTTATATAAAAGATTGTATTTAACGTCTTCTTTTGTCCTTTTTTGGCATTTGTCCACCACCCCATTTTAAGAGCATTTTATCCCATTTTAAATCCGGTTTAATCCTGATCTAGTCCATATCTGTTGCTATTTACTGTAGTGTATCTGGCCTGTGACCTCTTCTTTCTAAATCTTGACCTCATCACAGCGTAGGTTCTTCAACCTCAAACCCTTTCCCAGCCCCTTTCCATTCATGACACTTACATGTCTGACCTCCACACTAAGATAAGATAAGATAAGATAAGACTTTATTGATCTCACACAGGAGAAATGTACTTGTCACAGTAGCTCCAGGTAGGGACAGTTTGAACAAGAAGACAAGTGCATGCAGGCAAGAATGGCTTAAAGATAGGTAATAATAATAATAAAATAAGGAATAAATCGAATAATAATAATAATAGTAAATATAGCCGCAAGCGGCGATGATCGGCCCTCGCTTGCACTCTCTGGGGGGGTGGCGCTAACGCGCCATTTTCCTCCCCTTTTTTCTAGCTCGATGCATGTGTGAGTTTGTGCGTTATCTGGATGCATTTGTGTTGAATGCCTGGGGTTGAGGTGGGGAGGGGTTGTTTGTTTTGCCTTTTAATTTCAATTATTTGAAGAGGAGGGTCACTCATAAGCCTTTCCTGCACTGTTCTGTTATTTTCTTCTTCTTTTGTGTGTATTTTTGTTCTTTTAAATGCTGGGTGCAAACATTAAAAAATCAATTGAATAAATAAAAATATGAGGACAGAAAATGGTGCCTTTGACATCAGGTCACATGGCCTATCCAATATGGCTGGTTGGTTGCCTAGCAATGACGTAATATACTTTTTTGTTCCTCTTCCCATGATGCATCTGTGTACCAAATTTGGTTTGGCTATGACAAAGTTTTTGCCTGGCGTCCCATTGGCGAGGACAGATGTCTGGCCTGTTGACATGGCAACACGATGGGAGATGGTGTGGGGGCGTCATTGAGTTTTTTGATTGAGACCCTGTCATGAATGTGTGTACCAAATTTGGTGTGTCTACGGCAAAGTAAATTTTTTCTGTTCCATGCAATCTCCCTAGGGGGCGCTAATATGGCCATTTTAGATTTTCTTATATCAATCTGCTCAGGGCCGGGTTGTCCACCAACGATTAAAATTTGAGTGATATCGGCCAAAGTGTGTGCGAATTATCATTCGTCGAAATTTGACACAAAATGGCGCCTTCGCCACCAGGTCACATGGTCTATCTAATATGGCTGGTTGGTTGCCTAGCAACGATGTAATATACTTTTTTGTTCCTCTACCCATGATGCATCTGTGTACCAAATTTGGTTTGGCTATGACAAAGTTTTTGCCTGGCGTCCCATTGGTGTTTGGCCTGTTGCCATGGCAACACGATGGGACATGGCGTGTTGGCATCAATGAGTTTTTTTATCGAGACCCTGTCACGAATGTGTGTACCAAATTTGGTATGTCTACGACAAAGTAAAATTTTGCACTTCCATGCAATCTCCCTAGGGGGCGCTATAGTGTCCATTTCAGATTTTCTTATAGAAATCTGTTCAGGGCCGGGGTGTCCACCAACGATTGAAGTTTGAGTGAAATCCACCAAAGTATGTGCCAATTATCACTCGCCGAATTTGATGGCGAGCCGCAAAAACACACCTGTAATTTGTGGCGTTGTCACGGAAACACCGTTCACTCTTTTAGAACGCTTTTAACAACTTTTAATGTCCCACTTCGTCTAGATGATACAGCACGATTCTGGTGAGTCTGGGTCAAAAACCCTAGGAGGAGTTCGTTAAAATACAAGGACAGGAAACTGCGCTCTCGGTGCCAGGTCACGTGCTCGGTCCAAAATGGCCGACTTCCTGTTGGTCGCCTAGCAACCGCTTAATGTACTTTTTGTTCCTCTTCCCATGATGCATCTGTGTACCAAATTTGGTTTGGCTATGACAAAGTTTTTGCCTGACATCCCATTGGCAAGGAGAGAAGTTTGGCCTGTTGCCATGGCAACACGATGGGACATGGCGTGTTGGCGTCATTGAGTTTTTTGATCGAGACCCTGTCATGAATGTGTGTACCAAATTTGGTATGTCTGCGACAAAGTAAAATTTTTCTGTTCCACACAATCGCCCTAGGTGGCGCTATAGCACCCATTTAAGATTTTCTTATATCAATCTGTTTAGATCAGGGTGTCCACCCAAGATTAAAAGTTTGACTGAAATCGGGCAAAGTATGTGCGAATTATCACTCATCGAAGTTTGACAAAAAATGGCGCCTTCGCCACCAGGTCACATGGTCTATCCAATATGGCTGGTTGATTGCCTAGCAACGACGTAATATACTTTTTTGTTCCTCTTCCCATGATGCATCTGTGTACCAAATTTTCTTTGACTACACCAAAGTTTTTCCAGAGAATCTTAATGACAAGGACAGATGTTTGGCCTGTTGCCATGGCAACATGATGAGAGATGGCGCGGGGGTGTCATTGAGATTTTTGATCGAGACTCTGTCACGAATGTGTGTACCAAATTTGGTATGTCTACGACAAAGTAAAATTTTGCGCTTCCATGCAATCTCCCTAGGTGGCGCTATAGCACCTATTTCAGATTTTCTTATATTAATCTGTTCAGGGCCGGGGTGTCCACCAACGATTAAAGTTTGAGTGAAATCGGCCAAAGTATGCGCGAATTATCGCTCGTCGAAGTTTGATGGCGAGCCGCAAAAACGAACCTGAAATTTGTGGCGTTGTCACGGAAACAGCGTTCACTCTTTTAGAACGCTTTTAACAACTTTTAATGTCCCACTTGTCTAGATGATACAGCACGATTCTGGTGAGTCTGGGTCAAAAACCCTAGGAGGAGTTCGTTAAAATACGAGGACAGGAAAATGCGCCCTCGGTGCCAGGTCACGTGCTCGGTCCAAAATGGCCGACTTCCTGTTGGTCGCCTAGCAACCGCATAATATACTTTTTTGTTCTGATTCGCATGATGCATCTGTGTACCAAATTTGGTTTGGCTACGACAAAGTTTTTGCCAGGCGTCCCATTGGCGACGACAGATGTTTGGCTTGTTGCCATGGCAACACGATGGGACATGGCGTGTTGGCGTCATTGAGTTTTTTGATCGATACCCCGTCACAAATATGTGTACCAAATTTGGTATGTCTACGACAAAGTAAAATTTTGCGCTTCCATGCAATCTCTCTAGGTGGCGCTATAGCACCCATTTCAGATTTTCTTATATCAATCTGTTCAGGGCCGGGGTGTCCACCAACGATTAAAGTTTGAGTGAAATCGGCCAAAGTATGCACGAATTATCGCTCGTCGAAGTTTGATGGCGAGCCGCAAGAAACGAACCCGAAATTTGTGGCGTTGTCACGGAAACACTGTTCACTCTTTTAGAACGCTTTTAACAACTTTTAATGTCCCACTTGTCTAGATGATACAGCACGATTCTGGTGAGTCTGGGTCAAAAACCCTAGGAGGAGTTCGTTAAAATACGAAGACAGGAAACTCCGCCTTCGGCGCCGGGTCGCGTGCTCGGGCCAATATGGCCGACTTCCTGTTGGTCGCCTAGCAACGGCGTAATATATTTTTTGGTTTGTAACGACATGACCTATCCACCACCCGAATTTCGTTTGTCTACGACAAAGTTCATTTTTCGGGTATAGCCATTGGCGCAATGTATTTTGATTTTCCAGGTGGCGCTGTCGAGCTATTTTTTAAGATTTTTTAATACAGATTATTTGTAAATTCCTTTTTTGGCGTTCTTGAATTTTGTGCAAAATTTCGTGAGTTTTCGTCGGTGGGAAGTACCCGAAACCTGAAAAAAGTGTATAGGAAAATAATAAGAATAAATAATAAGAAAAACCAGAACAATAACAATATGGTGCCACCTATGGTGGCAATATATATATCAATGGAAAGGGCTCGCGTCCAGTAACGCACCTGTGGGGTCCATTGTCAATGACGAGCGCGTTGCGCTCGTCATTGACCTCATCGATACTCACTTGCCCAATACACATTTTTGGCATTTACGATGATTAACGATTACAATTATGCCGCTTTCGCGGCAATGGGCAGTGCCAGTCTGTGCTATTGGATCCTATGAGTGTCACTATAGTGTGGCATTGAGTGTTTGGAAAAGGGAGAGCGCTTCGCGCACTGGTTTTGTGGGCACACATGACATCGTGCACTGCGTGCACGATGTCATGTGTGCCCACAAAACAATTACAATTTTGCCGCCACGGGCGGTGCCACCGTGCCAGGTCAGCGGGCACCAGTCGTTGACATGAGTGCTAGGTGCTTAAAAAGGGGAGAGCGCTTCGCGCTCTGCTGCGTGCGCAAAACAAAGCGCTTCGCGCTTTGTTTTGCGCACGCTGGTGGGCCGAGAATGTTTTGGGGTGAACAATTACAATTTGGCCGCTATCGCGGCCACGGGCGATGCCACCATGCCAGGTCAGCGGGCACCAGTCGTTGACATGACTGCTAGGTGTTTAAAAAGGGGAGAGCGCTTCGCGCTCTGCTGCGTGCGCAAAACAAAGCGCTTCGCGCTTTGTTTTGCGCACGCTGGTTCTGCAGTGCTTCGCACTGCAGAACAATTACAATAGGCCCTACGCTTTAGCGCTCGGGCCTAATAATAATAATAAAAACAGTGACAGGGAGAGTATTGAAAAATTGGAAAAACGTCATTGCACGATAGGAGTATTGGAAAAAAAACAATATTGCACATATGAAACTGTAGATGCGTGAAGAGTCCCTCAGTCGTCCAGGTAGAATCCATGATAAAAGGAGAAATTCAATTTGTCAACTGGATAAAATTTGTTTGGTCGAAAACGTTTCGCCACTCATCCGAGAGGCTTCGTCAGCTCTGGTTCTCATGCTGGTTAGATAGATAGAGGCTATTTTTGTCAAAAAAAGAGAATCCGTCGTTAAACAGAAATGGGGGAGTTAGACACAACTTGTCTCCCCTCTATAATTCGATTCTCAAACCAAGTCAAAAACAGACAAAGAAACATTAGGACAGACAAGCCATTGCAGAGGGGTGGAGAGGGTCGTTTGTCTTGAATAGGGAGACGAAAAATGGACGCCAGAGAAATTTGAAATACAAAGAGACATATTAGTTGATAGTTTCAGAGCTATTTCAGTGTAGTGAGCGCCTCCTAGGGCTTATAGATATGCTAATACTAGATGCCAGAGGAATTCGTAAAACAAAAGAGACAGAGTAGCTGGGATAGGTTCAGAGTTTGTTTTTTTTATTTATTTATTTTTTTTTCAGTGTAGGTAGCTCCTCTCTGCAGCTAGATATAAACAGGGTCTAACCAGCATGAGAACCAGAGCTGACGAAGCCTCTCGGATGAGTGACGTTTTCGACCAAACAAACTTTGTCCAGTTGACAAATTTAATTTCTCCTTTTATCATATGAAACTGTGTTACCACAGTGTATCCCTGCACCAGGACGCCCGCTCTGGCCATCCTCACTGTTCTCATCGTAATTATTGGATTTTTTCAAACCTCGTACTGTGCAGAGGTCAGGAGAAATGTGTCCCAAGGCAAGATGGCCTACCTGCTGATAGTCAGATAAACATTAGTATGTGTGTGTGAGTGCTGGGATGACCTGGGTTTGCTGTTGATTGTCGAATTTGGTCGGCGTGTTATCTTGCGGCTGCAGAGAGAGCCACAGATAGCGTCGGGGATATTAGTCTGCGTGGTGTTAGCAGAGGAGAGGATAGGGGCTATTTGTTCTCTATAGGGAGCCGCTATATGGGTATTCAAAAACAGGATTCACGTGTAATGGAGGTATGGGACGGTCAAGCAGCGAGATCGTCATGGTTGGAAAAACGGGAAAGAAAACTGAATGATTCAAAAAATGATTTAGCTGTTTTTGGTTTTGTATGTTGATAAATCATGACTCCTGTGGATCATTACATTGTAATTGTCACATTTAAATCTCAATATTGATCTGAAATAACGTAATAAATGGCTTGGAGGTATTAGGAGCTGATTCCCTTTACCGTACCCTGAAGGATGGATCAAATACGAAGGAGAAATTTGTCAGGGACAAAAAAGTGTATCTTAAAGTGTGATGGCAGGTTCTGATGATACTTTCATTTTGAACCTAACCTGGTGGGATAATACATAGTGTAAATATAAATTGCAGTTAAATCAAGAAGCAAATTGTGAAGAAAAGTTCAAAAATATGTGGAAAATTACAGAAAGTTCTATTTTAGAGACTTCCACATTGATGACATCACACTGGGGGAATTCTGTCCAAACTTTTGGCACAATTTACACAAGAAACACAATTTTAAACATTGTTTCAAGGAAATAAAGGTGGATTCTTTTTATTCTTATTTGTCAAATATTAATTTCTGTTTTGGGTTGATGGGGGAAGCCCAAGTGCCCAGAGGAAACCCACACAGCCACAGGGAGAACATGCAAACTCCACACAGAAAGACCCGAGAGCCGAACTCAGAACCTTCAGTGAGGTGAGAGTCCTAACCACCACCTGATGCCTTACCTGAGCCGGGAATCAAATATCATACCTTTTCTCACGCACATATTATGGAAAATTGAGCTTTAAACCATGTTAGAATGCTGTTACCCCCACAAAAACAGACCTTTTTTGTTTTGTCTGTTTTGTAGAGTCTGTCTACATCTCCAAAGCTCAAAATGCTCCAGTACTATTCTGACTTGTGATGTCATTGAAGTGGTAGTTTTCAAGTTAATATCTGTATTACCACAAGACATCACAAGGTAGAACAGAGTGTTTTCTGTTTGAGAGAAGAACTCTGCCTGAATCTGCAGTGTTTGTGTGTTAAACATGTGTGAATGAAACAAAACACAACTCCAAGTGTGTTTGAAACAACATTAGATCAGGCCACGTTTACAATGAAATTGTTCAGAATTAAAATATTCTCCTTCGAGTTTACATGGAAATAATAATTCCGAATTGAGTTTTACATGGAAAACACATTAGCTTTATTTAATTCTACTTAACATCAAAGTTCAAAGTTCAAAGTCAGCTTTATTGTCAATTCTGCCATATGTGTTCGACATACAGTGAATCGAAATTTTGTTTCTCTCTGGCCAGGTAGTGCAAAAAGACAGTGTACAAAATACAATATGAAGACAAAACACAACAAAAAACTATCTAAGACAGAGATCTAAAGTTAAAACTAAAGTCTAAGATCTAAAATCTTAAAACAGTGCAACATAATAAATAAACTATACTATATACAGATTTCCAAAGTGTGCAGTGTGCATCAAAAATGTGCAGTGGAAGATACAGCAGTGACTTGGTCATGTGCAGTAGAATGTGCATAGGAGTTAAGATAAAATAAAAATAAATGTGCAACAGTAGTAATTCTAGTGCAATAACAGGAGTAAACAACAGTACTAAAATTCCAGTAGTAAATGTAAGTGTGCAATAACAGTAGTAAACAGCAGTGCAACAGGAGTAAAATCCAGTAGTAAATGTAAATGTGCAACAGTGCAACAGTAGTCCTTAGCAGCAGTTTTTTAAAAGTGTCTAGAGTGATATGTCTTTTTATGGAATACAGGTTATGCCAATATGGGGGGTGGGGGGTGGGAGATGGGTAAGGTGGGAGTTCGGGTGTGAGTTCAGCCTCCTGACAGCCTGGTGGATGAAGCTGTTTGAAAGCCTGGTGGAGTGGGCTCGGAGACTCCGGTACCTTCTCCCCGAGGGCAGGAGGCTGAACAGGCTATGTGCGGGGTGGCTCGGGTCACCCACAATGCTGGACGCTCTGCGGGTGAGCCGGGTGTTAAAAATGTCTAGGAGGGAGGGAGAGAGACACCAGCGATCCTCCCAGCTGCATTCACTATGCGCTGCAGGGCTTTCCTGTTCTGTTCAGTGCAGCTCCCGTACCACACAGTGATGCAGCTGGTCAGGACGCTCTCAATGGTGCCTCGGTAGAAGGTGGTCATAATGGGTGGAGGGGCTCCAGCTCTCCTCAGTTTGCGGAGGAAATAGAGGCGCTTCTGAGCCCTCTTTGCCAGTGATACAGTATTCACTGTCCAGGAGAGGTCCTCACTGATGTGCACCCCCAGGAATTTGGTGCTGCTCACCCTCTCTACAGCAGCACCATTGATGGACAGTGGGGGTGCTGGGTGGGGCCTCTCCGGAAGTCAATAACAATCTCCTTGGTCTTTTCAACATTAAGAAGGAGATTGTTATTGCTGCACCACTGGGTCAGAAGGCTCACCTCACTCCTGTAGTTTGTCTCATCGTTATTAGAGATGAGACCCACCACAGTCGTATCGTCCGCAAACTTCACTATGTGATTGGTGCTGAACGCTGGTGAGCAGTCGTGGGTCAGCAGAGTGAAGAGCATCGGACTGAGCACACAGCCCTGGGGGCTCCTGTGCTCAGTCTAATGCAGCTTGAGGTGTGTTTCTGCCGACCCGCACTGCCTGTGGCCTCTCACTGAGGAAGTCCAGCAGCCAATTACAGAGTGAGGTCTGAAGCCCCAGGTGGTCTAGTTTGATAATGAGCTGCTGTGGGATTATAGTGTTGAATGCTGAACTGAAATCTATGAACAGCATTCTCACATATGAGTCTTTATTGTCCAGGTGGGTGAGAGCCGGGTGAAGTGCAGAACAGATTGCATCCTCGGTAGAGCGGTTGGCCCGGTATGCAAACTGGTATGGGTCTAGGGTGGGGGGGAGGATGGATTTGATGTGTGCCATGACTAGCCGTTCAAAGCACTTCATGATGATGGGGGTCAGTGCAACAGGGCGATAGTCATTAAAAGTGGCCGGAGTGGGCTTCTTTGGCACGGGAACGATGGTAGTGGTTTTGAAGCAGGAGGGAACGACAGCCTGGCTCAGAGAAGCATTAAAGATGTCTGTGAAGACATCCTTGAGCTCCTCTGCACAGTCTTTCAACACACGACCAGGAATGTTGTCCGGGCCTGCAGCCTTGCGGGTGTTGATCCTGGAGAGTGTCCTCTTCACGCTGGCTGCAGACACACACAGGGGCTGGTCATGGGGAGGTGGTGGAGTTTTTTGGGGCCGGGTGTCATTTCCTGCCTCAAACCGTGCAAAGAAGCTGTTGAGGTCATTGAGCAGAGTGATATTGTTGTCACAGGTCTGTGGCAAGGGTTTGTAGTCCGTGATGTTCTGGATGCCTTGCCACAGACTCCGTGTGTCCCTGCTATGCTAACATCCAGGTGTCAGGAGGGATTCTGATTGGACAGGAGCCCGAATGTATTTGTCTACCGGTCTAGACTTAAAGATCCCATGACATGGTACTTCTTGATGCTTTTATATGGCTCCTTAATGGTTCCCTAATACTGTAAATGAATCCTTCTTCAAAATCAACACTTAGTGCATGAGAAACAGAGATAAGATGAGAAAGAGTAATTTTTCTCTCTCTGAACACTCCATAATGGGCATTGTTGCTTGAATGCAAATGAGGAGAAAAGAGCTGGCCTATAGTAGAGGGTGGGGGCGTGGCCAAACTCTCCGCTCTTGGCTCTGAGCTCTCAGCTGATCCATTTCCTTGTTTTTGCACGGGGGGAGAGATTTGAAGTGTTCCATTGAAAAATAAACACATTTCCACATAAAATAAAATTAAACCACTGCTGTTCAAAGGTCCAGAGGCTCAGATAAAGGACTTCCGAGCCTAGAAACACTCGGACGTGCCTCCAGGCAAATAAAAAAACGCATTTCGCATTGCCTAACGCATTCGCAGTCCAAACTCTCTGGGCGTGATTTACAGAGACGCTGAGTTCAGACAGACGGGGGTGGAACTGCATTTGCATTTCTTTTTTTGATCTGACGTCAATAAGGTGCCTTGTTCAAAGAGTTTGAGCTCGGATTTTTTGTAATGCAGAAAAGGATCGGAAATGCTCAGTTTAGACATTTCGCAACTTTTAACCATGGGGGGGGGGGGGGGGGGTCCTAAACAGGGTAGGGGAGCTCACATTAACGTTCAAAAACCTCAGAAAGTGAAAATTTCATGCCATGGGACCTTTAAGCTGCTACCGGCTTTTTTGTCATCTCAGTTTGTCGTTACGTCATGGACGCAAACATGATACAAACTTCTTTTGCAGTCGTTCGATGATAATTAAGCAGCAGCTGGAGAATTCTATCCTCACGCTTTACGTCTGTCAGCTGAGGAGGAGGGAAGAGTGTCAGAGAACAAGGAAGAAGACAAACAGGAGCCGCGTCCCAATTCCCATAGTGCACGGTTCGGAGCGTGGTTTGAAGGGGGCTCAGACTGCAGTCAAGGCAAGTGCACACTTGCTCAGCCCCGACTGCAGTCCGCAGCCCGCATGGCCGTCTGCGAAATGGGACAGGTCTCGCAACTATGGGAAGCAGCCGCCGACTCCATTTTCTCCCGTAGAAGAAGCAGCGCGCGGTGCATGCTGGGATATATGACTGCGCGAAGCGTGCATTTTCACACACTCCACGCCCCGATTTCCATGGAAATGACTGCAGTCTTCGGACCGCGTGTTATCTGCGCATGGCACAAAAAAGAAATGGGACAGCAGTCGTCGCGCCGGATGTGACGCCCATGCCCTTCAAACCACGCTCCGAACCGTGCACTCTGGGAATTGGGACACAGCTTAAGTCACCTCAGCCCTCTCCCACATCCCGCTCACAAATCCAAAGAGCAGTGGATGAAAGTCTGAAGCGAGGACTGGTGGAGACCGATCGTGCGGATTGCGTCAGAAGGGCGACCCAACGAGCACGTGCTGAACGACCAGAATTATTTTTAAGAAGAATAAAGGTTTACATAATCGAGGAATAAATTAATTCAGCTTTAAAATCAGAATAAACCACCCACTTACGTTGGAATTAAGTTTAATTCTGAATAATAATTTTCATTAGGAATTAAATGTTTGCATGGTCTTTTTAAAGGAGAATTAACGTTTTTTACAATCTGAGCCTTATTTCGGTAATAAAACAAGTTGTTTTATTCACCCATAGCACTTTGGTGTCATATGGAGCACTTCCAGAGATGTTTTAGTTTAGCAATAGCTGTAGCGCTAATATATGCCCCGAGCGGTCTCCAAATAACAAACTTTAGCACTTTGCAAATCATAGAAGCTCGATGTCTTAGTCTACGCTTTAGTTTGTGTCAAAAGTGACCTCCGAGATTTATCCATAGTTTCAAGTAGATGAGGAGGCCAGTGCGCATGTGCGGAGTCACAGCTTATTTCACTCTCAGCTCCCGGGACCCAAACATGAAACGCAAAGCTGTAAATTATGGATAAATCTCGGATTACAGGCCACTTTTGACTCAAATGAAAGCGCAGACTAAGACATTGAGCTTTTATGATTTGAAAAGTGCTAAAGTTTGTGTTATTTATCTAAAATATCTCTATCTCTATTTATCTAAAATATCTCTGGAAGTGCTCCATATGACACCAAAGTGCTATGGGTGAGTAAAACAACTTTTTATTACCAAAATAAGGCTCAAATTGTAAAAAACGTTAAGTCTCCTTTAAAGTGGAATTCATTTTTATTCAGAATTAAATTATTTTTATATTTTGTAAATGTGGCAATTGTCATCTAATGTTTTTAATTCTCTTCTTCTTCTGTTGTTGAGATCAAACCAGATGTTGCGGGCTGCTGTGGTGCCTTAGCGAGGGTCTGTCTTTAGCGTTAGCCGTGCGTATCTCCGCTCCACAGCTCTCTCATTGGGGGGTTGCTCTGATTAAACTACACCATTGAAGTACGTCGTTATTTATTCATCCTCCTCCTCCGCCACGCCACTTAGGTCCCTGTAGGGGGCGGCGACGATTAGACTTGACCAAATGAAGACACACCTGAAATCTGCTAACTCACGGAGAACGGAGGAGAGAGGGAGGGGGAGGGAGGAAAGAGAGAGATGGAGGGAGAGGAAAGCATCTTAAACCTGTTCACTCACTGAGAACGAGGGGGAGGGGAGAGGAGAGAGACGCAGAAAGAGGAACACACCTTAAACCAGTTAACTCACAAAGAAGGGAGGAGAGAGGGTGAACAGAGAGATGGAGAGAGACGCAGAAAGAAGAACACACCTTAAACCAGATATGTCACCGAGAAGGGGAGAGAGAAAGGTGTGAGAGAGATGCAGAAAGAAGAACGCATCTTAAACCAGATAACTTGCAGAAGGGAGAGAGAGAGAGAGAGAAGAGAGAGAGAAATGGAGATATGGGAACACACCTTAAACCATTTAACTCACAGAGAAGGGGGGAGAGAGATGAGAGGGAGAGACAGAGAGAGACAGACAGAGAGAGAAAAGCACCTTAAATCAGTTAACTCACATGGAAGGGGGGAGAGAGAAGAGAGGGAGAGAGAGAGAGAGAGAGAGAGGAAAGCACCTTAAATCAGTTAACTCACAGAGAAGGGGGAGAGAGATAGAGGGGGGTCTGAGATAGGGAAAAGGACCTTAAACCACTCACAGAAGGGGTAGCGAGAGGAAGATGGAAGAGAGGAGAGATGAAGTGAGAGAGGGAGAAAAGACCAGACCAAATGAAGGCACACTTTAAATCAGCAAACTCAGAGTTAAAGAGACTGGGTAACACTTTATAATAAGGCATACCTACAAATCATTTGTAAATGTTTATTAAACATTAACTAATCCCTTGCTAAATTGTTAATATTAGCACATGAGGAGTTAAACATTTGCACATTGTTTATAGATGATTGATTCATCATTCATTCATTCATTCATTCATTCATTTCTAATTAAACATTTATGAATATTTTAATAACGCCTTTTGTCCACGTGTGTAAATGATTATTAAACGCCTGCAAAAACATATTTCTGTTTTGAAAAAATTGTATTTATTAGGCCCGAGCGCTAAAGCGTAGGGCCTATTGTTATTGTTCTGTTTTTTCTTATTATTATTTATTATTATTATTATTATTCCCCCCCCCCCCCCCCCCCTTTTTTTTTTGCAAGGTTCGGGTACTTCCCACCGACGAAAATTCACGAAATTTTGCACAAAATTCAAGAATGCCAAAAAAGGAATTTACAAATAATCTGTATTAATAAATCTTTAAAAATGGCTCGACAGCGCCCTGTGGAAAATCAAAATACATTGCGCCTATGGCTATACCCGTGTTGCCATGGCAACAGGTCAAACATCTGTCCTCACCAATGGGACGCCCGGCAAAAGCGTTTTCACGGAAACACCGTTCAGTCTTTTAGAACATTTTTAATAACTTTTAATGTCCCACTTGTCTAGATGATACAGCACGATTCTGGTGAGTCTGGGTCAAAAACCCGAGGAGGAGTTCGTTAAAATACGAGGACAGGAAAATGCGCCTTCACGTGCTCGGTCCAATATGGCTGACTTCCTGTTGGTCGCCTAGCAACGGTGTTTCTGTGTACCAATTTTGGTTTGCCTATGTTGGCTAAGTTTTTGCTGGGTTTGTGAGTGCAAGAGAGGGCTCACTGCTTGCGGCTATATTTTCTCTTGTTGTTGCCATGTTCTAGAGATATTCTCAATGACAATAGTGGGTTTGATGAAGGAGGGATGGAATTTTATTCAGATTGCAGTAAAATGCATTTGGCTTTTGGAAACATTGCTATACAAAGAGTAAAGTGTAAGCCTAAGAACACTTTTGAAATCTCTTTTATCGATGGGTCACTGTCGATGGGTCATTTTTAGTAAACGATGAGTTAATGGTTAATAAACATTTGACCAAATGAAGACGCACCTTAAATCAGGGGAATCACAGAGAAGGGAGGAGAGAGAGGAGAGTGAGGAAAGCTCCTTAAACCAGTTCAATCACACAGAAGAAGAGGGAGAGAGGAGAGACAGAGAGAGAGAGAGAGAGGAAAGCACCTTAAATCAGTTGACTCACAGAGAAGGATGGAGAGAGAGAGAAAGAAAGAGGAGAGAGAGAAAAGAACATTAATCAGTAAACTAGCAGCGAAGGGGGGAGAGAGATGGAGGGAGAGAAAAAAGACAGGACCAAATGAAGAGGCACCTTAAATTAGCAAATTCACAGAGAAAGGTGGAGAGAGAGGGAGGAGAGAGTAAAAGAGTTTCTGAATCACAAAGGGACTGGTTAAACAAAGGTAAATAAAATACAAATAAAATACAAATACAAATAAAAGAGGGAGAGAAAGAGAGGAGAGAGAGGAGGGGGACTGACCAATCATAGAAAAAGAGATTAAAGGAGAATATATGGTAATAAAGTATAGTGTGGTTTTATAATGTCATGTAATCTGTAACCTGATTTTACCCTGAAAATTGTTCTGTAGGCCCCCAAATATATATTACATCATAACAATGAAACTACTGCACATCGCCCAAGATTTGTGAAGTTATAGTACAGTTTTGTATCATGTTTTTGTATACTTATAGAGAATTGCCCCGTCTCTTTAAGAAGCTGAGCACGAAAGCACCATTTAACCGACTTATTTTGCATGTTACTCCGCTCGGCGTTAATCTGACGTACACTTTATATCCAGTCCACACTCACACACCATATGACCGCGTGCTGATTCTTGCTTGGGCTCGGTGGTGGTTTACATGCGATGTGTTTCTATGGCGACAGAGAGGTCACACAGAGGCGGGTGGTGTGGGGTGGGGTGGGGTCACTGAGGTCGTGGTGATGCGTTCAGCAGAGGCAGAGGAGCAGATGGAGGCAGTGGGGTAAATATAAGACTGCTATTTCCTATTCTATTTTATATTAAGTATGTAAGTTTTAATTAATGAAAACAAATTAATACAGGTTTATAATTAACTGATCAGATGATGAAGAGCAGGTAAACGGATTGAGAAGTTTATAGTTATTTATTTATTTTATATAGCTCTATATTTTAAGGGATGCATAGACTGTTTTAGTCCTGGTTTACTTCTGGTTAGTTCTGGTGCTGGTTTAGTTCTGGTTTAGGCCTGTTCACCTACGACTGTACCGCCAGGCACAGCTCCAACACCATCCTCAGGTTTGCTGACGACACCACCATCCTAGGCCTCATCACCAACAACGATGAGAGTGCCTACAGAGACGAGGTGAAATCACTGACCAGCTGGTGTCAGGAAATTAACCTCTCTCTGAACGTCAGCAAAACTAAGGAAATGATCGTGGACTTCAGGAGACAGCGTGTAGATCAGCATCCCCCCCCATCTCCATTAACAACGCTGAGGTGGAGCAGGTCAGCAGTTTTAAGTTCCTTGGGGTACACATCACTGAGGATCTGTCCTGGACACTACATACAGACACTGTGGTTAAGAAAGCTCGACAAAGACAAAGAGGAAGTTTGGCATGAACACCAGCATCCTCACAAACTTCTACAGGTGCACCATCGAGAGCCTGTTGACGGGCTGCATCACAGTGTGGTACGGGAACTGCACCGCTCAGAGCCTCAAAGCACTACAGAGGGTGGTGCGAGCGGCAGAGGACATCACTGGCAGCAGTCTCCCCTCCATCCAGGACATTTACCACAGCAGGGGTCTGCGTAAAGCACGCAGCATCACTAAGGACCATACTCATCCGGCACAAGGACTCTTCCGTCTGCTACCCTCTGGTAGACGATACAGGAGTCTGCCAGCACGCACAAAAAGACTCAAAGACAGCTATTACCCCCAAGCTGTCAGACTACTGAACTCTGGATAATACTCTAAATAATACTGAACTCTCAATAATACTGCACTAAACTACTTTCCATTATGCATAATATGTTTAATGCTGCTGCTCTGTATGAATGTATCATGTTTGTCACTACCTCACTGTAAACTACTGTTACCTGTGCAATAATCAGTGCAATAACTCATGTGCAATATTTATACCATACTATGTGCAATATGAAATCCACATGCAACACCTACAACACACCATATTATGTGCAATCAGTGAAATACTTACACCTTATTTGATCTGTGATTTAATCCTACCTGCACCTTTGTACATTGTACCTTGTATTTTTTATTACATTTTATTACATATTTTATTATATTGTTTATTATATTGTTTACTTCTTCCCCTACACTTTTGCAACACTTTTTTTTACCATGTACTATTATTGCATGTTATTAGTACTTCTTGACTATCTTAGCGAGTCAACGGTTCTTCTGATCCTAAGCATTTCATTGCATTGTTGACCTTGTGTTGATTCTGCATATGACAAATAAACAATCTTGAATCTTGAATCTTGAATCTAGTTTAGTTTACTCCTGTTTAGTCCTGCTTTATGCTTTAGTCCTGGCTAAGTCCAGGTTTAATCCTGGTTTAATCATGCTTAGTCCTGGTGTAGTTCTGGTTTAGTCCTGGTTTAGTTCTGGTTTAGTCCTGCTTTAGTCCTCCTTTAGTCCTCTTTTAGTTCTGCTTTACGTGGTCCTGGTTCAATCCTAGTCCAATCCTGGTCTAGTCCTGGTCCAATCCTGGTCTAGTCCTGGTCTAGTCCTGATCTAATCCTGGTTTAATCCTGGCCCAGTCCTGGTCTAGTCCTGGTCTAGTCCTGGTTTAGTCCTGGTATCGTCCTGGTCTCGTCCTGGTCTAGTCCTGGTCTAGTCCTGGCCTAGTCCTGGCCTAGTCCTGGTTTCGTTTTGGTCTAGTCCTGGTCTAGTCCTGGTATAGTTCTGGTCTAGTCCTGGTCTTGTCTACTCCTGGTCTAGTCCTGGTCTAGTCTTGGTCTAGTCCTGGTCTTGTCTGGTCCTGGTCTAGTCCTGGTCTAGTCCTGGTCTTGTCTACTCCTGGTCTAGTCCTGGTCTAGTCCTGGTCTAGTCCTGGTCTAGTCCTGGTCTAGTCCTGGTCTAGTCCTGGTCTAGTCTTGGTCTAGTCCTGGTGTTGTCTGGTCCTGGTCTAGTCCTGGTTTAGTCCTGGTGTTGTGTTGTCTGGTCCTGGTCTAGTTCTGGTCTAGTCCTGGTTGACACTTGTCTTACAGGTTGAGGGTCAGTGGTCTTTTCACAGACCCGGCCTGAACGCCCTGTTACACTTGTGGGTGTTACACTTGTGGGTGTCATGTTTTCGTATCATCATCTGTGCCAGTCACACGAGCAGTGCCAACCTGGTGCCATGAGCCAGCCCCCCCCCCACCTGGCATCTGATCTACACCGGGTACAGCTGCCAACCCCCCACAGAGAGAGGGACAGGACGGATGGGAGAAGGGGGAGGAAAGGAGGGAGAGAGAGAGAGGGAAGGAGAGAGGTTTAGAGGAAGAGGAGATGGTTTGGAAAGAGGTTAGAGAGGGAAGGATAGAGAGGAGTAAAGGGGGTTGGAAAGGGGGAGAGAGGCTGCCAGGAAGCATGAACAGGTTTAGTTCTGATTTGGTCTTGCTTTTAGTCTTGTTTTAGTGAGTTAGTCCCAGTTTAGTCCTGGTTTTGTTGTCTTTTAGTTCTGCTTTAGCCCTGGTTTAGTCCTGGTTTAGACTTTGTTTACTTCTGGTTGTCCTGGTTTAGCCCTGTTTAGTCCTGGTTTAGTTCTGGTTTGGTCTTGCTTTTAGTCTTGCTTTAGTCCTGGTTTAATCCTGCTTTAGCTCTGCTTTTTGCTTTAGTCCTGGTTTCATCTCCATCCATCCTAGTACCGGGGAATGGAAAGGGGGAGAGAAGGGATGAAGAAAAAAGGAGTAGTGAGAAAAAGAGAGAGGAAGGTTGAAGGGAGAGAGGAGGAGTGGCATGGGGGAAAAAGAGGATTTACTGAAAAAATTGAGAGAGAGGGGGTGAGGGGTTATAATGGAGGATTATGAGGGTTAGGGGCATCTGTTGTGAGGCCTGGGATTATTTGGAACAGTTGACGTCAGTGCAGTATTAGTACTAATATGTCACGTCAGTATACAAATACTGGCTTCATGTATCATGTTACATAATTCTGATCTATTTTAGAATCTTGTTTCCTCATTACAAACACACATGGAGTTGTGTTTTGCTTCATTCACACGTTTAACACACAAACCCTGCACGTTAAGGCTCAAACCTAAAACACTCTGTTCCACCTTGTGATGTCATGTGGTGATAAAGGAAGACTTATTTGCCGATTGCAAAGAAAGGCTCCCTGACACCTAGACTCGACTTTCTATCTGATGTCAAGGCTTGGCTGACCAAAAACCCTAACCCTAAACCCTACACCCTAAACCCTGACCCTAAACCCTACACCCTAACCCTAAACCCTAAACCCTAACCCTAAACCCTACACTCTAACCCTAAACCCTACACCCTAACCCTAAACCCTACACCCTAACCCTAAACCCTACACCCTACACCCTACACCCTACACCCTACACCCTAAACCCTAAACCCTACACCCTACACCCTACACCCTACACCCTACACCCTACACCCTACACCCTAACCCTAAACCCTACACCCTACACCCTACACCCTACACCCTACACCCTAAACCCTAAACCCTACACCCTAACCCAGGGGTGGGCAAACTTTTTGACTTGGGCCAAAAAGGATTCTAAAATTTGACAGAAGGGCCGGACCAGGAGCAGCTGGATTTAGTGTTTTGGTAATCCACCTCATAAGAGCAAAAAATAACATGGGATATGTAGAAAACATGTGCTTTATTTCAGTTAAAATGTAACCAAAGCATTACAACAAAATGTCCATCTTTCAAGTTTCACGGTATTTAGCTATTTTTTTAAATGACTCTTAAAACACAGAAAATTTAAATAAAATACAGCTTTTTTATTACTAACAGTTACTATTTTAAAGCACTTAAAGTTCTGTTCTCCTTCAGGTTTTTTCGTTCTTTCGTTGACTGTTTTGTGGCAAAGTGACGGCTGATATTATATTCTTTAAAAAACGCTACAGTCTCTTGGCATATCAGGCATACAGCAGCTGATAAGTATTCTGTGAAAAAATATTTACTTGTCCACTCCTTATTAAACACTCGACATTCTCTGTCTACTTTTCTTTTCTTTTCTTAGCTCCGCTCATCTTTACAGGAGGGCTGAGGAGTCAAGGAGTAAAGCACAAACCTGGAGCAAAACGCCGCACCTCAACAAAGGTCAATGTATCTAGTGCGCAGCTATTGGAAAACGCCAGAATTGCAGGGAAATTAAAACATTAACAAGGTTTATTAATATAATTTCTTCAAGTTCGGCAGGCTGGATTAAGAAGCTTAATGGGCCGCATATGGCCCCTGAGCCATAATTTGCCCATGCCTGCACTAACCCTAAGCCCTAACCCTAACCCTACACCCTAAAACTTAACCCTAAATCCTAACAATAAACTCTAACTAAACGAAGCAAAGACAGAGGTGATACTGTTTTGATCTGGCAGTATCCTCATTGATATGGGACCCCTCAATAATGATGTGCGCTCCACAGTCACCAACCTTGGTGTCACCTTTGACAGTGATTTTGAATTTGACAAGCAGATCAATGGTGTTTTAAAATCAAGTTTTTATCATTTGCAGCTTTTATCCAAAGTCAAACCTTTTTATCTTTTTATTTTTGGGAACTTTTTGAAGTTGTGCACTCTTTCTATTTCATCACTGTAACGCACTTTATTCTGGCGTCTCACAAAACGCACTTTATCAACTTGAGTCGGTTCAAAACTCCGCTGCACGACTTTTAACAGGAACCAAAAGAAGAGAGCACATTACCCTAATTCTTGCGTCTTTGCATTGGCTTCCTGTTCATTTTAGAATTGATTTGAAGATTTTATTGTTTGTTTTTAAAGCTTTGAATGAACTGGCCCCACAGTATGTATTGGACCTCCTCCAAATTTACACTTGAATCACTTGAATAATTTCAACCCTGGAATTGATTATCTCTATTGAACTAAAGGGTAAAAGTTAGGTGTTAACGACTTAAATTTAAACTACCGCTTCATGACATCATGAGGTAGAACAGAGCATTTAGAGCTTTGGAGATGTAGACAGACTAATAATAAAGTTTTACTCAAACGTGTGAATGAAACAAAACACAACTCCAGGTGTGTTTTTGAGGAGGTAAAAACATTCTAACGTCTTAAAGCTCATAAGAGTCCATTTTGTGTATAATTTTTAAGAAAGGTATCTAACTTCTTTTGTCTCTCTTCCATGTCATGAGCAAAATCTGTCAGCAGCTGGGGGGAACCTGACTCCCTGACCAGTTCTTCTGTGATATTGGAGCTTGGGACAGTCTGGACACTACTTTTTTCTCACACTTTGAACCTTGTGGCTTATACACCGATGCGGCTAATATATGGACAGATTATTCGTTTATCAACGCAGTGCAGCCTGAGTGCAGAAAGCGCTGCTGTATGTGCAGTTCACGTGAAGTTACAACACTAGTGAGCACTGTTGTCAGCACTAAAACAGTTTATCCCCATGTGATAAAATAAGTTATGATGCTGAATGAACATTAGTGAGTGGGATGCGTCTTAATGACCCATATGCATTAAATGCAGATGAATTCGTAAATGACGAGAACAAATGTCTGGAACTTTAGTAGCCGAACATCCACTCATACCTGATCGATGCACCTATCCCCGCCCCCGGGAGAGCCTGAGAACTGCTGAAATCCTCCAACACACTAACATGATCCCAGACACCGACAGCTCTTTGTGCAGCAGACATGTGCAGTAGAGTGTGAAGTGACGGGGTGAAGACAGACAGGTGAAGAGACGACGTGCTGAGAAAGATGCTATTTTGATTTTGTTTTGAACAGTTATTTTGCACTTCATGCACACACCCTCCTCATGGAAAACACACGAAGAAATGCATATGATGCAGCTTTTAAGTTCAATCGATCTGGCTGTCGAAGAAGGAAATAGAGCTGCCACACGTGAGCTTGGCATCGATGGGTCGATGGTGAGAACTGTGACGAACTGACTGAATGCAAAAAGACAACAAAAGCTTTCAGAGGCAATAAAAGCAGATGCTCAGAACTTGAAAACTTCTTGAAAACGTGGACACCTGCAGCTTATAGACAGGTGTGGTCTATATATGTACAAAAATAACATTATTTTAAAATTTAGGGGCTTATTTTCAGGAGATTTTTTTTTATAAGTATTTGTGTTCTGTGGATCAAATAGTCCACTTCAAGAGCCTGAACTAAAATATGTGACTGGCCGCAGCTAAAGCCGCCACAACTCGGGCCGGGCGAACAGGAGAAAATCATGTTGTTGTTTTTTTGTTTTTTTGTTTGTTTGTTTGTTGTTGTTTTTTTTATTTTTATTATTTTTTTCAAAATTTGTTATTTTAATTGTTTTGCAAAATGTGCTAGTTGAGATCATAAAGAAGCCACTCCATGTTTCAGATAATAGCATTGGTTGCTTTAAAAGCATACATATTGTCTCTAAAATTGGCTAGTTTTTCTGAAAGAATTAGGGCTTGTGTAAATTACCATAATTACCATACTGGCACTACTGGCCATTCACATGACGATTAGCGCTCTTTTGTTTTCTTTTTCTGCCATTCAGCTGTGAGCGAACCTCGTGAATATTTACAGTGCGTAGCTGCGTAACATTTGAAGAGGATAAGGACAGTGAAATGGAGAAAACTCTGTAACTCTGTAAATGTTTTTTTTTTTCCCTTTATTTATTTCATTCATTAAAACAAAACAAAAAATAACAGATGCAACACAGTTGCATCTATACAATTATAACTACGTGAAGAGTCCCTCAGTCGTCCACGTAGAATCCATGATAAAAGAAGAAATTCAATTAGAGCTGACGAAGCCTCTCGGATGAGCGGCGAAACGTTTTCGACCAAACAAACTTTGTCCAGTTGACAAATTGAATTTTTCCTTTTATCACAATTATAAAGGGGACAGAAAGAAGCATAAGCTTATGATATCTGCCCCTTATCCACTCAAAATTATATTACAACAAAATATTATATATTACAAAAAAAACAATAATAATAATAATAATAATAATAATTATTATTATTATTATTATTATTATTATTATTATTATTATTATTATTATAAAAGATAATCTTTTTACTGCGCAGTACTACTATATCTTTTCATTAATTCCACTTTTTCTTGAACATTTTCTTGAACAACATTTTTCTTGAAAACTTGAATAGACGTTGATGATTTAATTTCATGTTCTAGACTGTTCCATAGACTGACTCCTTGGATTGTGACACATCTTTCCTTTGGTTTTGTTCTGAATACTGGTTTAGAAAAAAAAAAACAGTTCCTCTTAATTTATAACTAGTTTATTTCTTTTTGAATCTATTTTGCAAGTGAATTGGTAATATTATTTGATGAGTTTTGTACATAATTTTGAATAAGTTATATTCTACCAATTCTTTAAATTTTAATGTTTTTAATTGTACATTTGTGTGGGCTCTGTATCCACTTCCATTTACCACACGGAGAGCACATTTCTGTAAAAGGAAGATTGGTTCAATGAGTGTTTTACAGACACTTCCCCACACTTCAATACAATAAGTAAAATATGGAACAACCAGTGAGTTATACAAAAGAAACATGGCATTTTTGCTAAGACAGTCCTTCACTTTGTGTAATACAGCTATTGTTTGTGATACTTTTGATTTAACTTGTTCTGTGTGATTTCCATGTCAAATGTTCATCAACTATAACACCTAAAAACTTGATCTCACTTGTCCTTTCAATCTCCAGTCCTTGTATGACCAATCAATCTATGTCTTTCCCTTTGCAACTAAAAATCATAAACTTTCTTACTAATATTTGTAGATAATGTGTTGGCTTTGAACCATATCAAAATTTTCTGAAACTCTCTCTCTACTATGTGTAAAACCTCATTCATATTTTTTCCTGAGTAAAATAGAGTAGTATCATCTGCAAACAAAATGCATTTGAGTAAATTGGAAACAGAGACAATATCATTAACATAAATAAGGAAAAGTATAGGTCCAAGAACCGATCCTTGGGGTACTCCACATAATGTAAGATAATACTCTGATTTATTGTTATCGATTTCCACATACTGATATCGGTCTTTTAAGTAGCTCGTGACCCACTGATGTGCTACCCCTCTTATGCCATATTTATATAATTTTTGCAATAGTATCTCATGATCCAGAGTGTCAAATGCTTTTTGAAGGTCTACGAAAATGCTGACCAAAAACTGTTTATTGTCCATGGCATTGGTCATTTCTTCTGTCAGTTCCATTATTGCTGTAGCAGTTGAATGTTTAGAGCGAAATCCATATTGGCTGTTGCTTCATTTTTTTTATTTTTCAATAAATTTGTTCAATCTGATCACAAATAGTTTTTCTAGTAGTTTTCTAATAGTTTTGTTTTAGAGAACTGTGAAAGCTGTGAAACAGGTCTATAATTCGAGGTATCGTTTTAATTTCCTTTTTTAAAAAGTGGTATTATTTTGGCTACTTTCATACGGTCGAGAAATATTCCTAGGGCGAATGATAAATTCCATATATATGTGAAAGGTTGAATAACAACATCTATAATTAGCTTTATCAATGGCATATTTATGTCTGTATAATCGTTTGATTTTTTTATTAGCAAATTTGTGAACAATTGTCAAAATTTAAATTTCTTGCACGTGCTCCAGAAAAATACTATTTATATTTTCTTGTATAGTTTGTCCATCAATTGTTTCTTTCGGAATATTTTGTGATAACGTTGGACCAATATTCACAAAGTAATTATTAAATTCATTTGGGATTTCTTCTTTTCCAAAAATATCTATATTATTCTTTGTTAAGTAGGTTGGTGTATTTGATTTGGTCTTGCCTTTTAACAAGACTGTGTTTATTACACCCCATGTGTTTTTTATACTATTTTTAATTTTTATCTAATAATTTAGTGTAGTGATCCTTTTTTTGTCTTCTTATGATTGATACAAGCTTTATTTTTATATGTTACCTCTGTGTCTTTTGTTCTCTATAAAGGTAATTCTTTTTCCTACAATCATTTTTTAACCCGTTTGTCATCCATGGGTTATGAATCTTTCTCTCGCCACGAGAACTAGTTATAATTTTTTTGGCAATTTTTGTCATATAGACTGAGAAACGTCATAAATGCATTGTAGGCATTATTTAGATTACGTGAATATACATGATCTGCTACATAAGAAGGACACATTCAGCCAGAATATGCCATGATACGAGAATAATTGGACAACGAGGCAAACATTAGTTACATCGGAGGTGACCGCATCAGCAGAAAGCCCCCGACAAAAAAGTAAGTGTCCCCAATGATGTTTGCAGGAACATATTTCTCTTTCTTATAGGCTGAGTAAAGTATTTTGACACTACAGACTTTAGGACATGTTTAAATACTAATTTTAATGCTGTCAGGTGATTTAAAAAATTAATCAAATTAATTACAGGATTTGTAATTAATTAATCTAATTAATTGTATTTTGAGAGTGAGAGAGAGATTGAGAGAGAGGGAGAGATAGAGAGAGATAAGAAAAGATACGACTTTATTGATCTCACATAGGAGAAATTTACTAAGAGAGAGAGATAGAGAGATTGCCTGGAAGAATCCATGACTCATCGCTGTACCAGCGAGTGAGTCTGGTAACGTTTGATCCACAGAATGCGCTGCGGTTGCGCGTAGACAGACAGCTAAGTGAACCAATCAGAGATTGCGCCATCTTGATTCAAAACTGAGGCGGAACTTCCGCTGCCTAAGAGTGACTTTGCGGGCAAAGGCGGGTGCACTGACGTCACCATCTTTGAACGAATCAGAATCGCGGAGTCGGTTTGGAACCGGAGGAGCGAGAGTGGATGGAGAGTGTCCAAATGGTATCGCGGTGTATAGGAAATACAGAGAGATATCATTTGGCTGGCCAGGTAAATAGAGAGAGAGAGATTGTGAGTGAGTGAGCGAGCGAGCGAGCGAACCCACTTTACGATTGAGTTGGTCCGTTTTTCTGCGGTCGCTTTGCTCAATCGTTTTCCCCATTCTGCGCGGTCTGGTGGTTTGGTGGTTTGGTGGCTTGGTGAAGTGCGCACATCACCAGTAAGGTAACGATGGAACTTGTCCGGACGTGTTTGTCGTTCAAATGATCCGTCAGGCTTGAGCTGCTTTGGTGATCGGAAAATTCTTTTTGACAAAAGCTACAAATCACCACTTTCTTGTTGATCGTCCCGTCTTCGTTCTTTTTATAAACTTGCCGTTCCAAGGCCCGAGCAGCGATTTAAAATGCGAGCGCACTGAATTGGCACTCATAATTAATTGCGTTATTTTTTTATAACGCGTTAATTTGCAGTGTAATTTATTAATCTAATTTAATGTGTTAAGCTGACAGCCCTAACTAATTTAGCATTTGTGTGGTCATATTATTTCTGCATGAAAGGGAGATATTTAGCTGAAAGCAGGGGGCTTGTGTAATTGTCAACATTAGCACCATACTATTAGCCAAATCACCCATTACAGCTACTTTTGATTTGTGATGGGCGATTAACATGAATAATTCTTGAATTGCTAGACTAGTGCGTGAAGTGCTAGTGATTGCAGATACTGCAGTACTTGTTGCTAAATCATTAGCATCACTGTCAATATTTTTTTTCATATGAGTGTGTGTGTGTGTGTGTGTGTGTGTGTGTGTGTGTGTGTGTGTGTGTGTGTGTGTGTGTGTGTGTGTGTGTGTGTGTGTGTGTGTAGTGTCTAGGGCTGGGCGGTATACCGGTTCATACCGAATACCGGTGGGGTTTTTTTTGGTGTTTTTTTTTTTTTAATATGAATTTTTCATATACCGCAATGGTGAGTGTGTGCGTACAAAACGTCAGGAACGCTGAGCGGCTGAATGTCACGCCGGGGGACTGTTTTGCTCTTTTGCAGTAATTCAATAATACACAGGATAATAAGTCAAAATAACCTGTATTGTCAATTTAATACAATACAAAATAGTATAGGACACTACACACACACACACACACACACACACACGCACACACACACTCTGGACACACATACACACACACACACACCTTAGTCCTGTTTTAGTCCTGGTTTAGTCCTGTTTTAGTCCTGTTTTAGTCCTGGTTTAGTCCTGGTTTAGTCCTGGTTTAGTCCTGTTTTATTCCTGTTTTAGTCCTGTTTTAGTCCTGTTTTATTTCTGTTTTATTCCTGGTTTAGTCCTGGTTTAGTCCTCTTTTAGTCCTGTTTTAGTCCTGTTTTAGTCCTGTTTTAGTCCTGGTTTAGTCCTGTTTTAGTCCCGTTTTAGTCCTGGTTTAGTCCTGTTTTATTCCTGTTTTAGTCCTGTTTTAGTCCCGGTTTAGTCCTGTACACACATGTACACACATGTACACACACGCTAATGTTGACACAAGCCGCTGCTTTCACCTAATATCTCCATTTGATGCAGAAATAATATGATAATATTATGACACACCCTGTGTTGCCGTGTTGTCTGATAATTCGTGTATCTCCACGTGTATGCGCGTATCGCGTATATATCCACGGTCTCTCGGCAGCTAAATTCGCAGACCGCAATCTGTACATGAGCTTCAGAGAAACAGACATGTCCCGAACGTGTCCCGAACATGTCATGTGTCCAAGTAGAAGTTAAAAGTCCATTTTCATGTCCTTATTCTCTTGAAATGCAGCGTAAATATTCATGAGCTCCTCACAGCTGATAGGCAATAGGGGAAAACACAACGTCACTTCTCGGAACATGATTGGCGGGAGCGCGAGCGTGGGAAATTATGGTGATTTATGCACGCCCTGTTTCTTTGCGAAAAACAGGCCAATTTGAAATAAATATGTATGTTTTTAACGTCACTAATGCTGTTATCTAAAACAGGGCTCTCAAGTCTCACGCAGTAAGTGTGACACACGCAATTCGACGTGTTCACATGCACACACGCCACACATGGTATTTCTCACGCTGAAATTTTTTAAGCAATTCAAAACTGTAGCCACTGTTCACAGTGCTTCTGTGCCCAGAAAATCGGTAAGTTAATGCAGGCACCGCGCGATTTCAGCGAAAAAAAGTCACTCGCACACCAGTACTCGAGTTGAGCGATCAGCTGTGAGGTCGATCGCACACAGCTGATCGGCCTGTTCGCCGATCAGCTGTGCGCGAGCCGCGTGAATGTTTACGCGGCATTTCCAAGAGAAGAAGAATCCTTAACTTGCTACGTTAATGCTACGTAAGAAGGAACTCTCGCCTCGGGACATGGGATAAGTTCGGGATATGTCCTTTTCTCCGGAGCTCCGGATTATTAAAGACCGTGACACGTGCATACATGGATATGAGAGACCGCATTTTTATGGGTGAGTCAAATCAGATTATTTGTGCATCTATTTCGGCACTAAACCAGGACTAAACCAGAAATAAACCAGGACTAGACCAGAACTAGACCAGGACTAAACCAGAACTAAACCAGGACTAAACCAGGACTAAACCAGAACTAAACCAGGACTAGACCAGGACTAAACCAGAACTAAACCAGGGCTAAACCAGAACTAAACCAGGACTAGACCAGGACTAAACCAGAACTAAACCAGAACTAAACCAGGACTAAACCAGGACTAAACCAGGACTAAACCAGAACTAAACCAAGACTAAACCAGGTCTAAACCAGGACTAAACCAGAACTAAACCAGGACTAGACCAGGACTAAACCAGGACCTAGCCAGGACTAAACCAGAACTAAACCAGGACTAAACCAGAACTAAACCAGGACTAAACCAAGACTAAACCAGGTCTAAACCGGGTCTAAACCAGGATTCAACTGGAACTAAACCAGGTCTAAACCAGAACTAAACCAGGACTAAACCAAGACTAAACCAGGTCTAAACCAGGACTAAACCAGAACTAAACCAGGACTAGACCAGGACTAAACCAGGACTAAACCAGAACTAAACCAGGACTAAACCAAGACTAAACCAGGTCTAAACCGGGTCTAAACCAGGTCTACACCGGGTCTAAACCAGGATTCAACTGGGACTAAACCAGGACTAAACCAGGTCTAAACCAGGACTAAACCGGGACTAACCCGGCACTAAACCAGGACTAAACCAGGTCTAAACCAGGACTAAACCAGGTCTAAACCAGGACTAAGCCAAGACTAAACCAGATCTAAACCGGGTCTAAACCAGGACTAAACCGGGACTAAACCAGGATTTAACCAAAACTAAACCAGGTCTAAACCAAGACTAAGCCAGGACTAAACCAGGTCTAAACCAGGACTAAGCCAAGACTAAACCAGATCTAAACCGGGTCTAAACCAGCAATAAACCAGGACTAAACCAAGTCTAAACTAGGACTAGACCAGGTCTAAACCAGGACTAAGCCAAGACTAAACCAGATCTAAACCGGGTCTAAACCAGGACTAGACCAGGTCTAAACCAGGACTAAGCCAAGACTAAACCAGATCTAAACCGGGTCTAAACCAGGACTAAACCAGGACTAAACCAGGACTTAACCAAAACTAAACCAGGTCTAAACCAAGACTAAGCCAGGACTAAACCAGGTCTAAACCAGGACTAAGCCAAGACTAAACCAGATCTAAACCGGGTCTAAACCAGGACGAAACCAGGCCTAAACCAAAACTAAACCAGGTCTAAACCAAGACTAAGCCAGGACTAAACCAGGTCTAAACCAGGACTAAGCCAAGACTAAACCAGATCTAAACCGGGTCTAAACCAGCACTAAACCAGGACTAAACCAGGTCTAAACTAGGACTAAACCAGGTCTAAACCAGGACTAAGCCAAGACTAAACCAGGTCTAAACCAAGACTAAGCCAGGACTAAAACAGGTCTAAAACAGTTATAAAAGCATTTCCATACAAAGTACCTTCAAATTCTCCTCCCCCGCTCCTCAGAAATCTCACTCCTAGCAATCTTCAAAACTTGAGAGCCCTGTCTAAAACATGGAGTGGCTTCTTCATGATCTCAACTAGCACATTCTGCAAATTCGTCGGGCAGATGTGACTGTAGTGGCCCCGTGTCAGTGTTGTGTAAATGTCTGATGTGTTAACGTGTTTCAGACTTAGCGTCTTTCAGTTTTAGTATCATAAACTGTATATATAAATGGACATAGCTAACTAGAAACACCAGAAAGCTTAATTTCACTGGAACCGAACGCTATGGGTGACATTTTTTTTTTTTTTTTTTTTTTTTCCATTGCATTTATATAGCGCCTTTCATGACATGCCTTGTCATCCCAAAGCGCTCCATAGTTCACCGTTCATTCACTCCACACTTGGTGGTGGTAAGCTACCTTCTGTAGCCACAGCTGCCCTGGGGCAGACTGACGGAAGCGAGGCTGCCAATCTGCGCCATCGGCCCCTCCGACCACCTCCAACACTCACGCACACTCCACTTTCATACTCCCACTCACACTCCCTTACTCCATTTCCCACTCACACTCCCTTACTCCATTTCTTTCTACAGTCTGTGCTTAGCGTGTGTTTCAGTCTTGCCATGTTTCATTCTGTGTGCGTGCTCCTCGTGTGTGTCAGATACAGTGTGTGTCATGTACAGTTGTGCTGAGTGTGCGTCACTGGGGTCATAGCGTGTGATAGCATGCCGTGCTACTGTAGCTCCAGTTTGCTCAGGCTCACAGGACCATTTGAAAGGTGCACCATGTAACTTTCCTGGGTGTGTCACCTGCTGTCTCCATGGTGATGTTATTGTTTGGCCTGGAATGTTGTCATGTCACCCGGGTCCCCACAAACAACCCCTTAAAGTTCACTTAAAGGGCCCATATTATGCAATTTTCTGCATGTTGTTTCCTCACCACAAACAGACCGGGAGTTGTGTTTTGTTTCATTCACACATTTAACACACAAACCCTGCAGATTTAGGCCTTTTCTCTCAAACTGGAAACACCCTGCGATAATACAGGAAGTGCTCCACAGTGTTTCTAAACTCCATACACTAGAATCATTTGGATAATTTCAGCCCTGGAGCTGCCAGTCTCCAACTAAAGGAGTAAAAGGAGCTGTTAACTTAAAAACTACCGTTTCATGACATCACAAGGTGAAAGAGAGCATTTTGAGCTTTGGAGATGTGGACATCTGACTCATAACTCAGACACGTGTGAATGAAACTAAACACAACTTTTGCATAATATAGGACCTTAAAAGGTACAGAATGTAACTTTTTGCTTTATCTGGTATTGCATTATATTTATTTACCACCACCAGCCCTAGATACAGGTCAGATCTGTGGATAGGGGACCCTTCTCAGAGTAGGAATTCTGTTTTATTTGTTTTTTTTTCAACATAGGTTTAATGCTACACTGTGGAATATTCTAGACACAAAAGTTACAAAGACAGTGGATACCTTCAGCCCATAGAAATCCTCTCCATAGCAACCCCATAGATACAAGACTTATATAAAGTAAGAATAAAGTAAGCCTACGCAGATTGTCTCTTTGCTGAATAAAAATAGATCATAGATTAAACTCATAAATAAAACATGTAATATCTCGGCCGTAGAGATTTAAAGGAACATCCCTCTATTGCGTTCATCACAATGTCTTTGTCCTGTAATTCCCAAGTCCATTTTGACAGATTGCAGGCACACTTCCTGGTTGTGACCTCTCATCCAATCACACGCCTCCGCCTTCTGTGACACGCCCATAATCAGATCAGGGGGGACATGACAAATGACCAAAGCACAAATAATGGTCAATACTGTAACGTGAGAATCTAATCATGATAATGTGTTAGTTGTATATAGCGCTTTTTCACATGCTCAGAGTCGCTTTATAGTTTTGTGGATTATTCATTCACTCCACGCTGGTGGTAAGATACTATTGTTTTGCGGGAATGAATACCCAGCACATTAATAACAAAATAAACATAAGACATAACAAAATATAGGACTAACACACATACAAAAAACTAACAAAAACACAACAAGAACAAAAGAACAATAAATAAATACAAATGATTTTTATTTAAATGGTCATATTTTTATACAGTTCTTTTCCAACTTCAAGGCACTCAAAGGAACCACTCACCCATTCACACACACCAGTGTACACTGACACTGGGGGTGAGGTTGGTTAAGTGTCTTGCGCAAGGACACAACAACAGCATTCATCTGTGGGAGCTAGAATCGCACAAATGGGTCAGTGTAGACCAAAAACTGATATCACAGTATTTTAAAAAATGATATCGGTGTCACGGTATTTGACAGTATTTTTTTTTTCATGTACTAAGTGGTACCTTGTCTTTGGCTAAGTGGACAGTAATAGCGTTGGTAATATTGATCCACCGTTTGCTTTTGTTGTCGTAGGCAGTCCCCTTAGCAAACGCGTCTTTGAGTGACGTCTGAGTCGTCTTTTGTGTTGCGGCGCCAACTTGAACGTTCCCTGCAGACGTGGAATAGGATGCAGATCTTAGTTTCGTGCATTCTTCATATTCCAGGACATGTTTGTGACGGAGGTGGTGAAGCAGATTGCTGGTGTTGCCTCCTGCGGCTACAACGTTAGTCCGACAACAGAATATGGTTGTTTGATCAACGCCAGACTTTTTTTAAAGCCAAAGTACTTCCACACAACTGACACAGCTCCTCTTTTCGGTAAGTCCTCTGTGTCTGTAACATTTTCTCCGTCCACCGTTCTCATGCCACTGCAAAACAGTCCCCCTCTCAAACAGTGTCCCACGGCACCGCTCTGTGTTTTCAAAGTTTTGTACGCGCACACTCACCGGTATTGGGATATAAGAAAAATTAATATCATTTAAAAAAAAAACACAGGTATTTGGTATGAAGCGGTATACCACCCAGCCCTAGGTCAGTGGATCTGACCGCTCAAAAATGATGCTTTATGTCGAGAGTGGGATTCAAACTACCAACCTTCAGATCAGTGGACAAACACTTACCAGCTGAGCTACTGTTTTGTTCTTTTGTTGTTTGTAAGATACTATTGTAGCTACAGTTGATAAGAAGCAAGGCTGCCAATCTGCACCACTGACCCCTCCAACCACCACCAACCTCATGCACACACTACTTTCATAATAAGCAATGTGGGTGAAGTGTCTTGCCTAAGGATACAACAACCGCTTTTGACCCTGGTGCCCCACTATGGAAGCTGATATTCCCGGTGGTCTCCCATCCAAGTACTGACCAGGCCCAGTCCTGTTTAGCTCCGAGACCAGGCTTTGACATCTGTAAAGGCACTGTATCTGTACATAAGACTAACATTATTATCTCACTGAGTTAAACTTGTCCAATGAAAAATAGTCACAATAATTAAAGCCCCCGTATTAACATATAATGCATTATTCAGTCTTTTTAAATGACTGTGGGGAAAGCATTGAGCTCCTGAGAGAGACAGAGTGCATTTATATTACTCAACCATGTGAGAGTGAATATTGAACACAACTCTTCTTGTTTCCATGGAGATGTTATTGTTTTCCACAATATGTAAAAAATGTGAGTGTGATCTCCTCCCCTCAGATATGACCTATAACAGTCTGATGCATAGACCGTATGAAGTGGACTAAGACCTCAGGCATAGTGTTTGGCTCCAGCCAAATGAAGCTCATGGAGGCTTGCAGTTATACGGGAGAATTTGAAGGTTAGTTCCATATTTAGAAGGCTGATAGAATCTCTTAGAAATGAAAGAGCCAAACCTTAGCAAGGCTGCTGAAATTGCTGTAATGTCCCTTCAACAGCCTTGCAGAGCTGTCAATCAAGACTTTGCAAAAGAAGGTGCCTGATTTGTCTGTTATTAAAGGTCATATTTTAATTTACAGACAAAAGTAAAATAAAAACACTAGGATCACGTAGAGCAGATTAATACAAACATTTTAAGACCAAAATGAGTAGTCTCACAGCAGCAGTTACAGAGAGAGGGGCGACAGTTTTTCAGTATAAAGTGAATTGGAGCCAGTCAATGGAGCCAGACGCACGCCTGTGCTCAATTGCAAATTAACTATATGTATTTATTAGGGCTGTCAGTTTAACGGGTTGATTAAATTAATTAATTACACAGCTAATTAATGCGTTATAAAAATTAACGCAATTAATTATGAGCGGCAATTCAATGCGCGCGCATTTTAAATTTGGCGTGCAGGGCCTTTGAATGGCGAGTTTATTGATAAAAACGTGACGGAGCAGGTCCCTCTTGTCCCTGGACAGCGATGACGCGATGAGAAATGCCGTGCTACCATTGGTCGGCATACAGAGACAAATGCACTTCTAATAGGGGAGAGCACGTGAAGACACACGAGCCCATTTCCCTATCTGCTGCGTTCTGCGCTGAACCATTTTCAATTCCCATAACGTCTCCAGCGTGTTCTGCCGCGACTAAGGGTGCACACTTAGAAGTTTGGACTTAGTCAGTTTTGCCCACCACGCTAAATCACGCTAAACCCGATCATTTACTCACCCCGCGCTGCTGCCTCCTCCCTCCTCCCGTGGTGCGATGGTCCAGACACATCCACACCGGGAGTTTAAATCCTCCTCACGGGTTCCAGGGGTCATGTGAGCCATGAGTAATTTTCACGGGCAATTATTTGTATTCTCTGTATATTTGAAGCCTTGTATATTGTAATGACTCCAGGCTTCTCTTATTCTCCAATGAACTTTATTAAACAGAAGTTCGGACTCACTCAACATTAACACCCACACCTGTCCCACGCATGCGCCCAACAGCCAACCCCTTAAAGGCACAGACACCATTAACCCAGGTCATTACAATATTATTTATTGACGTTGCATGAAAGCTGCTGTACGTGCTCACCTTTTGGCACCAGAAATATTCGTCATGTATTAGTGGAATGGTGTAAATGAGCTTTCCAATGAATGTTACATAATGTGGGAGGGGGAATGGGTGTCTTG
Source organism: Paratrypauchen microcephalus (assembly GCA_036785185.1). Lineage (NCBI taxonomy): Eukaryota > Metazoa > Chordata > Actinopteri > Gobiiformes > Gobiidae > Paratrypauchen > Paratrypauchen microcephalus. The sequence goes on from JAVJIX010000192.1 coordinate 392,186, forward strand.
TCTTGGTTACAGTGGAGAGAAAGAGAGTGAGTGAAAAACTTAGACTTAAAGGGGAAGTCTGCAGTCTTTTCACTGTACCACTATAAATCACACGTTTGACACCTTTTCTGCACTGTGGGAGAGCACAATAAACCACCTAAAAAAATATTTTAAAAATGTGATTAATTAGATTAATTAATTACAAATCCTGTAATTAATTAGATTATTTTTTTAATCGCCTGACAGCACTAGTATTTATATAAGTATATACACTATGATCTGAAGGCATCACTTGTCTTCATGGAGATATATGTCTATAACGCCATGCTGTGGAACATTCTCAGCAAAGCAATTACATCTCCATGGCAACAAGCAGGTCTCTCCTCCAGAAAGTTCCGCAGTGCAACTTTAACAGAGATCTCTAAATCTGGTGTCCACTCACAAAAGTTTTATTTCCACTTTTCTTATGTTCCTAATTCCTCTTTCTCTTGTCCAACAGTGAAGGACGCTCTGCTCTTGAGAGAAACACAAAGCGTCCATAATTTAAGTGGTGCTGTCAGGGCGCTAAATGAAGCTAATCTGCTCTAAATGTGTGTTTATAGATGTGAGTTGTAAGCCACGCCGCTTCAGAGTCTGATTAGGGTATTTTTTATGTCCCACAGTGACGGATAGCACCGTCATGGGGCCATAGACAGAGCGCAGAGACCTCCTGATCCATTTACATAATTACAATGGGCCCAGTGGTGTAGAGGCTCCAGCCACACACACTCCACATTCAGGAAATGAAGCTGCGATCTGTCCCTGATATCTTTGGACTATCGTAATTGCACGCGCCTGGAAAAATGATTCAACTGTTTTGGGGTGTCCCTTTAGAAATGACTCAAACTGATCTATGCCATCTGCAAAGTCTTTTCTGCTAATATTTTTCAATAGCTATAACGCTCATCTTTTCAGCTTCCTTTAGACCATATAGTTTCTCCCCCTCTATACCTGATATAAACCGTCCAGATATTCACCGACCCTACTCTATACCTCCACTGTCGCTCCCCTGTACTATATCTGCACCGTATCCATGGAGACCATGCAATAGGCTAATTAAGGAGCTAGCTATGGACCATAGACTGTACAAAGAAGTGCACTAAGCGAGTGTGATGTCACCCACAGCATTCGGCTCCAGTCAAATGAAACGGTTACAGGGGCGAATTTGAAGCCAGGCGGCATATTATGATTAGAATTTTTTTAACTGACAAAATAGTTTTAAAAACGCGAGGGTCATGTAAAGCAAGTTAATATGAACATTTTAAGACCAAAATGACTAGGCTCACAGCAGCACTCATAGAGAGAGGGGCCACAGTATTCCAGTGTAAGTCAATGGGAGCCAGAGTCAGTAGGAGCAGGAAGAGCAGCATGCAAACTTCACATTTGTAAAGCACCAGCTTGCGCGTATATATTTCTTTATATATACAGTCTGTGCTTTGGACATCTGAGTTGCTACAGGTTTTTTAACATCATATGTGGCAGCAAATGTGGCAGAAAATCTTACAGAGGAAACACTTTGAGGGAACCAGAGCGGAGTAAGAGCAAGGCCTTTCCTGCTGTGTTCATCTGGCGCCCTGTGGACACTGCAGTGATGCTGCATGACACAGGAGGGACATTCCACAGGATCTCCTGACCCTTCCTGACCAGTGCTCTTGTTAAACTGCACTGAGGCCTTCGGCTGAGTCAAGCAGTGTAAATGTTGCTGCAGCAACTTGAATTTCCCTCTCATCAGTATCAATAAAGTGTCTCTCTCTCTCTCTCTCTCTCTCTCTCTCTCTCTCTCTCTCTCTCTCTCTCTCTCTCTCTCTCTCTCTCTCTTTCTCTCTCTTTCTCATCGAGTAGAGGTATTTGTTCCTTTGAGCACAGATGACCTTGACTTTGTTCTACTTCATTATGTGTGCAACTTCCAAAATAAAGAGAATATAATTTATGGATTGGACTTTTACGTCTCAACCATACACGGTACTAGCATAGACAAGTGGACTAAGGCAGTGTGACGTCACCCATAGCGTTCGGCTCCAGTCAAATGAAGCTCACCAAGGCTAGTAGTTATAGGAGCAAATTTGGTTGAGGAATTGATGGAGCTGGAAACACGCCCATGCTTGCTTCCTTTTTGGAAAGTGGCAGCTAGCAGCTTAGTTGTGTCCATTTACTAGTCTATGGTCTCAATTTTTTTTCAAACTCCTAATTGGTTCCTTATTGCTCCACTGTGTCTAAAGTTGAGCTAAATTGCAGATGTAGGGACTTTTGCCTCATGGTGCCTTAACCTCCTCTCTGTGCGCACTGTATCGATCGATAGCAGGATCACAAACCCCCCTGCCTCCCGATCCGATAGCCCTGCACTTTAGACCACAGGTACACACACAATAACAGTCACAGCTCCTCGCTCCATTGATCCGACATGGAGGGACATGAATAAGAACAATACCTGGAGCCAGTGTGGAGGTGGGCTGCAGAGGAGAGCTGCATGTAGACTTATACTGCCCTGGATTTATGACTAAACCAAACAAAAGAGGAACAGTCAGACGTATCGACAGCATGGAGCCTGTTTGTTTACTAATGAGGTATTAAAGGCCGTGAAGTGTTTTCCATAATGACAAAGTTAGTCGGTTTGAGTTAGAGTTAGAGAAGTTGAGCTGGTTGTGTTAATAAGAATCATCAGAATTCATTTAGTTGATATATAAAGGCTATATGTGACCCGCAACGGCTAAAGCCACTACAACTCCGGCTGGGGGAACAGGAGAAAATTGCGTTATAAGCTTTTTATTTATTTTTTTATTTTTATTTTTTTTCTTCCAAAATTTGTGATTTTCGTTTTTTTTCCAGAATGTGTTAGTTGAGATCATGAATAAGCCACTCCATGTTTCAGATAACAGCATTGGTTGCTTTAAAACCATACATTTTGTCTTTGAATTTGGCTAGTTTTTCAGAAAGTCGGGGTGTGTGTAAATTACCATAATTACCATACTGGCCATTCACGTGACGATTAGCGCTCTTTTGTTTTCTTTTTCCGCCATGTGAGCAAACTTGTGAATCTTTACGCTGCAGAGCTGTGTGTAGAGTTGCTGTTTTTCTTATATCGTAAGTGTTGCAAGATGTGTTTTCCTATTGTTCCATTGTAGATAATTTTACTTGTCAAGTGAAATTCAATGCAATCATAAAATAAAATAAAGTAAAATAAATAAAACTTTCTTAATTCTTAAATTGACTAGATTTGAGTTTTTGCAGTGCACACCTTCACTAGAATCATTTGGATCATTTCAGACCTGAAATTTCCAATCTCTACTGAACTAAAGGTAAAACGTCATGACATCACAAGGTGGAACAGAGCATTTTGAGCTTTGGAGATGCAGAGTTACTCAAACTTGTGTGAATGAAACAAAACACTCCAAACTCCAGGTATGTTTTTGTGGTGGTAACAACATTATAATATTTCTTAAAGGTCCCATGGCATGAAATTTTCACTTTCTGAGGTTTTTGAACGTTAATGTGAGCTCCCCTACCCTGTTTAGGAAATGGATCAGCTGAGAGCTGACAGCGGAGAGCGGAGAGTTTGGCCACGCCCCCACCCTCTACTATAGGCCAGCTCTTTTCTCTTCATTTGCATTCAAGCAACAACGCCCAGAATAAAGTGTTTGAGAGAGATATTTATGACTCTTTGTCATCTTAGTGTTGATTTTGAAGAAGGATTCATTTACAGTATTAGGGAACCATTAAGGAGCCATATAAAAGCATCAAGAAGTACCATGTCATGGGATCTTTAAAGATCACAAGAGTCCAGTTTGCGTAATATTGGACGTTTAACCTGAAGGTGGATGGTTCAAGCCTTGTTTAGAGCACTGTGTACTGTTACTGTGTTCTGAAGCAAGACACGTTTTTTCTCCGTCTCACCTCAGATTACCTGCACTTACTGCTTTTTTTCCTTAAACTATGCAATGATTGTTTTGATACTCACAGACCATCTGTCAAAACTCCCGGAGATCAGGATCAGAATAAACAAGGAACTTGCTTTGACATTATGGTGCAACACAGAACAATGAATTACACCAGTAAATATAAGTTATGATACACTGAAAATAATGGCATGCATTAAATTGGCGTGACTGTGCCCCCACCTTGGAGCCAGGCCTGGGGTGGATGCACCGCACCGACGGTGAGCGTCTTCCTCCACTGGACCCGGCCAGGCACAGCCCGAAGAAGCAACATGGGGCCATCCTCCCATGGACCCAACACCCGCAGGAGGATCCGTAGGGGCTGATGCAGTGAGATCTGGGCAGCAGATCTGTTTAGGCTGATGCCCCCACGACCCAAACCCGGATAAGTGGAAGAAAATGGATGGATGGATAGATGGATGGCATGCATTAAAAATAAGACATATAAAAACATTTGACCAATTAATACTTAATACAGCTGATGTCATCAACTGGGTGTGTGTATGAGGTCTGTCTGAGGCTTTTATTTTTAGACTTTAATCTGTGCTTTTAACACAATCTGACCATAAAGAACTGGTTTAACTGGAACTACAACATCACTGCAGGTGAGATTATTTGCGCTGTAAACAGCAACACAGATGAAATTACAGGACTGATCACACTGCAAAATTCTCATCTGGCCAAGATTTTAAAACTTATATCATCTTGTTTTCAGGTTTATTATCTACTTACTAGTTCTAAATTGGATTAATTTTTTGTTTCTTTGTTTGTTTGTTTGTTTGTTGGTTGGTTGTTTTTTTTCCACAGGCTCCTGAAAATGTGCTGTTTAAATCCATTTTGTATTTTTTCTTGACTTTTTACACAATCTTAAAACTTTTTGACAGTGTTTGCTAATGTTTGCATTGTGTCACCATTTTGACTCCTGAACATTCTACCATTAGAGATACATGTAGAACACCCCCCAGCGCAAACAAAGATTGCGAAAGTTTAGACATACCAGTAGTTTCATTAGTGTGCAGTCTTGGCTGTCCATGCTAACAGTACTGTGCTCGTTACTGTTTAGCGGTCTGTTTATAATTCATTTAAACTTGACAATTCCTTGACAAGATCATTCGCAGCACTCCATCTTGTGCAGTCAGCCATTCATTAAAGGAAAAGTAAAGTTTTTTTTTACAATCTGAGCCTTCTTTCGGCAATAAAACAAGTAGTTTTACTCACCCATAGCAGTTTGGTGTCAATTGGAGCATTTCCGGAGATGTTTTAGATTAGCGTTAGGCTAACGCCGTTAGGCTAACGCCGTTAACCTAGCGCGACTTATAGCGTGAGCTCGGGGCATTCCCCGAGCATGTAATATGCCCCGTGCGGGCTCCAAATAACACAAACTTTAGCACTTTTCAAATCACAGAAGATCGCTGTGTCAGGATAGACTTTTAGTAGATTCCAAAACGGCCTGAAACCCGATATCGCAACAGAAAAGTAAAGTTCAGAGCGGTGTTAGCTTCTTTCGGACTAGCGGTGTTTACAAAACAGCTGAGTTCACGCATGCGCACTGTCCTCTCTGATGACGTCATCAAATGAAACTATAGCTGGATATTGGGTTTCAGGCCGTTTTGGAATCCACTAAAAGTCTACCCTGACACAGCGATCTTCTGTGATTTGAAAAGTGCTAAAGTTTGTGTTATTTGGACACCGCAAAGTAATGCCCCGAGCATTCACGCTAACGGATACGGGATCATGAGTAGAACAGAACGGCTGAACATAAGTTCTGCGATACTGCTCCAATTGACACCAAACTGCTCTGGGTGAGTAAAACTATTGCCGACTATTGCCTTGTTTTATTGCCGAAAGAAGGCTCAGATTGTAAAAAAAAATTCCTTTAAACAGAACTAAGTCGTTTGAGTTTGAACAGGAGGTTGAACTCTGCTTTATTTACCTTGTGAAAGTGAAAGCAAAGAGTCAACAATGACAGCTCGCTCTAATGCAGGGGTGTCAAACATGCAGCCCGAGGGCCTGATCCGGCCCTCCAAGACCTTTAATCTGGCCCTCGACTGATTTTCTATTCAAATATTTTAATTATATTTTAATATTTTATTAAAATATTAGTAATTTTCTGTGCTGCTTAGCATAGCAGCATCTCCAGCACCTCTGTACATGGCCCCTCCCACCAGAGCAGCACAAATGAAGACTCGCCTCTTTCCAAACGCTCTTAAAGGACCATTGTTTTGACTGTTGACCGTGACACCCTCATCAGCAAAATGTCAAAAATGAGAAAAGTGGACCCCGAGTGCAGGATTTTCCAAGAAAAATTGACAAATTCCTATTTGTTCAGGAGGTGAATGGGAAACCTGTACGCTCGGTGTGTTTGCAACAAGCGGTGGTGCGCAAGGAATATAATCTTAAATGCCACTACGAGACACGACATTTAGAAAAATACAATAACTTGAACGGAGAATTGAAGACAGAAGATAAACGAATTATTGCTGGGACTGAAGAAACAGCAGTCTGTAATAGATTTGCGTTTCTCTGCACAAATATTTGGATATGAGATTTTTGGGGTATATTTGCCATGAGTCTTCTGATTCGGCCCCTTTGGGATCAAAGTAGTTTGGACACGGCCCCCGGACCTGAATGAGTTTAACACCCCTGCTCTAATGCATGAGGAGCTCCAATCACTGGGACAACACTGAGGTTTGTTTGGATCATTGATCATCACAGAGACACAGTAAATACATGGAAAGGATCAGAACATGAAGGTAGAACTTTACTGGAGAGGTACAAAAAGCTACATTAGAGTTTTTCAAGGGCCCATTACTCTTTGTTCTGATTTTTCTGTTGTATTGTAGTTTCCTCATCATAAACGTACGTGCAGTTGTGTTTTGTTTCATTCACACGTTTAACACACAAACCCTGCATGTTTAGGCTGAGTTCTTCTCTCAAACTGAAAACACTCTGTTCCACCTTGTGATGCCATGTGGTAATACAGGAGGTGCTCCACTGTGTTTCTAAACTCCATAAACTCTAAACTTGGTCAAGACTTAAAGGAGAATTAACGTTTTTTTACAATCTGAGCCTTATTTCGGTAATAAAACAAGTTGTTTTACTCACCCATAGCACTTTGGTGTCATATGGAGCACTTCCAGAGATGTTTTAGATTAGCGATAGCCATAGCGTGAGCATATAATATATGCCCTGAGCGGTCTCCAAATAACACAAACTTTAGCACTTTTCAAATCATAGAAGCTCGATGTCTTAGTCTACGCTTTCGTTTGAGTCAAAAGTGGCCTGTAATCTGAGATTTATCCATAATTTACAGCTTTGCGTTTCATGTTTGGGTCCCGGGAGCTGAGAGTGAAATAAACTGTGACTCCGCACATGCGCACTGACCTCCTCATCTACTTGAAACTATGGATAAATCTCGGATTACAGGCCACTTTTGACTCAAACGAAAGCATAGACTAAGACACCGAGCTTCTATGATTTGAAAAGTGCTCAAGTTTGTGTTATTTGGAGACGGCTCAGGGCATATATTAGCGCTACGGCTATCGCTAATCTAAAACATCTCTGGAAGTGCTCCATATGACACCAAAGTGCTATGGGTGAGTAAAACAACTTGTTTTATTACTGAAATAAGGCTCAGATTGTAAAAAAACATTACTTCTCCTTTAAAGTGCGTAGAGTCTGAGACTGCAGGAGCACTTTATAAAAAACTAATGCTATCATGAATTCATTGAGAACCGTAATATTTTGTCAGTGGATCAATGTCGTCCTTAAAGGAAAAGTAACATTTTTTTACAATCTGAGCCTTCTTTCGGCAATAAAACAAGTAGTTTTACTCACCCATAGCAGTTTGGTGTCAATTGGAGTGGTATCGCAGAAGTTATGTTGGAGCCGTTCTGTTCTACTAATTATTACCATCCGTTAGCATGGTGCTCGTATCATATGCTCGGGGCACTGATTTGCGCTCTCCAAATAACACAAACTTTAGCACTTTTCAAATCACAGAAGATCGCTGTGTCAGGGTAGACTTTTAGTGGATTCCAAAACGGCCTGAGACCCGATATCCAGCTATAGTTTCATTTGATGATGTCATCAGAGAGGACAGTGCGCATGCGTGAACTCAGCTGTTTTGTAAACACCGCTAGTCCGAAAGAAGCTAACACCGCTCTGAACTTTACTTTTCTATTGCGACATCGGGTTTCAGGCCGTTTTGGAATCTACTAAAAGTCTACCCTGACACAGCGATCTTCTGTGATTTGAAAAGTGCTAAAGTTTGTGTTATTTGGAGAGCGCAAATCAGTGCCCCGAGCACTCACGCTAACGGATACGGGATCATTAGTAGAACAGAACGGCTCAACATAAGTTCTGCGATACTGCTCCAATTGACACCAAACTGCTATGGGTGAATAAAACTACTTGTTTTATTGCCAAAAGAAGGCTCAGATTGTAAAAAAAAACGTTAATTTTCCTTTAAAGGTTCTATATTACGCAAAACTGACTCTTGTGACCTTTAAGCCATGTTATAATACTGTTACCTCCTCAAAAATAAACCTGGAGTTGTGTTTTGTTTCATTTACACATTTGAGTAATCCTTTACTCCATCCATCCATCTTCTTCTGCTTTTCCATTTCTTGGTCACGGGGGCAGCAGTCCTTTACTCAAATGTGTAAAATTACTAAAATGCTCTGTTCCACCTTATGATGTCATGAAGTGGTAGTTTTCAAGTTAACAGCTATTTTTTACATTTAGTTCAGTAGAGATTGGCAATTTAAGGGGTGAAATCATCCAAAAATGATTCTAGTGAAGGTGTGTGGAGCACTTTCTGTATTATCTTATCTTATCTTATCTTATCTTCACAAGTGAAACAGAGTGTTTTCTGTTTGAGAGAAGGTTGCAGGGTTTGTGTGTTAAACATGTGTGAATGAAACAAAACACAACTCCAGGTGTGTTTGTGATGAGGAAACACCATTAGAACATAAATCAGAAAATATGCCGACAGTACATAGCAGTCTTATATTGACCCCAAGAGCTGCTGCTTTAAGAATCCATCTGTACTGGGCAGGGCATTTTATTACATGGTTTATTCATTACAAAACTCTTTCTTGCATCATCAGGTTTGCCATAGGAGCTGATGCAGATGCGGATGCAGAGCAGTCCTGTTTCCGGGTTCCTCTCCTCTCTGGGTGGGATTTCTGGAGGCGCACAATGAAAAATGTCCCTGTAACTTTGGCTGAACTCTCCCTTACCCCGTTAGCCGTTAGCATTAAATATGTAGCATGTAGCATCGTGAGGTGTGAAGGAGGGGGTCTGGAGATGAGAGTTTGAGCTCAGGCTGTGGTGGGAGTGCCTCTACTGATGTTTGCATAAGAGATTCAGATTCAGATACCGTATTTCGAGTATTTGTCTATACCCAATATCTGCAGATGCTAAAAACAGACTTTATTTTCCTAAAAACAAGAAATACTGGACAGCAAAATGTGTTATGTAGCTCATATTTACCTCTCAAGTAACTACAGAAGAACTTTGTGTATAAAAAGCTCAAACATTCTGAGATTCTGGACCAACTATGACCAGTAAATAGTCTTATCCATCTTATAGTCATAGCCCCAACCAGAATATCAGCAGAACCAATATTTTGAAGGCCATACCCAATACAAAAAATGTTCATGGGACAGCACAATACCAATACCAGTATCAGTTTGCACATGTACTAGCCTCATACAGGGCTCTTTCATACAGGGCTCTTTTAAATACATTTTCTTCTGCTATTCTATCTACTCAAATTTGTCTTTTTGGAGCTTTCTACCATGTTTTAAGAAGAAGAAGACAGACTTTATTCATCCCCGTAGGGAAATTATTTCTCTGCATTTGACCCATCCTTCAGGAGCAGTGGGCAGCTCGTCTTTCAGGCGCCCAGGGACCCATCTCCATGATCTTATTGCTCGGCTTGGTCAGGACCTCAGCTGGAGGATTTTACCTGGAGCATGTTTTGGGTTGATGGGGGAAACCGGCGTGCCCAGAGGAAACCCATCCAGACACGGGGAGAACATGCAAACTCCACACAGAAAGGCCTGGGCGACCCGGGGATCAAACCCAGAACCTTCTTGCTGTGAAGCATGAGTGCTAGCCACTCAGCCACCATGCCACCCTCATCAAAAACATGAAGTGACTGTATACTAGTATGTCATCAGTGCATGTTTGAGTAATTTAGTGATCTCTCCTGGGACTTATTTGAATTCTCCTTACAGTTATCTGTAAGATTCTGTCCAATGCTTCGCCCACAAGCCTATCACACTCATGCTCCCACACGACAATTCTGACATTCAAACATTTAGCATGTGATGCTAATTGAAGGTAGGCCTACTACTCAGTCTGAAGCACTGTTACTCAAGATAGACTTAAATCTGACCTTAAAGCCCCAGTGTGTAGGATTCGTGGCGCATAGGTGGATGGTGCTATTGCACTTTCTGTTTTAGCTATGGCAGACCTCGAGGGTCACCCGCGCACGAGCTGCACGCCGCTACTGTATAAATAAAACGCGGTCCCGTTTTGTTTTTTGTTTTTTTTTCTCATGAAAACACACATTCCCGATCATGTACCATGACACTCTACACATCAAATGAAAGCTTACAGTCTCCTCTTTTTGACTATGCAATTCATTTCCCTGCAAAACAATCACTCCCTGAGCACATGGGGCTTTTATACGGAAAAGCACAAAACGAGGTTAGCTTACCTTAGAATGCTTTGCACAGGTCAAACTCTGTATTTCACCATAAACTTGCTCTCAATTTGTCCGTAAGGATCCAGCAAATAAAATCCAGTAAAACAATTTAGTCCAAAACACGTGTTAGATCCATTACGATGGCGAAAGTCTGATCCGGCAACTTACATAAGCGCCAGTGTTGTTTTCCCAAAACTTCTTTAGCCTAAATCGAAGCAAAATATATCTTTCCTCGCTAAAACCGCGCTCACAGCAGCTAAACACGAGAGTATACTGAAGACTGACACTTGAACCGGCCAGTAAGAAGATGTCTTTTATGTGACTATATCTAAGTCGCAAAAGAATACTTTGATTTCATGATGGAAGTAAAAAGGCTTGGAAAACGCCCCCAGCAAATATATATATGAATGGGTATATATATCAGTGATTAACGGGTAAAAATCTTACACACTGTCCCTTTAAATTGAACACAAGAGCTGTTTTAGCTTTGGTAGATTGCACTGATCCAAAGGTTGAGCGGTTCAAATCAAGCTCTTGACACACGTTACATCAGTGATTGAGCTAACGTTAGATCCACTGACCCACAGGTTTTTTGTTACTATTACATTTTTGTTGAACTAAACAGCACCATAAACGCTTGGACTGATCACAGGCTCTTGAAAATGTGTTGTTTAAATGCACTGGGTATTTTTTCTTGAATTTTCTTAAATCTTGAAACTTTTTTTGGCAGTGTTTTCTCAGGTGTACATTGTGTCACCAAAGTAACTACATGTAGAACGCCCCCAGCAAAAAAAATATATATTTTGATTATTGAACAGAAGTAACTTTGTGCTCTAGCCCCGTTATTCAATTAATTCAATTTTGAAAACGAAAAAAAGTCACCTCCAAAATCTTAATCTGTAAAAGATGTGAGTGATGGATATTCAAATGAGCTACGTTTAGGGCGTTGTGGAGAGGGGAGCCATGGGGATAAAAAGGGGGATTTTTAGTGGCCCTTTAATGACGATGAAAATGGACGTCCTTTTTCGGAACAGAAGAGACACGCTTTATGACTTGATTAAGTTTAAAGTGAAACTCTTCGGGACGGTGCAACAGAACAGGCTGTAAAAGAGCACATTAAAGAGTTTAGCCTCAAGCATACTGCAGAGAGACCAGATTAGCATCACCAAAACATGTTCCAGCCAGCTAAAACGGAAATGAACAGCTAAATAAAGTCTAATTGAAGGTTCAAGGTTGTTGCATAACTCAGTGGCACAGTTTTAGCTCAGTGGTGGTTCAATGCTCACTACCGTCATTGAAAGTTGCTGTAGTGTCCATGTGCAAGAGAATTAAGATTTAAAGGTCCCATGACATGGTACTTCTTGATGCTTTTATATGGCGCCTTAATGGTTCCCTAATACTGTAAATGAATCCTGCTCCAAAATCAAGACTCAGTGCATGAGAAAGACACATGTACACAGGCAGAGTCAGAAAGTCTCTCTCTGAACAACTCGTTCTGGGCCTTGTTGCTTGAATGCAAATGAGAAGGACAGAGATAGGTTAGAGGAGCGGGTGAGGGGGGCTAAATGCGCCGCTGGTTCCTTGTTACTCTGCGCTGTCTCCCACTTCCACGAGGAAGAAAGGAGAGGCATTTCAATGAAAAAAACACATTTTCACAGAAAATAAAATTAAACCACTGCTCTTTCAGAGGTCCAGAGGCTCAGATAAAGGACCTCCGAGCCTAGAAACACTCGCACGTGCCTCCAGGCAAATAAAAAAAACGCATTTCGCATTGCGTAGCTCCTTCGCGGTCCAAACTCTCTGGGCGTGATTTACAGAGACGGTGGGTAGACATCCAGACGGGGGGTGGAGCTGCATTTTTCGATGTGACGTAACATGGTTGCCTTGTTCAGAATCGCCCGTTTGAGCTATGTTTTTTTCTAACGCAGAAAAGGACCGCAAATGCTTAGTTTAGACATTTGGCAACTTTTAGCCATGGGGCGGGCTAAACAGGGTAGGGGAGCTCACATTAACGTTCAAAAACCTCAGAAAGTGAAAATCTCACGCACAGGAGAAATTCACTTCTGCATTTCCTTTCATGAGCAGTGGGCAGCCCATCTTTCAGGAATCCGGGGGGCAGTACCAGGAAGGGTCTTGCCCAAGGACCCACACTGGCTTGCTCATTGCCGGGGAGGATTTGAACCCAGGTCCCTCGGGTGAAAGTCAAGTGACTTACCAGGGATTGTGGCAAAACCTGCAAATTCACTGAAAGACTCCATACAATCCTGGAATCCAACTGAGGAACTTCTGATGGTGAGGAGAAAAAGTTATGTTAAAAATTGTATGTGCACAACTACTGAAAGGAAAAGTTCTTGGTTTGATCTATCTACTGTATGTTCCTATTCTCATCTATGGTCCTTATTTTAGTCCTGGTTTAATCCCAGTTTAGTCCTGGTTTAACCCTGGTTTGGTTCTGGTTTAGTCCTGGTTTAGTGGTGATTCAGTCCTGATTTAGTTCTGGTTTAGTCCTGGTTTAGATCTACATTCTACTCTCAGCTATGGACCTTGGTTTAGTTCTGGTTTATTTCTATTTTAGTTCTGGTTTAGTCCAGGTCTAGATCTATGTTCAGATATGAGTTTGGTTCATGACCAAATGAAGATACAAGAGCGCGGTGTTTAAATGAGTTTCCTCTGCAGGGTGGCTGGGTTCTCACTTAGAGACTGGAGGAGGAGCTTAGTATTTTTTTTTACTTTTCGGAGCTCAAGGGGCAGTGAATTTCATAGATACAGGGCATGAAAAGACCTGTCCCCCTGTGGTGGAAAGTTTGGTAGACTGGCAGAGAAGCTGGAGCAGAGAACAAACTGAGCAGTTAAGAAAAAAATGCAAAACAGAAACAGAAAATCTGGAGTATACTATGACATACAGGATGCAAGGAGATCCCTTAAGTACCTTAGTAAACAACCCTGTTGAATGACTAAATGCGGACTTCTGTGTCAATCATTTGGGTCAATAAACTGCATTTTAAGTAGATTTATTATATATTATATATATATATATATATATATATATATATATATATATATATATATATATATATATATATATATATATATATATATATATATATATATATACCGCACTACATTCTTGTCATATGAGATTGTTTCTTCGCTTTTACATCGGACCATTTCAGCTTTTGTTACTGTGAAGTCATGGTGATCACCTTCATATTAATTTTTCCTAGACTAAAATACATATCTAGACAAAACTAGAATCATATGGCAATTCCAAGTCATCTTCACCGAGAGCAGAGGAGTAAACAAAGCATTTCATGCAAAACGTGACCTCTATAAACCCATATTGAAGAAGAATCGGGTATTTGACTATCACCTCCCTCCTCTCAATGGCTTATGCAGATTTCTCCTTTGTTTTGGTTAATTTTCTGTCCTTACAGGTGCACTGAGTAACTTGTGAAGGGTGCGCTACTCGGCTTGTCTCCATGGAGACATTATTGCTATTTCAATAGTAACTAGCAAGTAATGCCACCAAATCTGGGTCGTTGAACTTGTGAGCAATAAAAAAGTGCACCTTTAAAAGTCCAAAAAAGCAGAGGGAGGAGAGAGAGAGAGGGAAGAGGTAGAGGAGAGAGAGAAGATAGAAGAGAAAGAGAGAGAGAAGGGGAGGAGAAAGAGAGGAGAGAAAGAAGAGAGAGTGGATGGGGACAGGACAGAAAGAGAGAAAGGAGAGAGAGAGGACACAGGGAGAAGAGAGAGACAGAGGACAGAGAGAGGAGAGACTGACAGAGAGGAACAAGAGAGAGAGGAAAGAGAGGAGAGAAAAGATAGAGAGAGAGGAGAGAGGGTGAGAGAGAGAAAGCAAGAAAGAGGTAGAAGAGTAGAGAGAGGGAATAACAAGGATGCTCTGAATGCATAAGGGAAGTGAGGAAGAACTTTGGACCACTTCAAACTGTTTAAAATGAACTTGTTCTGTTTTTTCACATTTTTAAGACCGAAAAAATCAGGTACCGTGCTTTTAAAGGTGCAAACAGGCCTGGACTGGCCATCTGGCATACCGGGTATTTTCCTGGTGGGCCGACAGTCCTCGGGGGCCGGGGCCGATGCTGTTTTTTTTTTTTTTTTTTTTAACTTAGAGCGCGGTCACCTGCCCACAATTTAGAGGAGGCGTCCCATTGGTCCATCTTCGATATAGACAGTGGACTAAGCCAATCAGGATATAGAAGCTTACGAGAGCGGTCCCACCCCTTTCTCTGCGCTGATCCCCGCCAGTTTCATAGTCATACTGTTGAGCGAATGAGCGGGGAAATGTGGAAATGCGCAAGAAAGGAGGTGCGGAGAATTTGCAGGCGAAAAGATTAAAAAGCCTCACTCTGGAGGAGCTGCTGGAGCCTCCACGTCCTCTGCAGCCCAGGCTGAAGGTGGAAAGGGAGAGGGGCCGCCAGAGACTGTGGACAGAGAACCTGAAGGAACCCGAGGGAACCCGAGGGAGAGGAGGAGCAGCCAGAGACAGTTGACAGGACACCCGAGGGACAGTGACAGTGACTGGGGAGGTGTATCACAGCAGGTAAGCAGGTAGTAATGTTAGGATAATACCGGGACTTTTAGGTGATGGACAGGCATGCCACATGGATAGAAAACAGCAAATTTTCCAAAATAGGTGACCTACATGAATGTAGATTCAATGAGAAAAACGTTTCGTTTCCGCAGGGCGAAATCCAAGTGCTAGGCGAATTTCGCCTGGGGGTGTGGTCGCAAAAACGGCATGAATAATAAATGAATGAATGAATATCCTGTGGTAGCAAGTGGTTGCGATGCAGTAGCCGGTCAGCTAGCTCTAAAGTTTGAGTGCTCAAAATATCTGCAGTGGGGTACTAGCCCGGACTATGTTGTTTAAACTCTAGTCTAAGTCTAAGAATACACTTTAGGTTAACAAGAAACCTTTTAATCATGTAATTGTTTCCACACTACTGACTCCACTGGTGGCGTCCATATTGGTCAGACTTTTTTGATAAACAAAAAATTCCATACACATCATACATTGAATAGGCCGATTTAAGCGACCTTAAGTGAGAGCATCGTTACTTCCGGTCAGCCGTCTTGCCTTGCCTTGTCTCGTGCTGCCTTAGTATGAGATTTATCTGATCATTATCAAAAAATAAAAATGTAACCTAAAGATACTAAATGTTTTAGATAGTTCCACAGTTTTTCCAGGTAGTTCCCAATATTTTTATTTTTAATTTAGGTTTTCTATTTATCACTGTTATATATAAACTGTAATAATCTGTCCCTCTTCCTGTCTAGTCAAGCCAAGCTGTTGAGGAGAGAGAGAAGAGAGAGTAGACTACTTTTCCCGCCCAGAGCCTGCTAGAATGCAAGAATTTTTAAATCACCACGCAAAGCAAGATGCTACAAACCCTGTAGTGAAGAAGGTGTTTCCCCTCGGCCAAGACGTAACAGCAGTAAAATACATTACTTTGGGGAACACAAACATAAATTAGTCTGTTGTGCTCTGCTAATTATGAGGGGCCGTTCTGAGCCAAAAATGCCAGGGCCGTTTTTTTTGTCCCAGTCCAGCCCTGGGTGCAAAGGTGTAAACTGTGTGGTGGAGGGTCATACGGTGGAGCTCAGGGATCACAACAACAACAATGGAATGCACAGCAAAAAAAAAGTGTTCATTGTATTGTGTTGCAGATATTCCATTGTCCGTATTTGATTTACATTTCTACTCATTTATTCATGTTGTCATTATTTTGTTTTGTTACAATGAATTTGTTTTGCTTTTCATTTCATTGTCGTGGTCAGCTACCTGCTTCTCCTCATGAAGATGCTACAACTTTGTCTGAAATGTTCTACCACGTACATAATCTAATCTATGTGTTTGTGTGTTTTTATTACACAAATGTATCTCAAGTCCTCCCATGAACCCACCACCCACAGGAGGATCCATAGGGTGCAGGGGGATCTGGGTGGCAGTCCGAGGCAGGGGCCTCGACGACTGGATCTCCGGACATGGAGACTAGCTCTAGGGACATGGACCTGGACGTCTCCCTCAGGAGGTGTTCCGGGCATGTCCCACCAGAAGGTGGCCCCAGGGAAGACCCAGGACACGCTGGAGGGACTATGTCTCCCGGGTGGCCTGGGAACGCCTTGGGGTCCCCCCGGAGGAGCTGGAGGAAGTGTCCAGGATGAATGAAATCTGGCAGTCCCTGCTTAGACTGTTGCCCCCGCGACTCGGCCCCTGGATAAGCAGAAGAAAATGAATGAATGTATCTCAAAGCATTCTCACTGTGAGCATGATCACCTCTCCACAGACCTGACCTGTAACTTGGCTGGTGGCTGCATTTGTGTTTTTAAGGAGATAGATGGAGTTCAATGCCATTCTGTAGAACACAGCAGCTTTATGAAGACAAACAGGTCACACACAGCTCCACCAGAAAAGTTCCACAATGCACCTTTAAATTATGAATTTGGAACTTTGAAAGTGCAGAGTTGTAAATGTGCTTTGCAGTGTTTTCAACATCTAATTATAGTTTTGTTTTGTTTTGAATTGATTTTAATTAACGGAGGGTCATTAGTTTTCTGTGTTTTCAACGGTCAATAAAGAGCTACATGTATTTTTTTCTGTTTGTGTGTAATATCAATATTATAATGTAGTTTGCAGGAGAGAGGGAAAAAAATGGGAGGGATAGAGAAAGGGATAAGAGGGAGCAGAGTAGGGAGAGAGAAACATGAAAAAGGGGGTAAGGAAAGTTAAATAGAGGGATAGAGAAAAAGAACAGTAGAGAAATACAAACAGAATGAGACAGGGGGTGTAGAGAGGAAGGAAGAGAGAGAAAGGAGGAGAGTGAGAGAAAGAGGCGGAAGAAAGACAGAAGGGGGAAAGGAGGGAAGACGTAGGGAGACAGAAAGCATGAAAAGGAGGTAGGGAGAGTTAAAGGAGCATAGGGAGAGAATAGGGAGAGAGAGAACATGAAGGGGTAGAGAGAGGTATAGAGAGAAATATATATTGAGGAAAAAGAATGATAAAAAGAAGAGGTGAGAAAGAGTAACAATATGAAACAGAGGGAGGTATAGAGGGAAAGAGAAAGGGAGAGAATGGGCCACAGAGAGAATGAAAGAGAGGAGAGAGAGAGAGACAGGTGGCTGATTG